>CM036758.1:45684576-45746163 GCA_020796225.1 Arion vulgaris
GGTGCAATGAAAGACATGCGCTGCACTTCAGCTTTCATATAGACCTCAAATTTACTAATCAAATTAATCCCTAACGGAAAGAACGATGAAGAAGCAGAAGAAGAAGATATAATTTTCAAAACAAAAAGGTTACTATTTCTAAGAAATCGTAATAAAACGAAACAAACAAGAAATCTTTACAAACCTGATTAATAGCAAGAAGAATAAGCCCAGGACAGGATGCAGGCTGTGCGTGACAACACAATGCACGCGCAGAGAAAAATGCCTGCTTATAAATGAACAGGGCCAGACGTGTTCTAGGTAGAGACACTTGCATCAGGGATTCCCAGAAATTTGATCACGATCCGCCTCTGACTTGTGAAAGATTGACGAATAATTAGAACGAGATTGTGAGGCGATGTTTCTTCTGCTTCTTCTTCTGTGAACACTCTATGTCGACCACGTGTTAAACCACTCTGTGATTTGTATATCATCAGAGCCTAAGAGTTTCTTCTTTCAACGCTCCGGTATCGACCCCTTGTTAACCACTCTGTGTGATTTGTATATGATCCGAGCCTAAGAGTTTCTTCTTTCAAAGGCTCCGGTATCGACCACTTGTTAACCACTCTGTGTGATTTATATATGATCTCACCTGTGTGGTACCGGAGCTGCAAGGGAAGCAGGGAATAGTACTACTGCGATCTACAATGCATGTCGTAAGAGACGACTAATGTAGGCACTAGGAATGCTACCCTAGTAAATAAAAAGCAGCACCGAAATCGAATGTGCTGGCCTACTTGTAGGCGCATAACGGGCACAACGTACAATCGCTCTTAGGCTCTGATCACAGACAAATCACTCAGAGTAGTTGACAGGTGGTCGATATGGAGCGTTCGAAGAAGAAGAAGTATGTGATCCGAGCCTAAGAGCGATTGTACGTTGTGCCGGTTATGTCCCTACAAGTAGGCCAGCACATACGATATCTATGAAACGTTTTATTGACAAGGGTAGTTTCCGTAGGTTCCCTTTATTCGTCTCTTACGACAAGCTTTGTAGATCGCAATGTTGCTAATCTTTACTACCCTTGCCAGCTCCAGCAAGACACGGACGATGAGGGATATTTAAAAATTTAAAAACATGAAAGTATCAGTACTGGAAGAATGTTCCAGAACAAATAATGGAATTACTTCTTCTTCTTCTTCTTTTACCGTCACACTGTAACCTGGTTGTTGTCCAGTGTCGTGTTTTTTATGCTTTTGTCTTGGTTTGTTCTAATAGCTTTGTTCTAGTAGCTTTGTTCTAGTAGCTTTGTTCTAGTAGCTTTGTTCTAGTAGCTTTGTTCTAGTAGCTTTGTTCTAGTAGCTTTGTTCTAGTAGCTTTGTTCTAGTAGCTTTGTTCTAGTAGCTTTGTTCTAGTAGCTTTGTTCTAGTAGATTTGTTCTAATAGCTTTGTTCTAGTAGCTTTGTTCTAGTAGCTTTGTTCTAGAGCTTTCTCTGGTAGCTTTGTTCTAGTAACTTTGTTCTAGTAACTTTGTTCTAGTAGCTTTGTTCTATTAGCTTTGTTCTAGTAGCTTTGTTCTAGTAGCTTTGTTCTAGTTGCTTTGTTCTAGTTGCTTTGTTCTAGTAGCTTTGTTCTAGTGGCTTTGTTCTAGTGGCTTGGGTGATAGTTATTTTTGCTCTATGACAGGATTCTGCCATGCCATCTAACCATTTTTTCGTGGTCTTCCTCTCGCCTTCTTTCCTGATGTTTTGTTGTAGAAGACTCTGTATACTGTGGAGTTTGGTTGCATTCTTATTAAGTAGCCGAAATACTTCATTCTTTGTTTCTCAATGTAATTCAATCAAGGTTCTGTCCAACTTTCTTTCTTATCCTGATGTTGGTGACTCTGTCTTTTCTGGTGTTGTTTTGGTAACTTTTCGTAGGTATTGCATTTCACATGTAGTTATTTTTTGTCACTGTGCTTTTCTCATTGTCCATGTTTGGCTGTGGTAACACGAAGAAGGTATGAAAATGTTGTTGATCATTTGTTTTTAACTGTCAGTGAGATCTTTGGGTGTGATGTGAAAAAGTGAAATAGAATTACTGACTGCTGTCAAATATACACACACAGTGGCACTCATAGCGTGTTGAGAGAGTCTATCCGAACATAGGACTTCCTGTTTTCCGAATCCCAGTCGCTGATCAGATTGATTGATATCGGTGTCGATATTGGTACAGCCCGTAACAAACGACATCCAAATGTGCAAAGATATTGATTAATCAACATCGAACTGGCGTTTTAGGCCGCTGGACGCTGCTGGATTTTTTGAGGCAGAGATCGGAGTACCTATAGACAAGTCCGGAGTGCTATGATGTTAGTCCTCATCAAATGATACACACGAAACAACTTAGCTCATTTTACTACATGATACATATATGTATATATATATATATATTTATATATATGTCTTTGTACTGAAACTGATTGATCGACTAAATGATGGATTGATTGATTGATTGATAGGTTCATCATTATTGCAATTCAGTGAATAAACATGTGTGCTCTAATCTCTTTCTTACACAGAAAGTTCTCAGTGACAGTGCGCGAATTCTGTAGCAATGGGGAGGGTCTGCGGTGTAATTTAGAAGATATTGAAACTAACTTGCAGGAATTTTCTTTTTGTTGACTTGATGTGGCAACGCATTGCGTCTCATCTCATCCAGGACAGGATAGTATAGCAGAACAAGCTACTAACAGAAAGCTGTTTGACTTATTCCTGGTTTGTGTGTCTGTTCCTACTTTCTTCTACTAACAGAGAGCTATTTGACGTATTCCTAGTCTATGTAAGTGTCTGTTCCCACTTCTGACACTGACATAAAGCTATTTGACGTATTCCTAGTCTATGTAAGTGTATGTTCCCACTTCTGACACTGACAGAAAGCTATTTGGCGTATTCCTAGTCTATGTAAGTGTCTGTTCCTACTTCTGACACTGGCAGAGAGCTATCTGGCGTATTCCTAGTCTGTGCAAGTGTATGTTCCTACTTCTGACACTGGCGCAGAGCTATTTGACCTATTCCTGGTCTATGTAAGTGTCTGTTCCTACTTCTGACACTGGCAGAGAGCTATCTGGCGTATTCCTAGTCTGTGCAAGTGTCTGTTCCCACTTCTGACACTGGCAGAGAGCGATCTGGCGTATTCCTAGTCTGTGCAAGTGTATGTTCCTACTTCTGACACTGGCGCAGAGCTATTTGACCTATTCCTGGTCTATGTAAGTGTCTGTACCTACTTCTGACACTGGCAGAGAGCTATTTGACGTATTCCTAGTCTATGTAAGTGTATGTTCCTACTTCTGACACTGACAGAAAGCTATTTGACCTATTCCTGGTCTATGTAAGTGTATGTTCCTACTTCTGACACTGGCACAGTGCTATTTGACGTATTTCTAGTCTATACAAGTGTATGTTAAGTCTACAGTGTCTTTGAAAATGTCTCGTAATATTTTCAGACTCTACAGTATGAAGTTTCTGTCACTTCACATTTCTAGGCCCTAGTATTCAGGTGGTAGGAGGGTCAATACCTCTCCTTACGTTTGGAACGTCTAGTGTGGGATGGAACCCACGACCCTCTAATGCCTCAGTGGATATGTAAACGCTTACTCATTACGATAATCTGTCCTACCCAGTGTCCGGTACGTAAACAAAATATAATGACCCTGGTCTGCTCTGCTGAGGTATTTGATGAAGTATATTTCCATAACAATATCCATTGTTTATCTCCTAGTTTACTGCAAGCATACACAACAAGTCTAGATCCCGATTCCATGTGTGCATACAAAATGGGGACAGCCTGGCAGACAAAACATGAACATTCAGTTTGGGGTCTCTGTAGCCTTGAGGTTAGGCCTCTGGTCCCAAAGGTACTCGATTAACCCGTTGTAGAGCTATAGTAATAGTTTTTAGAGATCCCTTATCTCAGTGTAGGTGAGATCAAGTCTCTAGTCATATCAGAGACGAACGATAAAATTTGGTCCCGTGTTCAAATTGAACACGTAAAGAACCCTTGAGCTCAAAATCGAAAATAGCAGGATGGAAAGCCGCTGCCAAAGCAAAATTTATTAGAAAGGTTTTTTTTTAAATATTTCTTCACAATATTTTCAACATCTTCTAAATTATATCGGTGATCATCACCGGCGCTAGGGAATTCGTGCACTGCAACTGAGATCTTCTTGTGTAAGAAGTAAATCGGAGCACATATGTTTACTCAGCGAAGTGTGATGATGATAGTTATATAAATAAATCACTCAATAAATAAATCACACAAATCAAGACTTTTGAATATGATGGAGACATGTCTAAAAATAGTATTGTGTGTGTGTGGAAAATACACTTTCATAGCTCTGTCTCCTCATCATCATCATCATGTTACATGCTATTAGTGTAGGCTGTAATTGTTCTCAATCTCGTTCGATCTTCATAGTTTCTCATCATGTCTGTGTTTGAGTCTCGGCCATGTCATATGACCAAGTCTATCTAGGTATTTATCTATTGGCCTGCCTATAACCATTTTTCTATCAAATTTGACAGTTGTCACAAAGTTTACAACTTTATTTCTCTCTATACCGGGTCCCAAAATTCTTGACTCATCATCATCAAGTAGCTTGTTTCTTCCGGAACTTGACTCCCGTGACAGCAGTCCTGAAAAAATATATTCTGCGCACGTTAACCAGCGTCAGCAGCAGTCATTCTCAGATCATCAATGACATCCTGTATACTTCGTCTTCTAAGTCTTCCTCTCATTCTTCTTCCAGGCACCATTTCCTCCAGAATTATATTCTCTAGGCACTCATGTCGTTTGATGTATCTGAAATATTTAATTTTCCTTGTTTTTATGTTCTTTAATAACCAACTCTCTTTAATATCAAGATGTTGCAGAACAGAAGCATTTGTTCTTTTCTCTGTCCATGATATTCTAAGTATTCTTCTGTAACATGCATTTGCATTCGAAGGTATTAATGATCTTCTCCACCATTTTGTCAATAGTCTCACTATCAATTTGTAGTTTAACAAGTTTTGTTAAGGAATGTTTCATTCGGGGTTTTTTTGTTTGTTGGTATTCTTTTGCATTTTTCTTTGAAACCACATCTCCACTTGGTTGTGTGTAGCTAATATCATAAATGTGTTCTTTATTTTGGGGTGTATAAAAACATTCGGAGAACCACTGAACGAATGCCAGTTTGGAGTGTATCCAAGTTTAGGGTTTATATGTTTAGACAAGGGTTAAGATATGGAATATGTGAAGAAGGAGAGTAGTGGGAGAGGCTAGAGAGAAAATGCAAGTGGGATAGAAAGAGAATAACTCTAGGTCAGTGTTTCTCAAAGTGGGGTGCCCTGTCTCCGTGCGCTTTGAGGTTATGGGTGCAATTTGAATAGTTTGAGGATAGTAAGGTCAATATGAATAGTTTGAGGACAGTAAGGTCAATATGAATAGTTTGAGGATAGTAAGGTCAATATGAATAGTTTGAGGATAGTAAGGTCAATATGAATAGTTTGAAGACAGTAAGGTCAATATGAATAGTTTGAGGATAGTAAGGTCAATATGAATAGTTTGAGGATAGTAAGGTCAATATGAATAGTTTGAAGACGAGATGGGAATTGAAGAATGAAAATAATTCTATACTTTTAAAACACGTTGCAATTGTAAAGGCTTGTTGTAGAAGACTGCACATAATGAAGTTTGATTACATTCTTATTAAGTTGCCGAACCTATTCATTCTCAATGTTTCTCAATGTAATTCAAACAAGGTTCTGTCCCAACTTTATTTCTTATACTGATGTTGTGACTCTTGTCGTTTCTGATGTTGTTGGTAACTTTTCGTAGACATCACATTTCACATGTTGTTATTAGTAGTTACTCATTGTCCATGTTTGGCTCTGGTAACACAAAGTATGCATGAAAATGCTGTTGATCATCTGTTGTTTAGCTGTCAGTGAGATGTTTGGATGTTTAACATTTGGGGCTAGCTGGTAGATGCAATTTCAGTTCAAGGGGTCAATAAGTTGTTGTAGATCTTGTTCACGTTGGTGTAGCAGGCACTGATCATCTGCAAAAAGCAGTTCATTTATTTCGTTATTTTCTGAATTTGACTCTTGAGTTATTGTATCCTTATATACAATAAAGAGTAGTAGTGAGAGGACAAATCCTTGTCTGACACCTGATGTAATAGAGTTGGTGCTACTGGTATGAATTTAGAAAAGGTAAACGCTTTTTTTGTAACACAAAACAATGAAACAGCTAAAACAATTTGGAACGGAACTGACAGGAAAACAAAGATGAGAATACTAAGAGCATGCATATTCCCAGTGACACCGTATGGGTGTGAATCATGGACATTAAGCAAGCCAGTGAGAAAAAAACCTACATGTACTTCTTAATATAACTGTTACCGAAGAGTCCTCCATATAACATTGACAGAGAAGAAAATATATGAATCTACTCAGAAAGAACTCAAAATCAAAGAAAACTGGCCGATGCTACAAATAAGAATGAGAAAATTGAAGTACTACGCACATATAAAGAGACATGAAAGGTTGGAGACGACCATCATGGAAGGAGACATCCTGGCAAAGAGAAGAAGAGGAAGACCACAGAGAAGATGTAATCATGATGTAACTGATGATTTGAGCATGACTTCTGCAGAGGCTGAACATCTTGCCTGTGAGAGATAGAATAATTGATTGAGTGATTGATAGGATCATTATCATTGCACTTCGGTGAGTAACCATGTGTGCTCCGATTTCCTTCTTACACGGAAAGATCTCAGCTGCACTGCACAAACTCCTTAGCACCGGCGAGGGCCCTGATGTTATTTTGAAGATAATAAAGATATTTTGCAGGAATTTATTTTTAATCCTTTTTAATGAATTTTGTGAGAGCAGTACCTTTCGTCTACCACAGAGAGCCATACTAACAAAGTATAACAAGTACAGAATTTTGTCCGAGCAGCAACTTTCGTCTACCACAGAGAGCCATACTAACAAAGTATAACAAGTACAGAATTTTGTCCGAGCAGCAACTTTCGTCTACCACAGAGAGCCATACTAACAAAGTATAACAAGTACAGAATTTTGTCCGAGCAGCAACTTTCGTCTACCACAGAGAGCCATACAAACAAAGTATAACAAGTACAGAGCAAGAGGAAGACCACACAAAAGATGGAGTGGCATCATCAAGAACAGTGTTAAGAAAATGAATAACAGCTTACAATGTGCATTAGAACAAGCACACACAAAATCACTACATTCCCCCAACACTTCTATAAAGTAGTAAATAGTGGAAGAGAAGAAAAAGTTATATACAGTCCAGCCCCCATGCTAGAGAATTATTCCTTGTGTAATATCGCATTACTGGCAGCATTCCAGAGTAATGACCAACTCTTGTTCAGGGGTCACGTGCCAAGATCGCGCGAGAATGTTAATGAAAACGCCCCTGTGCGTGTGTGAGGAGACCGACAATGCACGCGCATTTCTCCGTGTTTATGTTTGGTAGGGAGTCAGGTTAGCATTTGAAATAAACAGAGGGGTGTATCCTTCTGACTTTCTTTTTTATCATTCTCTTACACACGATATATCTCTCTTAGTTCTTTCTCTAGACGTTTCTCTTTATCCACCAAGGGGTCTCTGTCTCGTAGACGGTATGTGCTCACTTCTGACTTTCTTTTTTATCATTCTCTTACACACGATATATCTCTCTTAGTTCTTTCTCTAGACGTTTCTCTCTATCCACCAAGGGGTCTCTGTCTCGTAGACGGTATGTGCTCGCTTCTCGTTTCAAAGGTGCTCAGTTCGTTTCCTCGTGAAGTCATCATGATATTTTCCAGAGATCCCTGATCTCAGTGTAGGGGAGATCGAGTTCCTAGTCCTATCATAGACGGACCATAAAACGTAGGTCTTGCGTTCAAGTAAAAGAGCACTTGTCCGTTTAAAATCGAGAAGAAGCTATAAATCCGCTGCCCGGGCAAAATCCGTAAAAAAAACTCCTACAAAATATTTTTACCATCTTTCTCAATTACATCGGGATCCTCGCCAGTGCTAAGGAGCGCGTGCATTGTCGCTGAGATTCTCCTATGTAAGAAAGCGATCGGAGGACAAATGGTTACTCATGGAAGTGCAGTGACGATGGTCCTATTTATCAATCAAATTCGTAGAACATTTCTTAAAAGTTAATTGTATTGAAATTTTTCAATGTTTTTTCAAATACATTTTTCATGTCAGCGGCTCTTCAGCCTGCTATTCTCGATTTTTCATGTCAGCGGCTCTTCAGTCTGCTATTCTCGATTTTTCATGTCAGCGGCTCTTCAGCCTGCTATTCTCGATTTTTCATGTCAGCGGCTCTTCAGCCTGCTATTCTCGATTTTTCATGTCAGTGGCTCTTCAGTCTGCTATTCTCGATTTTTCATGTCAGTGGCTCTTCAGTCTGCTATTCTCGATTTTTCATGTCAGTGGCTCTTCAGTCTGCTATTCTCGATTTTTCATGTCAGCGGCTCTTCAGCCTGCTATTCTCGATTTTTCATGTCAGCGGCTCTTCAGTCTGCTATTCTCGATTTTTCATGTCAGTGGCTCTTCAGTCTGCTATTCTCGATTTTTCATGTCAGTGGCTCTTCAGTCTGCTATTCTCGATTTTTCATGTCAGTGGCTCTTCAGTCTGCTCTTCAGTCTGCTCTTCAGTCTGCTCTTCAGTCTGCTCTTCAGTCTGCTCTTCAGTCTGCTCTTCAGTCTGCTCTTCAGTCTGCTCTTCAGTCTGCTCTTCAGTCTGCTCTTCAGTCTGCTCTTCAGTCTGCTCTTCAGTCTGCTCTTCAGTCTGCTCTTCAGTCTGCTCTTCAGTCTGCTCTTCAGTCTGCTCTTCAGTCTGCTCTTCAGTCTGCTCTTCAGTCTGCTCTTCAGTCTGCTCTTCAGTCTGCTCTTCAGTCTGCTCTTCAGTCTGCTCTTCAGTCTGCTCTTCAGTCTGCTCTTCAGTCTGCTCTTCAGTCTGCTCTTCAGTCTGCTCTTCAGTCTGCTCTTCAGTCTGCTCTTCAGTCTGCTCTTCAGTCTGCTCTTCAGTCTGCTCTTCAGTCTGCTCTTCAGTCTGCTCTTCAGTCTGCTCTTCAGTCTGCTCTTCAGTCTGCTATTCAGTCTGCTCTTCAGTCTGCTCTTCAGTCTGCTCTTCAGTCTGCTATTCTCAATTTTTATCTGCTAGGTTTCGTTTACCGCTCAACGACACGGACCTATTTTATCGTCCGTCTCCGGTAGGACTTGGAACTCGATCTCACCTACACTGAGATCAGGGATCTCTAGGAAAATATCCCGATTGCTCTATGTGAAAGCTCTATGTGGTAGCGAACTGAGTACCTCTGAAACGATAGGCGAGTATCTAACTTCTATACAACAGAGACCAGCAGAGAAGGGAAGTTAAAGGAAAAGAAGGATAGATGAAATGTGTTCATTGTTTATGTTTCTGAAAATGCAGACAAAAATAGTAAATATATATCCTGATCATCTTCTTCAACTTTCTGTTTTAATATTTTTATTTGCTTGTTATTGGTCACTAAGCTGATGTCATTGCACTCCAGGCATACCTATCGTGGACTCGGTTTCCCCCCCAACAGATATCGAAGAGTATGCACACTGATGGTCTGATGTCATTGCACTCCAGGCATACCTATCGTGGACTCGGTTTCCCCCCCAACAGATATCGAAGAGTATGCACACTGATGGTCTGATGTCATTGCACTCCAGGCATACCTATCGTGGACTCGGTTTCCCCCCCAACAGATATCGAAGAGTATGCACACTGATGGTCTGATGTCATTGCACTCCAGGCATACCTATCGTGGACTCGGTTTCCCCCAACAGATATCGAAGAGTATGCACACTGATGGTCTGATGTCATTGCACTCCAGGCATACCTATCGTGGACTCGGTTTCCCCCCCAACAGATATCGAAGAGTATGCACACTGATGGTCTGATGTCATTGCACTCCAGGCATACCTATCGTGGACTCGGTTTCCCCCCCAACAGATATCGAAGAGTATGCACACTGATGGTCTGATGTCATTGCACTCCAGGCATACCTATCGTGGACTCGGTTTCCCCCCCAACAGATATCGAAGAGTATGCACACTGATGGTCTGATGTCATTGCACTCCAGGCATACCTATCGTGGACTCGGTCTCCCCCCCAACAGATATCGAAGAGTATGCACACTGATGGTCTGATGTCATTGCACTCCAGGCATACCTATCGTGGACTCGGTTTCCCCCCCAACAGATATCGAAGAGTATGCACACTGATGGTCTGATGTCATTGCACTCCAGGCATACCTATCGTGGACTCGGTTTCCCCCCCAACAGATATCGAAGAGTATGCACACTGATGGTCTGATGTCATTGCACTCCAGGCATACCTATCGTGGACTCGGTTTCCCCCCCAACAGATATCGAAGAGTATGCACACTGATGGTCTGATGTCATTGCACTCCAGGCATACCTATCGTGGACTCGGTTTCCCCCCCAACAGATATCGAAGAGTATGCACACTGATGGTCTGATGTCATTGCACTCCAGGCATACCTATCGTGGACTCGGTTTCCCCCAACAGATATCGAAGAGTATGCACACTGATGGTCTGATGTCATTGCACTCCAGGCATACCTATCGTGGACTCGGTTTCCCCCCCAACAGATATCGAAGAGTATGCACACTGATGGTCTGATGTCATTGCACTCCAGGCATACCTATCGTGGACTCGGTTTCCCCCCCAACAGATATCGAAGAGTATGCACACTGATGGTCTGATGTCATTGCACTCCAGGCATACCTATCGTGGACTCGGTTTCCCCCAACAGATATCGAAGAGTATGCACACTGATGGTCTGATGTCATTGCACTCCGGGCATACCTATCGTGGACTCGGTTTCCCCCCAACAGATATCGAAGAGTATGCACACTGATGGTCTGATGTCATTGCACTCCAGGCATACCTATCGTGGACTCGGTTTCCCCCCCAACAGATATCGAAGAGTATGCACACTGATGGTCTGATGTCATTGCACTCCAGGCATACCTATCGTGGACTCGGTTTCCCCCCCAACAGATATCGAAGAGTATGCACACTGATGGTCTGATGTCATTGCACTCCGGGCATACCTATCGTGGACTCGGTTTCCCCCAACAGATATCGAAGAGTATGCACACTGATGGTCTGATGTCATTGCACTCCAGGCATACCTATCGTGGACTCGGTTTTCCCCCAACAGATATCGAAGAGTATGCACACTGATGGTCTGATGTCATTGCACTCCAGGCATACCTATCGTGGACTCGGTTTCCCCCCCAACAGATATCGAAGAGTATGCACACTGATGGTCTGATGTCATTGCACTCCAGGCATACCTATCGTGGACTCGGTTTCCCCCCCAACAGATATCGAAGAGTATGCACACTGATGGTCTGATGTCATTGCACTCCAGGCATACCTATCGTGGACTCGGTTTCCCCCAACAGATATCGAAGAGTATGCACACTGATGGTCTGATGTCATTGCACTCCAGGCATACCTATCGTGGACTCGGTTTCCCCCCCAACAGATATCGAAGAGTATGCACACTGATGGTCTGATGTCATTGCACTCCAGGCATACCTATCGTGGACTCGGTTTCCCCCCCAACAGATATCGAAGAGTATGCACACTGATGGTCTGATGTCATTGCACTCCAGGCATACCTATCGTGGACTCGGTTTCCCCCCCAACAGATATCGAAGAGTATGCACACTGATGGTCTGATGTCATTGCACTCCAGGCATACCTATCGTGGACTCGGTCTCCCCCAACAGATATCGAAGAGTATGCACACTGATGGTTCCCGTGGCTCGTTGATTAAACACACTCCTCACTCTGCCTCTCAAGCATCCAGTTCTATTTGTACAATGGATAACTCCAAACTACTTACATCGCTGGATCGATTCAAAATCTATTTTAGTGTCTGCATCCATCAGACTGTCGTAAAGAGACCAAAGAATATCCTTATCCATCTTCAACTCCCCAACAATCGATGCTGTTGATGCAAGTCTGTCACCTCTCCCACTGCCGAAAACACCTGCATTTCCACGACAGTAGATCCATGTAAGCCTCTGGAGGTTAGAAACTTCTATAGAAGACATCCACTCATACCGAAATATGTCCTTTTGGATCTTGTGAAGCATCGACTGAGTGTCAGATACAACAACGGCCCCAGTAGACGGACTTCCAGAGAACCTCCATGTGGATGTTAATAACTTGCTCATGTTATTTAATTGTGGTCATTCATCTTCTTTCTAGTCTGGTTTTGTTGATCACATCTACCAACATCTGTAGCCATGCGTCGTTCTAGATATCTTCTCTTTCCAACGCTCCATATCGACTACTTGTTTACCACTCGATACAGAATCTACCATCTTTGAAAAACTACTAAGCAAACAAAAACAGTCTTACGCTTTTCTCTTTTATATAAGTTTCCTTACCTGTTTAAGTGAAGTGTTTGTATATGATGTTCACTCAGTGTATGATGTTCACTCAGTGTATGATGTTCACTCAGTGCATGATGTTCACTCAGTGTATGATGTTCACTCAGTGCATGATGTTCACTCAGTGTATGATGTTCACTCAGTGAATGATGTTCACTCAGTGCATGATGTTCACTCAGTGCATCATGTTCACTCAGTGTATGATGTTCACTCAGTGAATGATGTTCACTCAGTGCATGATGTTCACTCAGTGCATCATGTTCACTCAGTGTATGATGTTCACTCAGTGCATGATGTTCACTCAGTGAATGATGTTCACTCAGTGCATGATGTTCACTCAGTGCATGATGTTCACTCAGTGTATGATGTTCACTCAGTGCATGATGTTCACTAAGTGTATGATGTTCACTCAGTGCATGATGTTCACTCAGTGTATGATGTTCACTCAGTGCATGATGTTCACTCAGTGTATGATGTTCACTCAGTGTATGATGTTCACTCAGTGTATGATGTTCACTCAGTGTATGATGTTCACTCAGTGCATGATGTTCACTCAGTGTATGATGTTCACTCAGTGCATGATGTTCACTCAGTGTATGATGTTCACTCAGTGCATGATGTTCACTCAGTGTATGATGTTCACTCAGTGTATGTGAAGTGTATGTGCATGATGTTCACTCAGTGTATGTGAAGTGTATGGGCATGATGTTCACTCAGTGTATGGGCATGATGTTCACTCAGTGTATGGGCATGATGTTCACTCAGTGAATGATGTTCACTCAGTGCATGATGTTCACTGAGTGTATGTGAAGTGTATGTGCATGATGTTCACTCAGTGTATGTGAAGTGTATGGGCATGATGTTCACTCAGTGTATGGGCATGATGTTCACTCAGGGTATGGGCATGATGTTCACTCAGTGTATGGGCGTGATGTTCACTCAGTGTATGGACATGATGTTCACTCAGTGTATGGGCATGATGTTCACTCAGTGTAAGTGAAGTGTATGGGCATGATGTTCACTCAGTGTATGTGAAGTGTATGGGCATGATGTTCACTCAGTGTATGTGAAGTGTATGTGCACGATGTTCACTCAGTGTATGTGAAGTGTATGGGCACGATGTTCACTCAGTGCATGATGTTCACTCTGTGTAAGTGAAGTGTATGTGCATGATGTTCACTCAGTGCATGATGTTCACTCTGTGTAAGTGAAGTGTATGTGCATGATGTTCACTCAGTGCATGATATTCACTCAGTGTATGTGAAGTGTATGGGCATGATGTTCACTCAGTGCATGATGTTCACTCTGTGTAAGTGAAGTGTATGTGCATGATGTTCACTCAGTGCATGATATTCACTCAGTGTATGTGAAGTGTATGGGCATGATGTTCACTCAGTGTATGTGAAGTGTATGGGCATGATGTTCACTCAGTGTATGGGCGTGATGTTCACTCAGTGTATGGGCATGATGTTCACTCAGTGTATGTGAAGTGTATGGGCATGATGTTCACTCAGTGTATGTGAAGTGTATGGGCATGATATTCACTCAGTGTATGTGAAGTGTATGTGCATGATGTTCACTCAGTGTATGTGAAGTGTATGTGCATGATATTCACTCAGTGTATGTGAAGTGTATGTGCATGATATTCACTCAGTGTATGTGAAGTGTATGTGCATGATATTCACTCAGTGTATGTGAAGTGTATGGGCATGATGTTCACTCAGTGTATGTGAAGTGTATGGGCATGATGTTCACTCAGTGTATGTGAAGTGTATGGGCATGATGTTCACTCAGTGCATGATGTTCACTCAGTGTATGTGAAGTGTATGTGCATGATGTTCACTCAGTGTACAGTGTGTTTCATTCTGATATCAGTGACATAGAAATAGTAAACAATTCATTGATGGATTCTCTCATCAGTGCAAGACACTTTAGAAGACAGAAACAAACAAAATGAACATTCCTTTGAATGTGAAAGACATGATCAAAGAGTTGGAAAGTGATGGCAATGAAAGACAAAGTTAAAGTGTTCTATAATAATGTGCAAGCACTTTATTGGGATGTAAAACCATACAAGATCTCCAACTGCTAGCAAAGAACCGTATCACATGGAGATCTAAAACCTCTGCCATATGTGCCGCCTTTGGCACGAAAGGAACAAACTAACTAACTAACTAACTTTATAAATGCTTGGAATACCTCAAGATGTGGGTCCAACCACTGAGTGAATTTTCCTGTTTCAAGTGGCTTGATTTTAATGACATGTCGTGGGAAAATATGGAAGATTCCATCCGATTTTTGACTGACAAAGGTCTGCACATAGATGATTCAAAGTGATGTGATCAGTACTGCAATCTGGAGAAATATGCATCCACTTATAAAAGTCAAATACCATCGCAAATACAAGTAGTGTGGCTGTGTTGAACACTGTAGGAGTATTGAAATGTACTCTAAAATCGGGAAGATATCACAGTTTTTCTTTGCTATTCCAACACACAATGCTCCGGTAGAAAGATTAATTTCTTTAATCCATGCACCATAGACCAATGAAAGAAATCATCGAAGTGTGGATTAAATCAAGTCAATTTCGTTTGTTAAAATTTAATTTCAAAGATTTCACATGCAGGCAACTTTATGGACATTTCATGTAAAAGAAATACATTCTAGATAAGACCAGGTCATTAGAGAAATATACATGGAAGACAATTTAAATTGGATTTAATGTTAAAAGAAGTGTCCTCATTTGGTAGATCAAAGCATGGCAACAATAACGGTAAATTTGTGGATAACAGGAGACCATGGTCCCTTACTTAAGGATTTAATTATCAAGTTTTATTAGAACTAAATGTTTTTATAAGTTTTGTTGATTTTAGAAATTGTAATGAAAAACTAAAATAGAATCAGGTAAGAAAGTTAGCACTAAGGTTCATTAGAAGAGAAGAATTGAGTAAATATATTACATGTTAGTAGGGATCGTCGATATCAACGTTCTGGTGTTTGAGGTCAACCTGGTCAAAAATGATGTACATGCATACGTGGTTGCATACCGATAGGTGCGGCATGACGGGAAAACCATGAGAGGAACGTAAGTAGATATATCAACCAACACAGAACGGGAGTTGTTAGTCTAGCCACACTGAAATACATGCTTGGGAGGAGATCTAAGCAATTATGGACATGTCCGATGTGCGATGTGCGATGATCCTCAAATGAACAATGAACGCGGCTAGACTACAGTAGACTCTGATCGTTTTCTTGGGGATCTAAGCAATTATGTGCGATGTGCGATGTGCGATGATCATCAAATGAACAATGAACGAGGCTAGACAACAGTAGACTCTGATCGTTTTCTTGGAGATATAAATTACAAGTAACTCTGAATTCACAGGAAGGCTAGCTTGAATGACAAAGTGATAATGAAAGCAAACCTTCACGCAAAAATAAATCAAACTGGCCAAATTATGCGAATGACTACTACCACTTAATTCACAACGGGGAGACAAAGAAAAATAAATTATAATTTGAGAAACGGTGTTCTCATCTCTCCTTGTCGGCCATTCTTATCCTGGTGCTGTGAGGCAAAACATGATTAGTATGTCGGCCATTCTTATCCTGGCGCTGTGAGGCAAAACATGATTAATATGTCGGACATTCTTATCCTGGTGCTGTGAGGCAAAACATGAATAGTATGTCGGCCATTCTTATCCTGGTGCTGTGAGGCAAAACATGATTAGTGCGTCGGCCATTTCTTATCCTAGCGCTGTGAGGCAAAACATGATTAGTATGTCGGCCATTCTTATCCTGGCGCTGTGAGGCAAAACATGATTAATATGTCGGACATTCTTATCCTGGTGCTGTGAGGCAAAACATGATTAGTACGTCGGCCATTTCTTATCCTGGCGCTGTGAGGCAAAACATGATTAGTACGTCGGCCATTTCTTATCCTGGCGCTGTGAGACAAAACATGATTAGTATGTCGGACATTCTTATCCTGGCGCTGTGAGGCAAAACATGATTAGTATGTCGGACATTCTTATCCTGGCGCTGTGAGGCAAAACATGATTACAGAAAGGACAGAAAAGAAGAAAGAAGATTGTGGTTCAATCTGGACAACTGGAACTAAGAATAGAAAAGAAATCATAAATATTCATCATTCCACATTTACCATCAACTTTATGAGGGGACAGATTAGTTATCAAGTGACTCAAAATCTTTTCCTCGCATGTACAAACCAGTACGCTAGTTCCACTAAAATCTAGCCGGTTGAGACTTGTCAAAGAGGACAGAGCTAATGGCAAACGAATTAGTTTTGTATTTCCTATAAAAAGTTGAACAAGACGTGAAAGATTTTTGAAAGCGTTGATAGATATTACTGAGAGAGGATTATAAAATATTCGCAATAGAGTTAAATTCGAATTTTCTGGAAAACTCGTATCAGTTAAGGCTGTAATTAAGTTGTATCCCAGGTCGAGAAATTGTACCGACACCGGAATTTCTGTCCCCTGTATTACTTTAATATAGTTTGAAGGGATACTTAAATCTGTTAATAATTTTAACCCGGCGATGCATCTTGGAATAAAAGGAAGAAGATTGTGTTCTAAGGTCAGTTCAAAGATTCCAGGGGGTAACGATCCTGCCCTAGGGTCAGATATCGTGTTGTAGGATAAATCCAGACTTCCTAAAGTTAGAAAACTGAATTGTGGAATAGCAGTGAGTTTGTTGTTTATGATGTCAATATCAGGAAGAGATACTGAATAAGGCCTTAATGATTGTGTCAACTGTGTAGCGTTGAATATTCTATTGTTATTTAACGATAACGAACTAAGTTTACTAGATGCTGGAAGCCATCTTGTATCTGTTATATAATTGGAATCAATGTATAAACTTTCTAGAACGTTCAGATGTGAAAGAGCTTCCGGAACATAAGTTAAACTATTGCCTGTGAGAGTTAGACTAGCCAATGTGTTGGCCATTGCGTTTAGAGCATTATCAGGGATGTAGGTCAGAGCACAGTTGACAATGCTTAACTCCGATAAGTGAGAGTAGTATTGAAACCATTCTGGCCAGATTTCTAAGGTAACGTTTGTGAATATCAGCGTTTGAAGAGAAGTGCCAAGATATTTCATAACATTATCATTCCAATCGTTAATATTCGTTTGGTAAAGTTCGAAATTTTGAAGAGATTTTATATAAAGAAATGCGTCTGGGATTTTAGTAAAGTGAGCTGCTGAAAATGTCAGTGTTTGTAACGTGGTTGATGATTCGTTAAATGCGTTGTTGTCAATGGTTGCTATTGGATTATCTTTCAAAGATATCTCTTGTAGACCAGATGGTAGACTGTTAGCGGGTATTGTAGTGATCTGATTTGTCTGTGAAACAAAAATAAAATTATGTAGAAATGTATATGTTGAAAATGATATCGATTATTTTTCAGGAGTTTTCAAAATAAGAATAAGAAAATTGAAGTATTTTGGACATATAAAGAGAAATGAATTGTTGGATATGACTAGCAAAGAGGGAAAAAAGAAGACTACAGAGAAGAGGGATTCAGGATGCAACTGATGGTTTAAGCATGACGGATGTAGAGATTGATGTGAGAGAAATTCCGAAGTACTGTTAATGTAGCAAAGTTCCGCTGCTCAGGAAACATTATTGTATGATGATGATAATAAGATAAAACTTCGTGTAGGCTTCTCTTTCTTGCACATACATCCAGCTAAACAAATGTTTTTTCTTGCACATACATCCAGCTAAACAAATGTTTTTTCTTGCACATACATCCAGCTAAACAAATGTTTTTTCTTGCACATACATCCAGCTAAACAAATGTTTTTTCTTGCACATACATCCAGCTAAACAAATGTTTTTTCTTGCACATACATCCAGCTAAACAAATGTCTCTTCAAATATATCGGAAATCCTAGTCGGTGCTACTGAGTTCGTGCACCTTTGCTGATATCTTCCTGTGCAAGAAAGAGATCGAAGCACACATGTTAACTCACGAAAGTGCAATGATATCCTATCAATCAATCAATCAATCACTATTACCTATTGAATTAAATTGAACATACATATAATTACAAATATGTAAGTATCAAGGTACATCAAATGTATCCATCATATTAGCAGACAAGATCGCCTATGTGCTACCGTGGCCAGCAAGGGAAGCAAAGAATAGTACCACTGCAACCTACAATGCATGTCGTAAGAGGCGACTGGTGTAGGCCCTAGGGATGCTACCCTAGTAAATAAAAAGCAGCGCATAAATCGAATGTGCTGGCCTACTTGTAGACACATAACTGGCACAACGTACTATCGCTCTTAGGCTCAGATAACATACAAATCACACAGATTGGTTGACAAGTGGTCGATATAGAGCGTTTGAAGAAGAAGAAGAAGGTAAGAAATAAAATGATTCTGTCACATAATAAGAATGAAACCAAATTTACTACCATCTCTCTCCTATAACAAACGGCAACCAGGATGCAGAGCACGGGGAATACCAAGAACACGATGGATGGATAATATCACAGATTTCCTACGACATCAAAGACTAACAACTACATATGTAACACACCTGGCACAGGATAGAAAACTGAAATTCCCCACGTCGCTTCACAGCACATGTGGATTAGAAAAGATAAAACTAGACTTACATCCAACTCCAGGTTTGTCAATGGGCCATAACTTCCTGGCACTAACGGAGGCAGAGCACGTAGTCCCAATCCACTACAAGTGATGAACATTTCCTCACAGAAGCAGACCTGAGGTAGATTAAATATCGTTGCCGTTATATATAATCTCATTCTAAGCATGTAATACTCTAACGATATTCTTGTGTTGTTTTTTTGCATGACTAACAAGGCATATGTGGGTGTCTATAGCTTATGTGCTAGTGAGCTCGATCACAGACATAGCGTACCTGGTTCAAACACTGCGGAGGATAGTTTGGAAGAAATTTCGATCCTGAACATGTTATGAATTGTAAAAATAGACCTGACCGTTCAGAAAGCAAACTATGAGTAACACAAATCATAACATCAACATACTTCATAAACACAGTCAGAAGCCATAGATATCGATGTGAGAAGTCCAGACAGGATGATGTGCCAGATTAATCTGTTGTTTAACATCGTTGCGTTGAATGTTCTAAAAAGAAAATTGTATAAATACATGAGAAATTTATCAAAATCATATCAGATCAAATATTCCTTTCTCTAATCATGTTTTACCTCACAGCGTCAGAATAAGAAATTTATAGAACGGACATGTGTGTTACACGCTTCATAAATAGCGGCTTTCACCTTGTTGGTTATTCTGAAGACAACCTTTTGTTTCGTATGTATTGCAACGGGACAGAATTTCTCTTTGCTGCGCTCTTCTGTTGATAATCTACTTATGTGGTCGAACCAGTTAATTTGTTGTTTCTTGATGAAGTTCACTATTGATATTGTACCCCACTTTTTTCCTGATGTCTTCATTTTTATACCGGTCTCTTCTTGATACTCCCAGCATTCTATGTGGACACATCATCTCTGTCGTGAGTAGTTTTCTTCTATCATTTGATGTCAGCGTTCAGGGTTGGCATTGATAGCATAATATCGGGAGAAAAAATTGTGTTGTGCAGTGCTCTTTTAGTGTTCATGGTCACATATTTGCAGTTTAAATTGGCGACATTTGTTCTATTATTTGATTTGCATTATTTGCATCTGTGTTGGATTTCAATAGTTATACTTCTTATTCTATACGCTAGTCTTGTCGGAGAGGGAAGATAAAACTTAGGCTTAGCGTTTAATTTCAGTAACTAATAGAGCCATAAGCAGTTGATAAACACAATCAGAGTAGGCTGAAAAATCGATGCTCATGAAAAAGTCGCTAAAATATTTCACACATTTGTACAAAACTGTAACCGTCTTAAGAAGTGAGGACAGTGCCAATAAAACATAGTGGTTCTACAGAGTTCGTGAACTGCTGCTGAGATCTTCATATGCAAGAAAGAGATTGGAGCACACATGATTATTCATTGAAGTGTAATGATGATGTTCCAATCAATCAATCAATCATCTGTCTCAAATGACACATATTAACTAATAACTTATATTGAACTCTATGATTCCCAATCGATTTATTGTTTTTCTGTCAATCATCAAATCACAGAAACTTCTTCTTCTTCACTTAACTCCCCTTGAAGCATAATACATCAACACATTTCTTCCAACTTGATCTGTCTTGAGCAAGTCAGCTTAGTACATTCCAACTTGATCTGTCTTGAGCAAGTCAGCTTAGTACATTCCAACTTGATCTGTCTTGAGCAAGTCAGCTTAGTTCATTCCAACTTGATATGTCTTGAGCAAGTCAGCTTAGTACATTCCAACTTGATCTGTCTTGAACAAGTCAGCTTAGTACATTCCAACTTGATCTGTCTTGAGCATGTCAGCTTAGTACATTCCAACTTGATCTGTCTTGAGCATGTCAGCTTAGTACATTCCAACTTGATCTGTCTTGAGTAAGTCAGCTTAGTACATTCCAACTTGATCTGTCTTGAGCAAGTCAGCTTAGTACATTCCAACTTGATCTATCTTGAGCAAGTCAGCTTAGTACATTCCAACTTGATCTGTCTTGAGCAAGTCAGCTTAGTTCATTCCAACTTGATATGTCTTGAGCAAGTCAGCTTAGTTCATTCCAACTTGATATGTCTTGAGCAAGTCAGCTTAGTACATTCCAACTTGATCTGTCTTGAGCAAGTCAGCTTAGTTCATTCCAACTTGATCTGTCTTGAGCAAGTCAGCTTAGTTCATTCCAACTTGATCTGTCTTGAGCAAGTCAGCTTAGTACATTCCAACTTGATCTGTCTTGAGCAAGTCAGCTTAGTTCATTCCAACTTGATCTGTCTTGAGCAAGTCAGCTTAGTACATTCCAACTTGATCTGTCTTGAGCAAGTCAGCTTAGTTCATTCCAACTTGATCTGTCTTGAGCAAGTCAGCTTAGTTCATTCCAACTTGATCTGTCTTGAGCAAGTCAGCTTAGTTCATTCCAACTTGATCTGTCTTGAGCAAGTCCGCTTAGTTCATTCCAACTTGATCTGTCTTGAGCAAGTCAGCTTAGTACATTCCAACTTGATCTGTCTTGAGCAAGTCAGCTTAGTACATTCCAGGTCTTTCCAACCTCTTCTCTTTTTCTGTCTACAGATCGTCTCTATGTCTCTCTGTGTCTGATTATATTTCTGTCTACAGATCGTCTTTATGTCTCTGTGTCTGATTATATTTCTGTCTACAGATCGTCTTTATGTCTCGTGTCTGATGAAATTTCTGTCAATCACAATTCAAGAAAAAACAATAATAAAATAAGACTATTGTCTCTATTGTCTATCCCCAGGTAGATGATAAAATTGGTTGTCCACTCTTTCCCCAGGTAGATGTTGGTATTGGTTGTCCACTCTTGCCCAAGGTAGATGTTGGAATTTGTTGTCCACTCTTGCCCAAGGTAGATGTTGAAATTGGTTGTCCACTCTTGCCCCAGGTAGATGTTGGAATTTGTTGTCCACTCTTGCCCCAGGTAGATGTTGGAATTTGTTGTCCACTCTTGCCGTTAAGCATAGCAGTGGGAGTTTTAAGTTGAGTTCCAGGGCCAGATGTGTCGCCCTTGTTGTGTCATCCATGTTTATTTAGTGTAATCTTGATATTGTCTATCCATCTTTTCTTGGTCTTCACTTGGCTCTAGTACCTGATCTCTTTTGATTGTATGCTGTTATTGGTAGTTGGTTGTATTAAAATAAGTACATAACTGAAAATCATACTTACAACAGGTAAGAAATCTCGTTGACAACAAATACAGGTGAACACTTCCTACATGTTGGACCAGGTGGAAAATTGACAGGTGTGTACATTGAAATTAGGGTCAGAAAATGTTTTATTTACTAATGACAAAATCGTGATAAGAATTTAGTGCGTGCATAAGTGCGCGTGTGTGTCTTATCCAGATGTGAATATAGGTCAAGGACAGTGCCAATAGCGTTAAGTGTAAGAGTATCTAGAAAAAAGTAAAGGAACCCTTTCATACCTCGTGGTATATAGGTCAATACAGTGTTAGGCCTGTATTTTCATTGACCGTCGGCACACGATGGGTGATGTGGTCAGCATCACGACGGCCGCCTTTACTTTCCCAGAGCTTGTCTGGTACCCAGTTGAGGCTGGGTCGACCTGAGAGCCGTCGTGGTCGGAAAAATTCCACGCGCATTGCGGGAGCTGAACCCAGACCACCAGCCTTGCGAAGCGAGTTCACTAACAACTACGCTACAGCGGCTCAAGAGTATCTATCTATTCTCTAATCTTTTCTCTCTATGTCATTCTCTTTCTCGTCTCTCTTCGATTTTATCGTTTGTCACATTGTGTCCTAAGCCTCATTACATTTCCGAAAAATGATGATTACCTCTTTCTTATATTGATGATAAGCTTTCTCTGTGTCTTGACAATGTGTATTCTCATCATTCTTCTATAAAACCACATCTCTATGTCCTCCATAAATGTGTCTATCTGCGTGTTTACTGTCCATGACTCACACCCCTATGCCACTATTGGCAATCTGTAACACTGAATAACTCTCATTCTGACCTCAATTGACAGTGACTTGTTGCATATAATGCTTCTCATTTTCTGGATCACTGCTTTCGGCTGCCCTATTCTGTTCTCTATTCATCTATGTATATCTGGACCAAAGACCGTATAGGTAATTTTCATTCAGGAAACTGCCATTGTTCTCCATTTCTCAATGCTGCAAATTGTCCTGTTCCTACACAGACAACTCTAATATCGGGCCACATAACTGACCCGGGAAACCATGACCTAGTTTGAGTTGGGGGCTGGATTTTATTATTGATTGATAGAACACAGCAAGCTTTTTTGCAATTTAACTGAATTATATGATTCTATTGTCATTTATTGAGGAAAAACATTAATAATACTGATATTCCTTATTGTTAAACTGAACTTGTTGCATAATATAACCTTGACTTAGCATGTTGTGTTGATTTTAACATGAATTCGTCTATATACAACAGTACTGGAATGTGAGGTCACGTGACGGTTGTGGTCTTATTTCGTAGAGTCCTCTGGCCGTATGAGTTTATAGTTGGCTGTGGTTCATCCGTGTCAAATATTCAGAAGAATATGCTCTTCTAAGCTCGAGATTTTTAACCGGGCCCCAAATCAGGGATGTAAAGAATAGAACTACTGTTACCTGCCATGCACGTCGTAAGAGACAAACTACGGTGGTAGGGCGTGTGGCTAGCTACCCAACCGCGTCAAAATAAACACTAGTTGGCTACAGAAACCACAATTAAAGAAATTCATAGCTCGTAACACGCGAGATGAAGAAGCGTGTTCCCGCATGAAAATGTGGAGAGAGTGGAAAGATCTGGAAAATATGGCCTTGGATAGGATTTGGAACACTTGGTTGCGGACCTGATTGATTGATTGATTGATTGCTAAGACCATAATCATTGCACTTCGTTGAGTAGCCACGTGTGCTTCGATCTCTTTGGTACACAAAAAGATCTAAGTGACAATGCAGAGCTCAGTAGCACCGGCCAGGGTCCCTGGTGTAATTTGAAGATGTTGAAGAAATTTTGTACGAATTTTATTGTTAATCTTTTCTAAAGAATTTTGTCCACGTAGCGACTTTCAAACCTGCTCTTATCGATTGTAAACTGCCACAGACTCTTTTACCTGCTCAGTTTGAACACGGGAACTACGTTTTATCCTGCGTCTCCGATAGGACTAGGCACTCGATCTCACCTACACTGAGATCAAGGATCTCTGGAAAAATATCCCGATGACTCCATGAGGGAGCGAACCGATTACATTTAGCCCGAGAGGCGAGCAACTAACTTCTACACCACAGAGACCCCCATCCTGAGACCTATGACCTCCCATGGGGTGAAAGGTGAAGAAGAAGATTCTTCCAAGTTACCGCTAATGACAGTCCTTGACCTGCGTGCTCATCTGGATAAGAGGCACACACACACAAACACACACACACACACACAAACACACAAACACACACACACAAACACACAAACACACACAAACACACACACACAAACACACAAACACACACAAACACACACAAACACACACACACACTAAAACATTATCATGATTTTGTCATTAATACTAAAAAAAAAACTTGAGACCCTACTTTTAATATAAACACCTGTCAATTTTCCACTTAACACAACATGTAGGAAGTGTTCACCTGTATTTGTTGTCAACTAGATTCTTTGCCTGTTGTAAGTATGATTTTCAGTTGAACACTTATTTTGTTAATCTCTGCCTGTGTGTTGCCCGGGGCCCCACGACTGCAGTAGCCAGCCCCAAGACGAACCCGACAACACACTGACCATTTACAGATTTACTTTGTTAAACTAACTTATGGTTTTCAGAACTGTTTTGTCACAACTAAATCATTGTTTGAACTTCTGGTGTGTTGCCAGGGACCCACAATTAGAGCAAAGAACAGTAACACTGCAACCTACAAGATACGTCGTATGATACGACTGAGGTAGAGGACTAGGAAAGCTATCCTAGTAAATAAAAAGCGTCACATAGATCGGATATGCTGGGCTACTTGTAGGCGCATAACTGGCACAATGTACAATCGCTCTTAATTAAGCTCAGGTGACATACAAATCTAAATGTGATCGATATGGAGCGTTCGAAGAAGAAGAAGAAGAAGAAGAAGAAGAATGTTAATGCCATTTCTCTTGAATTGTGATAGACATAAATATAAACAGAATAAGAGACATAGGTAAGATCTGTAGACAGAAATTTAATTAGTCCCAGAGACAAAGAGGCGATCTGTAGACAGAAATATAATCAGACACAGAGACATAGAGACGATCTGTAGACAGAAATATAATCAGACACAGAGAGACGATCTGTAGACAGAAATATAATCAGACACAGAGATATAGAGACGATTCTGTAGACAGAAATATAATCAGACACAGAGATATAGAGACGATGTAGACAGAAAAAGAGAAGAGGTTGGAAAGACCTGGAATGAACTAAGCTGACTTGCTCAAGACAGATCAAGTTGGAATGAACTAAGCTGACTTGCTCAAGACAGATCAAGTTGGAATGAACTAAGCTGACTTGCTCAAGACAGATCAAGTTGGAATGAACTAAGCTGACTTGCTCAAGACAGATCAAGTTGGAAGAAATGTGTTGATGTATTATGCTTCAAAGGGAAAAAATGGCACCAATTTTTCAATACAAACATGTCACTATGAACAATAAAAGATCATTGTTCAACAACATCTTTCTCCCAAAATTATGCTATCAGTGCCAAACATGTACACCATAGATTCCCAAACTTTTTCGACCCACCGCCCACTTTGCAAGATATAAACTTTGTAACGCCCCCCTGCCCATTTTCACTTTGACATAGAAAATCGATATTTATTTATGTCATACATGGTCAATTTTCAAATGATTATATACATGAAATAGAAAATTTATGAAAAAATGGATCGTGTAAGATGGACATAAAAGGAATCAAGATGCGGAATTAAAATTTGTAATGATTATTCAATAGCAAAATAAAAATAAAAACTCTCCCAAAATGCTTCTGAACCCACTATCGCCCCCCCTGGAAAGCTTCAACGCCCACACGGGGACGGTACCGCCCACTTTGGGAAACGCTGCTGTACACTAACATCAAATGACAAACGACAGAAGAAAAATCATCACGACAGGATGTTACGAGTATCAAGAAGAGACCGGTTTAGAAATGAAGACATCATGAAAATGTGGGTACAACATCAGTAATGAACTTCATCACACAGAAAAACAAATTAAATTGTTCGGCTACATAAGCAGATTACCAACAGACAGTGTGCCTCAAAGATCAATGTTACTACAATACAGTGGATACAAAGGAAAAAGCCGTCAAAGAAAACGGTGGACCTCAAAATTAATAGACGCGGCAAAAAACATTGTTAATGAAGCACACACAAAAACCCGTTCTATAAATCTAATGGCCGCTGTGATGTAAAACAGGATTAGAGAAAGATAAGAAGAAGATCTGATCTGATTATAACAAGTTTCTCATGTGTTTGTATTTGTGTTTGTAATGTGTTTGTTATATTTGTATTCTCATGTGTTTGTATTTGTGTTTGTAATGTGTTTGTATTTATTGAATTTTATTTAGATCAATCAACGTCAAGATGCAAAACAACAGATTTACCTGTCACGTCATCCTGGCAGGACTTGTCATATCGATAGCTATGGCTGCCAACTGTATTTATGACGTATGTTACTGTTATGATTTCTGTTATACTTATTTAAATTATTCAATCAATCAAGTGTCATGCCTGTAGGCGTAGTCGATCATGTCTCTCCACAACTCTATGTCTCCTTGGTGCAGTTAATCAGTTCTGATGTCGATTTTTTGTCGAACCATGATCTCAGACCATCCAACACCTCCTTCTATCTTCCACGATCTCTCCTTCCCTGAATTTTACCCATTGTCACCAACTCTTATAAATCTCTTCACATTATATGCCCGAAGAACCTTGATTGTCTGATTCTTATTCTTTTGATAAGGTTTCTTTGTGTGCATGCCTGTTTTAGAACCTCATCATATGTTTTCTTCGCTGTTCATGGAACTTTCAGTACTCTTCTGTAGAACCACATCTCCGTGGCTTCCAATGAACTTACTGATTGCTTCTTCATTGTCCATGATTCGCAGCCATACATAAGTATAGGTTTAAATTATTATTATTATATTCACCTCGTATGGTCAAAAAGGCGGGAGAGACTATCTTAATGAGTATCGACTCGGACACAAATAGGCTGTGGATTCAATCTCACACTCGACGTTTTACACATGAGAAAAGGAGTTGGCCCTCCTACCTACTGCACACTTGGGTTTAAAAATGTGAAGTGAAGTGACTTCATACCCTTTGGTTTGAAAAGCCTACGGAATTTATTGTATTTATATACCCTGAAACTCATTAAAACCCCTCGTGGATGGGGGTGTAATTGATTTACATGTGTATGTAAATATAGTTCATGGTACGGAATGAGTTAACAGATAGAAACTAACGTGTTTCCCTAATGTTAGCAGATTTACTAGTAATTAACTAACTTTCTCTTTTTATGTTGACAGTCTTAGAAGTTACGAACTAACTTTCTCTTTTATGTTGACAGTCTTAGAAGTTGCGAACTAACTTTCTCTTTTATGTTGACAGTCTTAGAAGTTGCGAACTAACTTTCTCTTTTATGTTGACAGTCTTAGAAGTTGCGAACTAACTTTCTCTTTTATGTTGACAGTCTTAGAAGTTGCGAACTAACTTTCTCTTTTATGTTGACAGTCTTAGAAGTTGCGAACTAACTTTCTCTTTTATGTTGACAGTCTTAGAAGTTGCGAACTAACTTTCTCTTTTATGTTGACAGTCTTAGAAGTTGCGAACTAACTTTCTCTTTTATGTTGACAGTCTTAGAAGTTGCGAACTAACTTTCTCCTTTTATGTTGACAGTCTTAGAAGTTGCGAACTAACTTTCTCTTTTATGTTGACAGTCTTAGAAGTTGCGAACTAACTTTCTCTTTTATGTTGACAGTCTTAGAAGTTGCGAACTAACTTTCTCTTTTATGTTGACAGTCTTAGAAGTTGCGAACTAACTTTCTCTTTTATGTTGACAGTCTTAGAAGTTGCGAACTAACTTTCTCTTTTATGTTGACAGTCTTAGAAGTTGCGAACTAACTTTCTCTTTTATGTTGACAGTCTTAGAAGTTGCGAACTAACTTTCTCTTTTATGTTGACAGTCTTAGAAGTTGCGAACTAACTTCTCTTTATGTTGACAGTCTTAGAAGTTGCGAACTAACTTTCTCTTTTATGTTGACAGTCTTAGAAGTTGCGAACTAACTTTCTCTTTTATGTTGACAGTCTTAGAAGTTACGAACTATGAACTAACTTTCTTCCTATCGCTTACAGTCGTAGTAGTTAAGAAAAGCTTTAGCTACAAAGCATACAGTTTCCATAAATTTAAAATAGTAGTTATTTAACTATTTTTGTTAATAAAATTATTATTATTTACGATTTTTGACGAAATAATGAAAACTTGCTTAGTGCAGGAAATGAGTGAAACATCGTACTTTATTGTAATATTTATTAGATATCATTAAACCAAATCTTTGAACTTGCCCTCAATGTCACGAAATATCCTATTTTTAGCGCTTCAGACACATACACAATGTGTGTTACCTCCCAACACGCCATGAAATAGTTGAACTTGTAACTGTGTAGTTCAGATTTAGACTCGACCAGATGATGTGTATGCTATGTCTTACTTACTTATTCCACGCCGCTCCTTGTGAAGCATAGGCCTCAACGGGTGTTCACCACCTTTCCCGGTCTCTGGCTGTTTTCTTTATGGTCTTCCAGGGTAGTCGAGCACTCTTCAGTTCTTTAAGAAGACTTCGTCTCCAGGTTTGATTAGGACGTCCCGTTTACATTTCTCTTGCGTGTTCCATCAAGGTGCTTGTCTACCGACACTCGACTGTATCTTCCGTACGATATGTCCCACCCATTGTCATTTTCTCCTCTTAACGTGTGTCATCATGGGTTCCTGTCCTGTTCTTATCCACAGGTCTGTTTTTGCAGCTGTGTCATATCATCTCAGTTTGAGAATTCGCCGAAGACATTCGTTGACAAAGATCATATTCTTATCTGTATTTAACTTGGTGATTCGTCATGTTTCCGAGCCGTACAGCAACACATATTTCACATTTCAGAGCTGAATATCCTGAGCTTTGTTTTAATAGAGATGGTAGTAGAGTTCCAAATTGTATGCACGATAGCAAATGCTTATCGGTATTTCCTAACCCTTACATAAATGTCCTCATCTGTACCTCCTGATTGATTAATCTTTCTTCCTAGATCGATAAATTCACCAAACATCATCTATAGACTTCATCTTCTAACAATAGCAGTATACCACGTTATTCATGCAACAACAAAAATACTTCAGTTTTAATTCACCCTAAACAAATGGAGACCGGCGTTCCTGGGTTCCCGGGTAGTTTCACAAGGTGCCCGTGACTCCCAGACGTAAACATATACAAGAGGTTTACACTCCATTAATGTTCGTATGGGTTTCTGTTTGAAAAAAAAGCAACAAGGGTTGAAAGGCACATCATTTTCGCTTTCTTTCGTTTTCATCGTTTTCTTCTTATTGAGTTTTCATAACTTTTTGTTAGCAAATTGTAGAGTCGACGATATGGTTATTTTACACAACGTCTAACAGAATACAAAATGCCGTGTCTTTTGTCAATGTTAATATTTCAAGGAAATTCATGATTTATGACGTCAGTGATGATCAGTAATTCAATTAATTGATTAGCTAAACAGTTGCAGACTTTTCCGCCTATTGTCTATTCTCTTTTCCTATGTGGATGATGGAATTGATTGTCCAATCCTGTAGTTAAGCGTAGGGTGGGAGCTTTAATTTGCGTTCTAGGGCCAGATGAGTCGCACTTGCTGTGTTATATCCGTATTTATTTAGTGTGGTCTTGAATGTTTAGTGTCGCTTAGTTCTAGTACATTATCTCTTGTTATTGTATGCTGCTATTGTTGGTTGGTTGTATTCTATTCTCATTAAATGTCCGAACCACTGCATTTCTTTCCCTTTCAATGTATTCGCCATCGACAAATAATTTCTGACTTACATTTGAGAAATTACTTAAATTACGTTCGCTGTCCTTAAGATCGACTGTCCTACAGGATGACAATTACGTGCTAAGAATAGCTAACAAGTTAATTGCATATTCTTGACAGGACTTTGCGAATCAACTCTAGCTTTTAAACGCTGTTTGTGATTTTTCTAGGCATTATTATGTTCAGTAGTTTGCCATTGCTTTCTGAACGGGTGATGCCATCGTCCTTTTGTAAAAATCCTCTAGAAACAATTTGCAACCAAACTGTCCGCAGCGTGATTCGAACTCAGAACGTTGGGGTTAATAGACCAAGTCACTATCCCCTAAGCCACAGATCTCAGCTAAGAATAACTACAACACATCTAAAAATAACTACATCATTTGTTTAGAGTGAATTTTAAAAAACCATATAATAATAGCTTTATAATATCACATGCTTAGAATGAAATTATTGTAATGGCTACAATGATTAATCTACACCAGGTGTGCTCCTGTCTATCAATATTCATCGACTGTATGAACTTGGGGCTACATGCTCTGCCTTCGTTAAAGCCGGGAAATTATGGGCCAATTTCAATACTGAATTTGGATGTAAGTTGACATTTCCAAATTTTGAATTCAATGTGTGTTGTTATTGGGATGTGAACTACCACATTGTTATTGGTTATTGCTTATTGGTTACAGGGGAGTTTCAGGATTGTGAGTTCCACTCGCTGACCAGATTGAGAGAGATGGATGTCAATATTGGTACAGCCCAAAAAGAATGACGTATCAAACTTACAAAGAGATTGATTAATCAACATCGAACTGTCGTGTCGAGTCGCTGGACACTGCTAGGTTTGTTGAGGAGGAGATCGGAGCACCTATGGACATGTCCGGAGTGCTATGAAGATAGTCTTCATATAACTGATATTACTGATATAACTTATATAGTTTACTGAACTGACGTCACAGCACTCCACGCAGACCCATAGGTGCTTAGTCTTCTCCAACAGATGTCGAAGGGTATGTATACTGATGGTTCCTGTAGCTCGCTGATGAAACACTCTTCTCTCTATGTCCTTCATGCATCCAGCTCTACTTATACAACGTGTAACTCCAAATTCTTTAAATCGCTGGATTGATTCAACATCTAAATTTAGCGTTCTCATCCAACAGTAGGTCGACAAGAGACCGAAGAACATATCCTTATCCATCCTGAATTCCCCAACAATCGATGCTTTTTATGCAAGCATGTCCGCTCTCTCGTTGCCACGAGCACCCGCATGACCAGGACAGTAGATCCCTGTTAGTCTCTGTAGGTTGGAAACCTCTATAGACGACATCCACTAATACTGCTATTGTGGACCTTCCGATGCATTGACGGAGAATCAGAAACAACAGCGGCCCCAGAAACAGAGTCACAGAGAACCAAGGGAGGGTAGGTTTAACGGTCTCAACCTCTATCCTCATACTGGAAGCAGTTGTACTGTATGTTTCACTTCACTCTTCAACAACCCTACCATGAGTACTAGCCAAGAAACCCCAGTTTGGAAAACACACTGTGGTCGAATTAGTTTGTTTGCACTTCTAACCTCATAAGTATATGTACAAATAAATTGTATTTATCTGAATAGTTAACGACATTTAATGAATGACATTTACAGAACCTAGAAATAGAACTTTCTCGGCTGTCAAAAATGGAGAAATGTACATGCAGTTGATTCCATCTCACTGTGTCATCAAAGGCTGCAGTTGATTCTATCTCAATGTGTCATCGAAGGCAATGAGAGTGCTGATGTTTTGCCGAGAAGACAGTGCCAAAAGCAAATCTACAACCACTGTGTTTTTCAGGAAACTCTCATAAAATTTGCTGGGAACTAGAAGACAATCACTGGAAGACAATCACTGGAAGACAATCACTGGAAGATAATCACTGGAAGACAATCACTGGAAGACAATCACTGGAAGAATCACTGGAAGACAATCACTGGAAGACAAACATTGAAAGACAAACATTGAAAGACAAACACTGAAAGACACACACTGAAAGACAAACACTGAAAGACAAATACTGAAAGACAAACACTAAAAGACAAACATTCAAAGACAAACATTCAAAGACAAACATTGAAAGACAAACACTGAAAGACAAACACTGAAAGACAAACACTGAAAGACAAACACTGAAAGACAAACACTGAAAGATAAACACTGAAAGACAAACACTGAAAGACAAACACTGAAAGACAAACACTTGATATTATTACTATGGAAACTACTTCCTAAAAGAACAGATTTGCATATCATTATATTTCGCCTACATACATGACACTGCAGACTCTTACATAGACTTTGTAGTACCAATGTTAGGTTGGTCGACACTAATACACAAGTGAGTTGGTCGACACTAATACACAAGTTAGGTTGGGTCGACACTAGTACCAATGTTAGGTTGGGTCGACACTAATACCAATGTTAGGTTGGGTCGACACTAATACACAAGTGAGGTTGGGTCGACACTAATACACAAGTGAAGTTGGGTCGACACTAATACACAAGTGAGGTTGGGTCGACACTAATACACAAGTGAGGTTGGGTCGACACTAATACACAAGTGAGGTTGGGTCGACACTAATACACAAGTGAGGTTGGGTCGACACTAATACACAAGTGAAGTTGGGTCGACACTAGTACTCAAGTGAGGTTGGGTCGACACTATACAAGTGAGGTTGGGTTGACACTAATACGAGTTGGTTGGTCGACACTAGTACCCAAGTTAGGTTGGGTCGACACTAGTACCGAAGTGAGTTTGGGTCGACACTAGTACCAATGTTAGGTTGGGTGGACACTAGTACCCAGATTAGGTTGGGTCGACAGTAGTGCCCAAGTTAGGTTGGGTCGACACTAGTACACAAGTGAGGTTGGGTCGACAGTAGTACCCAAGTTAGGTTGGGTCGACAGTAGTACCCAAGTTAGGTTGGGTCGACACTAATACACAAGTGAGGTTGGGTCGACACTAATACACAAGTTAGTTGGTCGACACTAATACACAAGTGAGGTTGGGTCGACAGTAGTACCCAAGTTAGGTTGGGTCGACACTAATACACAAGTGAGGTTGGGTCGACACTAATACACAAGTTAGGTTGGGTCGACACTAGTACCCAAGTTAGGATGGGTCGACACTAGTACCCAAGTTAGGTTGGGTCGACACTAGTACCCAAGTTAGGATGGGTCGACACTAGTACCCAAGTTAGGATGGGTCGACACTAGTACCCAAGTTAGGATGGGTCGACACTAGTACCCAAGTTAGGTTGGGTCGACACTAGTACCCAAGTTAGGATGGGTCGACACTAGTACCCAAGTTAGGTTGGGTCGACACTAGTACCAATGTTAGGTTGGGTCGACAGTAGTACCCAAGTTAGGTTGGGTCGACAGTAGTACCGAAGTGAGGTTGGGTCGACCAGATCCAAAACCTCCTGAGATCTCTAAGATTGTTACTGGAGCTACAGAGTTAATTCTTTGTACAGTGTCCACTAGCATGTGGCGGCCCAATTCTGCGAGAGGACCTAGCCTTATAGGGTAAAACCCGGTGCAATCAAATCAATCATTCGTCTCTTTAGACCATTTAGAAATGGTCACAGAGAAGAACCAAAAAGTTGGGATCAAGAACGTGAGAAAAAGAATAAAATACATGGGTTCACCTAGATATATTTGGATGAAAAGAGAGGCCGGCACCAAATTTGAAAACCCTGAAAAATAAATTATATCGTTTGTAACAATAATTACATCTCTACATAATTCCAGCGGAGGGAAGGGTGGGGGGCTATGTGTTGTAAAGCTTAGATGGGGGGCTATGTGTTGTAAAGCTTAGGTGGGGGCTATGTGTTGTGTAAAGCTTAGATGGGGCTATGTGTTGTAAAGCTTAGATGGGGCTATGTGTTGTAAAGCTTAGATGGGGCTATGTGTTGTAAAGCTTAGATGGGGCTATGTGTTGTAAAGCTTAGATGGGGGCTATGTGTTGTAAAGCTTAGATGGGGGCTATGTGTTGTAAAGCTTAGATGCTCGCATTTTGTAAACCAAATGTACTCGGTTCGCTTCCTCGTAAACCCATCGGAATATTTTGCCAGAGATCCCTGACCTCAATGTAGGTGGGATCGAGTTCCTAGTCCTATCGGAAACGGACGATAAACGTAGGTTCCGTGTTCAATTTGAGCACGTAAAAGAACCACTGGCAGCTCAAAATTGAGAAGAGAAGGCTGGAAAGCCGCTGCCTGGTCAAATATCATTAAAATTATTAAATTCCTATAAAACATCTTCACCGTCTTCCATATTACATCGGGACCCTCGCGTCGGAGTTCGTGCTCTATAGTTGAGATCTTACTGTGTAAACAAACAGATCGGAGCACACATAGTTATTCAAAGAAGAGCAATGATGATGATAATCATATCAACCAACCAATAACCTAATAATTGTATTTCTGTTTCACAGACGAATCAGATCACTACAATACCAGCTAACAGTCTACCATCTGGTCTACAAGGGATATCTTTGAAAGGCAACCCAGTAGCAACCATCGTTGACAACGCCTTCGCACAATCAGTTAACACATTACAAACACTGCAATTTTCAGCAGCTCACTTCACTAAAATCCCAGACGCTTTTCAACATATCAAATCACTTTTAAATTTACAAATTGAGCAAACACACATTACTGATTGGAATGTTAATGTTATGAGATATCTTGGAGCGTCTCTTCAAACTCTTATACTTACAAATGTTACCCTAACAACCTGGCCGGACTGGTTTCAAACATACGCTCATTTATCAGAGTTGATCATAACTAACTGTGCGCTGACCAGCATCCCTGATAATGGTCTGAGCGCGATGGTCAACACACTGGCTAGTCTAACAATCACTGGCAACGGTTTAACATCCGTTCCCAAAGCTCTTTCTAATCTCCACGTACTACAAAGTTTATACCTAGACTCGAACTCTATAACTGATACAAGATGGCTTCCAGTATCTAACAAACTTAGTACACTATCCTTAAACCACAATAGAATAGCTAACGCTACACAGCTGGCCCAATCATTAAGTCCGTATTCAAAATCGCTTCCTGGTACTGTTATCAATAACAATAGACTGACTGTCATTCCAGACCTACATTCTCTAACTTTAGGGACATTAGATTTATCCTACAACCAGATAACTGACCCTAAGCCAGGGTCATTACCTGCTTCACTTTTTGGATTGTCTTTAGACCACAATACCCTTTCTGCTATACCAAGTTCCGTCGCAGGGTTACACTTGTTAACAGAATTACACCTTCCTTCAAACCACATCAAACAAGTACATGGTACAGAAATTCCGGTGTCTTTACAGTTTCTCGACCTGGGATACAACTTAATTACTGCCTTAACTGATACGAGTTTTCCAGCATCTTCTAGTTTAACTCTGATGAGAATATATAGTAACCCTCTAGCTACAATATCTACCAACGCTTTCAAAAATCTTTCCCATCTAGGACAACTGTTTATTGGAAGTACAAGCTTGACTCGTCTGCCATTAGCTCTGTCCTCACTGACCAGTCTCAAACGGCTTGATTTTAGTGGAACTAGTGTACTGGTATGTACATGCCAGGAAAAGAGTTTGGGCCATTTTATAACTTCTCTATCCCAGAAAGTTGTGGGTAAATGTGGAGTAACGAATATTTATAACTTTTTTTCTTCTCTCAGTTCTAGCTGTCCAAACTGACAGACAATCACAGATGAAAACTTAATTTTTCTTCTCTCAGTTCTAGCTGTCCAAACTGACAGACAATCACAGATGAAAACTTAATTTTTCTTCTCTCAGTTCTAGCTGTCCAAACTGACAGACAATCACAGATGAAAACCTAATTTTTCTTCTCTCAGTTCTAGCTGTCCAAACTGACAGACAATCACAGATGAAAACTTAATTTTTCTTCTCTCAGTTCTAGCTGTCCAAACTGACAGACAATCACAGATGAAAACTTAATTTTTCTTCTCTCAGTTCTAGCTGTCCAAACTGACAGACAATCACAGATGAAAACCTAATTTTTCTTCTCACAGTTCTAGCTGTCCAAACTGACAATCACAGATGAAAACCTAATTTTTCTTCTCTCAGTTCTAGCTGTCCAAACTGACAGACAATCACAGATGAAAACTTAATTTTTCTTCTCTCAGTTCTAGCTGTCCAAACTGACAGACAATCACAGATGAAAACCTAATTTTTCTTCTCACAGTTCTAGCTGTCCAAACTGACAATCACAGATGAAAACCTAATTTTTCTTCTCTCAGTTCTAGCTGTCCAAACTGACAGACAATCACAGATGAAAACTTAATTTTTCTTCTCTCAGTTCTAGCTGTCCAAACTGACAGACAATCACAGATGAAAACCTAATTTTTCTTCTCACAGTTCTAGCTGTCCAAACCGACAATCACAGATGAAAACCAAATTTTTTCTTCATTAATTTTTTTCTTCCTTCCCATTCCCCGATAGAAATTCAGTAGTTGCAGCACGTTTGACTGATTTTTTGCTTGAAACTTGCTTTCTTTAACACCAGTGTCCTTCCCCATTCAAACTAACCTTCTTCCTACTACAGTTACTTGTAATTTAGATTCCTCCCCTCTCCTAATAACGTGTTACTGTCGTGCACGGGACACCGGAAAATTACTATCGACGATATCTGAGCATGAAATTACTATCAACGATATCTGAACATGAAAATTACTATCAACGATATTTGAACATGAAAATTACAATCAATGATATCTGAACATGAAAATTACTATCAATATGATATCTGAACATGAAAATTACTATCAATGATATCTGAACATGAAAATTACTATCAATGATATCTGAACATGAAAATTACTATCAATGATATCTGAACATGAAAATTACTATCAATGATATCTGAACATGAAAATTACTATCAACGATATCTGAACATGAAAATTACTATCAACGATATCTGAACATGAAAATTACTATCAATGATATCTGAACATGAAAATTACTATCAATATGATATCTGAACATGAAAATTACTATCAATGATATCTGAACATGAAAATTACTATCAATGATATCTGAACATGAAAATTACTATCAATGATATCTGAACATGAAAATTACTATCAATATGATATCTGAACATGAAAATTACTATCAATGATATCTGAACATGAAAATTACTATCAATGATATCTGAACATGAAAATTACTATCAATGATATTTGAACATGAAAATTACTATCAACGATATCTGAACATGAAAATTACTATCAAATGATATCTGAACATGAAAATTACTATCAAATGATATCTGAACATGAAAATTACTATCAATGATATTTGAACATGAAAATTGTGACATTTCATTTACAGGACTTCTCTATCAAGCACAGTAAACGAGTTTGTAGCATTGTTCTAGACACCACTTATACGTTCAGCAGTTTGCCATTGCTTTCTGAACGGTGAGGTATATTTTTACAGTTCGTAAAAATCCACGCCGTACAAAGTTGCTTTCAAATCGCCGTCGATGAGTTTGAACCAGGTACGCCTGGGTTGTGATGGAGCTCACTACCTCTTCAGCTACAGACGCTCACACCAACGATCCCTACTAACATGTAATTAAACTACTTGATCCATTTCTTCTAATGAATCTTCTTGCTAACATTCTTTCCTGATATAATTTTAGCTTTTCATTGCTGTTTCTGTAACCAACAAAAAAATTGTTATTAAATAAACATCCTTAATAAAAACTTGCAATTTAAATTTCAATGTCTTGTTAAATGTCCATGCTTCACACCCATACATTGCTACTTGGAATATGCATGCTCTTAGTATTCTGATCTTTCTTTTCTTATCAACTCCATTTCTATCAACTCCATTTCTATCAACTCCATTCCTATCAACTCCATTTCAATCAACTCCATTTCAATCAACTCCATTCCTATCATCTCCATTTCTATCAACTCCATTTCTATCAATTCCATTTCTATCAACTCCATTCCTATCAACTCCATTTCAATCAACTCCATTCCTATCAACTCCATTTCTATAAACTCCATTTCTATAAACTCCATTTCTATCAACTCCATTTCTATCAACTCCATTTCTATCAACTCCATTTCTATCAACTCCATTTCTATCAACTCCATTTCTATCAACTCCATTTCTATCAACTCCATTTCTATCAACTCCATTTCTATCAACTCCATTTCTATCAACTCCATTTCTATCAACTCCATTTCTATCAACTCCATTTATATCAACTCCATTTCAATCAACTCCATTTCTATCAACTCCATTTCTATCAACTCCATTTCTATCAACTCCATTTCATACTGTTTTAGTAAGAATAAGACAGATAGACAATATCAAGACCACACTAAATAAACACGGATATAACACAACAAGGGTGACTCATTTGACCCTGGAACTCAAATTAAAACTCCCAGAACTACACTTAACGGCCATAGTGGACAACCAATTCAATCCTCCACCTGGGGATAGAAAATATACTGTTTTTAGTTGAATTTATTTTTGTAAGGCTATTTTAAATCTACTTCTAATTTTCTTTAACTTGCAGAATACAACAAACCACTAAAACAAACCCTCTGGGCAGTACCAATAGTCCGACAAATGCCTTCACGTGTCAAAATGATTTTTTTTTTAAAGCTGTTCCCATGATCCATTTGTTGCTCTGTAGGGATAGGACATTGAAAGATGCGGCATATTCACAAAATAGATGAGACTGCAGTAAAACTATTTGATTGGCAAAACATGTAATCACAAAGTACTGTAATTTTACAAATTACAAAAACAATGACAAAATACAGCAACGTTTGACCAACAAGGCCTTTATCAAGCAAACAAACAACAGGAGTGACAAATTTTTAAAAACAAATGGACAACCAAATACAAACGTTTCTAATGAACACCAGTACAGCTATTATATACTTCTTCTGTCGTGTCTTCCACCACTTCTTAAAGATGCGGCAGCATGATTTGTAAAAGCCATCTTTCAACTCTGCACATTATGATATATGAAATAGTAATCTTAAATTCCACCGAAAAAAAGTATTATAAAAAATAAAGTTTAAAGACGTGGTTCTAGTGTGCATATGCTAAGAGTTAAGGAACCAAGATCTCTTGTAATCCAAACACATAATGTGAGTAGATCGAGAAATATTTAACCCAAGCTTGTCTCGAGCCCCTAGCGCATAATCTTATCAACTTCACTCTCGGCGTTCCTCGACATAACACATGAACCAGTTAATTGTCACGTGTCTAGAATGTAACTAAAGATATCTGAAAAGCATAAGGTGCGCACGTAACATCAAGAAACAGTTGTCTCATACGTCCTAGAATCTGAATGCGAGTCATAGCGCCAACCCCACTGTTGGGCGCACGTGAGTTTCCACCACTTCAGAATCCAAATCGAGCCATAGCGCCAACCATACTGTTGGGCGCACGTGAGTTGTCCACCACTTTTAAATCCGAATCGAAGTCATAGTGCCCCCACACTGTTGGACACACGTGAGTTGTCCACCACTTCTTAGAATCCAAATCCGAGTCACAGATGAGATGGGACGATCACATTGCGCGGATGCCTGATAAAAGCATCATAAAACAGTTGATGGAGGCAAATGATCCGTTGTAGGACTAAAAAAAACAGCGTTAAAGACTTTCTTAAAGTGTTTATTAAATGTGTCTATATAGACACCGCGTGCTAGGAATACCTTCCACAAGATCGCCAAATGGGGCGCTGTAACAACACAAGAGGAACTCACATTGTTGAGAATCGTCGTACTGTTGAGGCACAGAGAACGGGAGCTGCACGACAGAGAGAACACACAAAACATCCACATGTCCAACCTCGATTATATTTGCTATTCATGTAGTAGGGGATTGTGTTCAGGAATTTAAATTACAGTCATAACAACACACGTCTGAGGCTGTTGTCAATGTTGTTTGTAATGTATGTCTACTACAAGGAATAAAATAAAATTCGCGCAGACACATGGATTTTTGCGTAAACACTTTTATTGTCACGAATGTCTCTAGCTATTCAGGCGAACCTTGATCCGGATTTATAGGTACTTGTAATTTAGAATAGGAAAGACTTATACAGTAAGATATAAAGGTTTTTGGTTGAAATATTGTGTGTGGTCATTTTTGTTTGGAAATACCCCAATACTTGTTCACTATCTATTATCTATTGATCATTTTCATTTTCCTCGGTGCTTACCTGGGGTTCTGAAAATGTATTATTCTAATGTTTTAATAATCTTGAAGCTACCATTGAAGCTTGATAACGGCCTTTGGTCGAAACGTTGCTGTCTATTGTTTTTGTTTTGTACTTTGTAAAACTACGGTACTTTGTTTTTACTTGTTTCCTAAGCTTCCCCTGTATTATGTGTGTATGTATGTTATTAGTGTATTCTTGTGTGTGTGTGTGTGTGTATGCTGTTGTTTTATTTCATATATTCAAGCACCAAAAATGTATCGTATGTGTTTGCGTTTTGTTAATATATTATTATCTTCTGCCTCCTAATCTCAATTCTATGGAAGAGGGAGCGAGTTGCCCTGGACAGAGTGGTATGGAGAAATTGCTTTCAGGACCTATGTAACGTAGAACAGTACGAGGGGAATATATGGTCTCTTTCGTCTTTACAGACGGTCAATTGACAAGTGTTTTACTATAACAACTTCTGAGTTTTCCCTTTTTTCAGCCCATCCCTAAGTCTCTTTTCAAAATACTTTGCACCGCTAAGCTCAGGGTAAACATTATCGGAAATCAGATCACAACCAGAGAGCCGCTGTAGCGTAGTTGTTAGTGAACTCGCTTCTCAAGGCTGGTGGTCTGGGTTCAGCTCCGCAATGCGCGTGGAATTTTTCCCGACCGCGACGGCTCTCAGGTCGACCCAGCCTCAACTGGGTACCAGACATGCTCTGGGAAAGTGATGCTGACCACATCACCCATCGTATGCCGACGGTCAATGAAAATACAGGCCTAACACTGTATTGACCTATATACCACTAGGTATGAAAGGGTTCCTTTACTTACTTTACTGCTTAGATCACAACCATTGTGCGAAACTGACATTCCAGTCATCATTAACATATTCCGTGATAACCTGCGTAGGTTATCATGTTCTTCATAACTCTCTGTCTGTTGTTCTAGCTATGAGTTCTGATTCTGTTTCCGCACCGTGACATGATGTTGAACTGTCTAGAGTATTTTTGCTTGAATCTGAACGGTTATTGTTCTTGTTGTCTTGGAAGAAGACAGTAAGAAGTTTTAAGAACACTAGGTGAAACACCGGAACCACTGAATATGAACAATAAACAGACAATGAACATGTTTTAGGGGCTTCTGAGAAATAAAAAAATAACCAGAAACGTTTCTCTCCACGCCCATTGCCTAGTTCTACAAACGAGCGTTTTTAAGAACACAACCAGCTAGCTCTCCAAAAAAAGAGCTTCACTAAGTCGTGTCTTCATAAACAGCGTCGAGTTTATTACACATAATAATAAGGTCACATTCGATCAAACAGTGTTTGCACAAACACATACGATAAGCCATTTTGTGCTTGTATATTTGAGATGAAATAACAACATACATACACACAAGTAGACACATATAAGGAGGGTCTTGTCGAGTGGATTAGAGCGCTCAATGTGGAGACCTGTGTTCAATCCACAGTAAATAGAATGATTTTTCTTTCTGTCTGGGCATTAACAAAATCCTAACATGAACAGTTTCGCGACGACTGTACTAGCAATGCTACCATTACATTCCTCAAGCTCTCGTCATCTCTGTCCTACATGACTCTAACAAGAAGTACTACAGACAGTAACGAGAAGTTAGACACATATAACATACATTTCTTGTATTGCTATCTTTTGATCGAAGCGACATTTTATCCCATTTTTATGTTTTGTAAAACTTGATTCCTGCTTGTTCTGTCTTCTTTAGTTCCCTTGAACTGCACATTAAAAAAAGTATATTAGTTTCATACATTCTGAAAACAAAGACAACTGGTAGGATGCAGATAAGAACATTCGTGTGTGTGTGTGTGTGTGCGCACGACTTGTCTATCTAAGGTTGTTTTTTTTCCATTGCTGGTTTTGATTTTCTAAGACGTCAACAAGTTCTGAAATGAACATTTGCAGGTAAGAATACATTCTTTATCTTTTGTTTCGCAATTTATAAATTCTGTTGAGACAGCTGACATTCTAAACGTCCTATTAAAGTGTGGCCGCAAAGAGGATTGTCATTAAGTCAATCCACGTCAATTGCTAGATTGCAAGAGCCTTGGATTGAAGATTGAAGGGACTAGAAAAGTACAGCACAACATTTAAGTGAGTAGGGTGATCAATCAACATCGAACTGATACAGTTAATCACTGGACGCTGTTGGAGCTATTGCGAAGGAGATCGAAACCCCTATGGACATAATAATAATGATAATTCATTTCGTACCGTTGTACGTTACATATGACCTGCAAGTAATTTCTCCATACCACTCTATCTTGGGTAACTCGCTCAAGCTCCTTCATGGAACTGAGACGGATATTTCTTGCCTCTAACAACAAAGCTCGTTTTAGGGTCTCCTTAGGTCGACCTCTCTTTCTTGAACCCTTTGCATCCCACTTCAATGCCAGCTTTGATATTCTTTGCTCATTTCTCCTCAAGGTGTGTCCAACATATCTCCATCTTCTCTTTCTTATAACAGTTGTCACTAGTGGTTGTCCAGACATTTCTCTGATGACATCACTTCTCCTGAATTCTTCCCATTTTATATTCATTATTTTTCGCAGACTGCTATGGACATGCCCGAGATGAAATGAAGATATTCCAAACTGAAACTGTTAGATTGTTGTTGGTGGAAGATGAATATGAGGATAGACAAACATATTTGACAGAGTTATTGTTTTATTGATTGATTGATTGTTTGTTTGATTGTTATGATTGTTAGCTCGCTACCCGAGAAAGAAGAAACACTCCACAAGAAACTAGGGTGGGAATGGAAAGATCTAGAAAAGATGGTCTTGGATAAGATTTGGAAACCTTGGTTACGGACTTGATTGATAGATTGGTTGCTAGGATCATCGTTATTGCACTTCGGTGAGTAGCTATGTGTGCTCCGATTCCTTTCTTACACAGTAAGATCTCATCAGAAGCGCGCGAACTTCGTAGCACCGGCGACGGTCCCCGATGTAATTTAGAAGATAGTGAAAATATTTTTGAAGATATTTTATTGTTTTAATCTTTCTAATGAATTTTGCAAGGGCAGCGGCTTTCCATACTGCTCTTTTTGATTATGAAATGCCAAGGGTTCTTTTACTTGCACAACTTTTACACGGAACTTGAGTTTTATCGTCCGTCTCCGATAGGACTAAAACTCAATCTTACCTACAATGAGATCACGGATCTCTGGAAAATATATCGATGGATCGAGGAGGAGCGAACGAGTATCTTTGGAACGAGGGGCGATCATCTAATCTCTATGCCACGAGCCCAATCTTTGATCACTGAACATCAAGTGCTGGTCAGTGCGCGACTTCTACGTACTTGTTCGACAAGTTGAAGATAAGAAATGCGAGAGAGTTTTTTGTGTGCGTTGTTGCTGATGTGACAATCATATATCCCCAATGAACTATGCACCTAAGGAAATAAGTGGTTAAGATGTTTGACGACTTGCGTTTCAAAGATCATATATCCCCAATGAACTATGCACCTAAGGAAATAAGTGGTTAAGATGTTTGACGACTTGCGTTTCAAAGGTCGTGGGTTCAGATCCGGACCACACCGTTCTGTTCACTAAATCTTTATTTTTTTTCTGGAGATCCCTAAGATTGTTGACGGAGCTACTCTTCTTCTTGAAACGATCCATTCCCACCACTTGTTAAACAACTCTTTGTGCTTTGTATATGATCCTAGCCTAAGAGCGATTGTATGTTGTGCCAGTTATGCGCCTACTAGTAGACTAGCACATCCGATTTCTGCTACGTTTTTTATTTACTAGGCTAGCTTCCCTAGGCCCCTACCTCAATCTCTTCTTATGACATGATTGTAGATCGCATAGTTACTATTCTTATGACATGATTGTAGATCGCATAGTTACTATTCTTATGACATGATTGTAGATCGCATATATTCTTATGACATGATTGTAGATCGCATGGTTACTATTCTTATGACATGATTGTAGATCGCATAGTTACTATTCTTATGACATGATTGTAGATCGCATAGTTACTATTCTTATGACATGATTGTAGATCGCATATATTCTTATGACATGATTGTAGATCGCATGGTTACTATTCTTATGACATGATTGTAGATCGCATGGTTACTATTCTTATGACATGATTGTAGATCGCATGGTTACTATTCTTATGACATGATTGTAGATCGCATGGTTACTATTCTTTGCTCCCTTGAGATCTCCGGCAACACACGGGCACAACAACGCCCTAAACAGCGGTATCAGAGGTAGTAAGGACAGTGTGACTTTTTTTTTATTTGGATCGAAAGGACGCTGTATCTTTTTTTTTTTTTTTTACATTTGTTAAAACAACTTTGTTTCTCAAGAATTTGACCAATATTAACAAAATCCAGTTACCATCTTCCAGAAACACTGTAACGTTGACAATGACCAAGTTCAGACAACTTGTAGTAGCCAGCTTCTTCCTGTTGGTTACAGTAGCGGGACTTGATTGCCCATATAAGGTTAACTATGTCATATGCATGACGTAATTGTATGTTGATATATGTGTTGTGTGTGAGCCAATAGAGTTAATTTGGTTATGTTATGTCCTGCTGACTTTTTAAGACAAGAAAATGTAGTTGCTTTAAAGAAAATAAAACGAGGACTGTTTCTTCTGTTATACTGTTTTTTCTTCTACTATTCTCTAATCCTGTTTTACCTCTGTCAGGATAAGAAGAGATTTCTAGAACGGGCTTTTGAGTACGATTTATAAACAGTGTTTTTCGTTGCTTCTGCTATCTCTAAAGTCCACCCTTTGCGTGGAATACCTTCGTCTTGTATCCACTGTATCGGAGTAACATTGCTGTTTGAAGTGCACTGCCTGTTGGTAATTTGTTTAAGTGGCTGAACTATTTAGTTTGTTATTTCTTGATTGAGTAATTGATTGGTGTATTGATAGGACATCATCATTGCAATTCGGAGAGTAACCATGTGTGCTCCGATCTCTTTCTTATACAGTAAGATCTCAGCGGCCATTTCTTGGTGAAGCTCAATAGTGATATTGTACCTACTTTTCTCCCGGTGTCTTAATTTCTAAACCAGTCTCTTCTTGATACTCCCAGTTTTATGCGTAGACACTTCATTTCTGTCTTTGTTTTAAAGGGTCTAAGGTAAATTTCATTGCACCGGGTTTTACTCTATATAGCTCAGTCTCTCTCTGCATAAATTGCACGCCTCCGTCCGAAAGTATTGCACAAAGCACGAACTCCAAAACTCAGGTAGCAATCCTAGGGTCTCTGGAACAATACACTCGTGAACAGAACACGGGATCCGGATTCGAACCGACAACCTTCAGAACGCAAGGAAAGGGCCACACAGCGGCCAGAGTGGGAAACAGTAGCCAACTGTCATAGGTACATCCATATTGACCAGCAATCATGATTAAATAGGTAGACAGATAGATAGATAAATAGATAGATAGTTTAGTCGTCAGATCATTATCACTACACATCGAACTAATTAGTCCATAAGTGCTCCAGTCACCTCCTCAGTATGTCTCTCAGCTTCAGTATGTCTCTCAGCTTCAGTATGTCTCTCAGCGTGTGGCTACTAACGACACCGGTTCTTTGTTGGTTTACTATTCTTCTTTGGCTAACAGTGTAGTGCTCTTGACTAGCTACACCACATTTGAATTTAAATTCTTGCAGTCTGGTTAAGGTTGTAGATTCCACCCTTTTACTTGAATCATGTGCATGTCATCTCTACCATAGGGAACTCAGAATGGCAGCCTGGTCCAATGCTGTCCGCTTTTTGCAGCAGCCATACCTGCAAGTTAATCTGTGTGTTTATTTCCCCTTACCATGCATGGACTGGTACCAAAACAAACATACGTGGATAAAAGTAAGTCTGTGACTCCAGCCATTGTCTCCGAGCCCAGCGTGTTTCAATCTTCCTGAGCATACTCATTGAGTTGATAGATAGGCAGGAGATCTCGGTGGCTAAGTAGTTAAGCCCTTGTCTTTCGAGTCGAAAGTCGTGGGTTCGAATCCGGACTCGTTCTTTTCAAGAGTGCATTTTTTTATAGAGAACCCTAGTATTGTTGCCGGAGCTACGGAGTTCGTGTTTTGTGCAATACTCTCGGCAGGTGGAGTGCCATTTCTTTGGAGAGGGACCGAGCGATTTATTGTAAAACCCGGTGCAATAAAAGTAAGCCTTTGGCTCTAAAACCCTTTTTTTTAGTTAGATAGATAAATAATAGTCACTTACAGACGTTCAATTCTATTTCAGGAATGCAAGTGTAGCTGGACAGACATTCTGTGCAACGACCTGGATCTAGTCTCCATGCCACAATTAACCACTCAAGAAAATACATTCTTCACTACACTCTTTCTGGATGTAAGTTGTTATATAAAGATGTCTTTCATTAAAACTTTCACTTTGGGAGATGGTGCCACTGCCAACAAGCATCACATTTATTTTCATATTCACTCTTCCTTTCTTCTCCTTCTTCTTTCGATCACCCGATATTACTTCAGACGTAAAGTCATGACGTCTGGTATTGCGCTTCTGACTGATTTTTGCTTGCTATATTACCCTTTTAACAGGCGTCCCTCAAACATATGGACAACCTCGCCGACTTCCGAGGTACTTCAAGCTTAGATCCTTCAAGAGTGATCGTTGCAGGAGACCTAATGTCCTTGTAACTCTTTCTCGGACAGAGCTAGTTTTAGTGAGGGCATATCGGGTGCCTTCTCTTACGGCTTTCCTGTCTTTAGTGAGGTCGTTGCATACACAACGTAAGATAACGACTCCTTAATGATCTTTTTGTGCCGTAAATTACTCTTCCATTCTGATGTTATTATCGCTATATCCTCTCCGTGTCCCTATTGACATATAAGACTTCCACAAGAGATTTTCATTGCTGTCGTACTGCAGCCTTTCTCTAATAGTTTCTCACGTCAGGTCACAAGCTTTCAACTTTCTTTCTATAGTTCTTTCCTATATTTCCTTTGAACTTTCAATCTTCTTTTCCCATCTGCTGTCCATCGGAGAGCTATTCAAACCAATGCTCCAACTCATCTACATCATAAGGCCTATATAGGAGGTCTCAATATCGAAATGGTTAAGTCGTCTGCCTGTCTTACTGAAGGTTGTAAGTTCGAGTCTGGTCCGAGACATACTTGTAATTTTTCATGAGATCCCTAGGATTGCTGCCGGAGCTACGGAGTTCGTGCTTAGTTCAATATTCTCGGCATGTCATCTCTGCCGACAGGGACGTGGCAATATGGGAAACCTGGTGTAATAAGTCAATCCTAATCCTTTGAATCCTTTATACAAGCACAATCCCAAACTATCATTCTCTTTTAATAATGGTCTCCAATAGAAAGGCCGAGAAGTCTAAAGGCCAAACGATTGACTTTATTGCATCGGTATTCCCATATGGCTCCATCACTATTGACAGAAATAGCACACCATTTGAAGAAAACGCTGCAGAAAGCACGAACTCCGTACCTCCATCAACTTCTTTTTCTCCATATCGACCACTTGTTACCACTCTGTGTGATTTATATGTAATTTGATCCTAAGAGCGATAGTACGTCGTGCCAGTTATGCGCCTACAAGTTTGCCGATTTCTGCGATGCTTTTTATTTACTATGGTAACTTCCCTACGTCCTACATCAGTCTCCTTTTACGACATACCTTGTAGGTCCCAGTGGTACTACTATTTGCTTCCATTGTGAGCCCCAATACCACACCTGGTGACCTCCATCAACAATACTAGGCATCTCATGAACAAATTGCACATGTCACTCTGCCAGGATTCGAACCCACAGATTTCAGAACGACAGGCAAACGTCTTAACCATATCGCCATGGTGATCTCTATATGGTGGTCTCCAATGACGCACAGTCTGTTTGTTTGAAAAGTTCTTTATTTGCTATCGTATCAGATAAGAAAATGTGCAGGATTTTCCTTAAACATGTTTTATAATGATCATCAAACTAGACAACTGGAAACATGAAGAAGAAGAAAACGAAGATGAAGAGGAAAAGAAAAGAAGCAGACGAAGAAAAAGGTGAACAGTAAAAATAACAGAAAGAAGAACAGGAAGAAGAAAAACAGGAAAAGGAAAAATGATAGAATGAAGAAGAAAACGAAGAAGAGGGAAAGAAATAGAAGCAGACGATGAAAAAAGAAGAAAATTAGAAAAGGATAGAAAAAGGAACAGGAAGAAGAACAGGAAGAAGAAAAACAAGAAAAGAAATGGGATAGGAAGAAGAAGAAATGAAGAAGGGGGAAAGAAATAGAAGCAGACGAAGAAAAAAAGAAGAAAAGTTAGAAAAATAAAAAGAAGAAGATGGAGAAGCAAAAGCAAAGGAGAAAATAAAAATAATAAGAAAATAAAAATAATAGTAAGAAGTAGCAGAAGAAAAGTAGAGGAGAAAAGGTAGAAAAGAAAAAAGAAGAAGGAGAAGAAAACAACGGAGAAGAAGGAAAGAAAAGTAATAAGACAAATAAATAATAAGAGTAAGAAGTTGCATAAGAAACAGAAGAGGAAGGTAACAAGAAGAAATATAACTATTTCACTTTGATCTTTAAGAGTTGAACTTAGACACTTTGAGATACTACCTGGTTGCAAACCTCTTCTTGTCACTTGACCACCCTTTCCATTAACAGAATAAAAACTAATGATGAAATTGTGCTGATCTTCCACAGAGAAACCCAGTGACCATCATACAAGAAGGAAGCATACCTGCTAATCTGACTCTGCTATCCCTGGTGGACACCTCACTAACAAACATTACTTACACAGCCTTCAATAAAGTGACAGACACACTGGAATCTCTAAGTATTTCCAACGCAAGCTTCCTAGAAATCCCAGATGCATTTCTCTATTTAAACGTCCTCAAGAACCTGCACATAACTGATTCATACAGGGTTATTATTTAAATCTAAAAATATGAGCTTAGAATTTTGTGGAAAACTGGTATCGTTTAACTCTGCTACCAGGTTGTAACTTAACTGGAGACTTGTTGTACAGATGGGGATATTTATTCCTTGAACGGAATTAATTGCATTTGAATTCAGAATAATAGTATTGTCCATTTTGAAATCCAATACAACTTGAGGGATAGAGGGGAGATGATTTAACTCTAAGTTTAGTTCGTAGAGACCAGGAGGCAGTGATCCAGAACTCGTATTGGATATATGGTTCTCAGAGAGATCTAGTTGCACAACGTGATTTAGAAAATCTAAATCTGGGAATGATGAAAGAATGTTTTGTTTTATGTGCAAATCGTAAAGCGAGTCTCCGTAAAACGATAACGCTGAACTAAGTTGAGTTGTTTTAGAAATAGTATTATTTCTTAACGACAGGAAAGTTAAATTTTGCGACTTTGGAAGCCACGCGACATTAGAGATATTATTATTGTCCAAGTCTAAAATATGTAAATTATGAAGATTTGAAAAAGCGTTAGGGACACTTGTCAGGGCACTGTTCACTATAACAAAACTGGTCAAAGTACCAGCCATTGCATCCAAAGCGCCGTCAGGAATGAAGGAAATTTCACTTCTTGATAAGTCTAAATCAGTCACTTGTGTAAAATTGTTCAACCATAAAGGCCATGTTGTTAGGCCTACATTTTTCAGTGTGAGTTTTTCAATAGTTAATCCGAGATGTATCATTGCATTATCATTCCATCCTTGGATAGATGAATCAGTTATGTGCAGATTCTTGAGGACGTTTAAATGGAGAAATGCATCTGGGATTTCTAGGAAGCTTGCGTTGGAAATACTTAGAGATTCCAGTGTGTCTGTCACTTTATTGAAGGCTGTGTAAGTAATGTTTGTTAGTGAGGTGTCCACCAGGGATAGCAGAGTCAGATTAGCAGGTATGCTTCCTTCTTGTATGATGGTCACTGGGTTTCTCTGTGGAAGATCAGCACAATTTCATCATTAGTTTTTATTCTGTTAATGGAAAGTGTGGTTAAGTGACAAGAAGAGGTTTGTAACCAGGTAGTATCTCAAAGTGTCTAAGTTCAACTCTTAAAGATCAAAGTGAAATAGTTATATTTCTTCTTGTTACCTTCCTCTTCTGTTTCTTATGCAACTTCTTACTCTTATTATTTATTTGTCTTATTACTTTTCTTTCCCTTCTTCTCCGTTGTTTTTCTTCTCCTTCTTCTTTTTTTTCTTTTTCTACCTTTTCTCCTCTACTTTTTCTTCTGCTACTTCTTACTCTTATTTTTATTTTTCTTATTATTTTTATTTTTCTTCCTTTGCTTTTGCTTCTCCATCTTCTTCTTTTTTTTATTTTTCTAACTTTTCTTCTTTTTTTTCGTCGTCTGCTTCTATTTCTTTTCCCTCTTCTTCGTTTTCTTCTTCTTCCTATCCCATTTCTTTTTCTTGTTTTTCTTCTTCCTGTTCTTCTTCCTGTTCCTTTTTCTATCCTTTTTCTAATTTTTCTTCTTTTTTTTCATCGTCTGCTTCTATTTCTTTTCCCTCTTCTTCGTTTTCTTCTTCATTCTATCATTTTTCCTTTTCCTGTTTTTCTTCTTCCTGTTCTTCTTCCTGTTATTTTTCCTTTTCACCTTTTTCTTCGTCTGCTTCTTTTTCTTTTCCCTCTTCATCTTAGTTTTCTTCTTCTTCCTTTTTTTCTTCATCTTCTTTTTCTTCATCTGCCTTTCCTTTTTTCTTCATTTTCTTCCTTGTTCTTGTTCTTGTGATTCTTCTTCTTCATGTTTCCAATTGTCTAGTTTGATGATCATTATAAAACATGTTTAAGGAAAATCCTGCATATTTTCTTATCTGATACGATAGCAAATGAAGAACTTTTCAAACAAACAGACTGTGCGTCATTGGAGACCACCATATAGAGATCACCATGGCGATATGGTTAAGACGTTTGCCTGTCGTTCTGAAATATGTGGGTTCGAATCCTGGCAGAGTGACATGTGCAATTTGTTCATGAGATGCCTAGTATTGTTGATGGAGGTCACCAGGTGTGGTATTGGGGCTCACAATGGAAGCAAATAGTAGTACCACTGGGACCTACAAGGTATGTCGTAAAAGGAGACTGATGTAGGACGTAGGGAAGTTACCATAGTAAATAAAAAGCATCGCAGAAATCGGCAAACTTGTAGGCGCATAACTGGCACAACGTACTATCGCTCTTAGGATCAAATTACATATAAATCACAAAGAGTGGATAACAAGTGGTCGATATGGAGAAAAAGAAGTTGATGGAGGTACGGAGTTCGTGCTTTCTGCAGCGTTTTCTTCAAATGGTGTGCTATTTCTGTCAATAGTGATGTAGCCATATGGGGAATACCCGATGCAATAAAGTCAATCCTTTGGTCTTTAGACTTCTCGGCCTTTCTATTGGAGACCATTATTAAAAGAAAATGATAGTTTGGGATTGTGCTTGTATAAAGGATTCAAAGGATTAGGATTGACTTATTACACCAGGTTTCCCATATTGCCACGTCCCTGTCGGCAGAGATGACATGCCGAGAATATTGAACTAAGCACGAACTCCGTAGCTCCGGCAGCAATCCTAGGGATCTCATGAAAAATTACAAGTATGTCTCGGACCAGACTCGAACTTACAACCTTCAGTAAGACAGGCAGACGACTTAACCATTTCGATATTGAGACCTCCTATATAGGCCTTATGATGTAGATGAGTAGGAGCATTGGTTTGAATAGCTCTCCGATGGACAGCAGATGGGAAAAGAAGATTGAAAGTTCAAAGGAAATATAGGAAAGAACTATAGAAAGAAAGTTGAAAGATTGTGACCTGGCGTGAGAAACTATTAGAGAAAGGCTGCAGTACGACAGCAATGAAAATCTCTTGTGGAAGTCTGATGTGTCAGTAGGGACACGGAGAGGATATAGCGATAATAACATCAGAATGGAAGAGTAATTTACGGCACAAAAATATCATTAAGGAGTCGTTATCTTACGTTGTGTATGCAACGACCTCACTAAAGACAGGAAAGCCGTAAGAGAAGGCACCCGATATGCCCTCACTAAAACTAGCTCTGTCCGAGAAAGAGTTACAAGGACATTAGGTCTCCTGCAACGATCACTCTTGAAGGATCTAAGCCTCAAGTACCTCGGAAGTCGGCGAGGCTGTCCATATGGTTGAGGGACGCCTGTTAAAAGGGTAATATAGCAGCAAAATCAGTCAGAAGCGCAATACCAGGCGTCCTGACTTTACGTCTGAAGTAATATCGGGTGATCGAAAGAAGAAGGAGAAGAAAGGAAGAGTGAATATGAAAATAAATGTGATGCTTGTTGGCAGTGACACCATCTCCCAAAGTAAAGGTTTTAATGAAAGACATCTTTATATAACAACTTACATCCAGAAAGAGTGTAGTGAAGAATGTATTTTCTTGAGTGGTTAATTGTGGCATGGAGACTAGATTCAGGTCGTTGCACAGAATGTCTGTCCAGCTACACTTGCATTCCTGAAATAGAATTGAACGTCTGTAAGTGACTATTATTTATCTATCTAACTAAAAAAGGGTTTTAGAGCCAAAGGCTTACTTTATTGCACCGGGTTTTACAATAAATCGCTCGGTCCCTCTCCAAAGAAATGGCACTCCACCTGCCGAGAGTATTGCACAAAACACGAACTCCGTAGCTCCGGCAACAATACTAGGGTTCTCTATAAAAAAATGCGCTCTTGAAAAGAACGAGTCCGGATTCGAACCCACGACTTTCGACTCGAAAGACAAGGGCTTAACTACTTAGCCACCGAGATCTCCTGTCTATCTATCTACTCAATGAGTATGCTCAGGAAGATTGAAACACGCTGGGCTCGGAGACAATGGCTGGAGTCACAGACTTTTATCCACGTATGTTTGTTTTGGTACCAGTCCATGCATGGTAAGGGGAAATAAACACACAGATTAACTTGCAGGTATGGCTGCTGCAAAAATCGGACAGCATTGGACCAGGCTGCCATTCTGAGTTCCCTATGGTAGAGATGACATGCACATGATTCAAGTAAAAGGGTGGAATCTACAACCTTAACCAGACTGCAAGAATTTAAATTCAAATGTGGTGTAGCTAGTCAAGAGCACTACACTGTTAGCCAAAGAAGAATAGTAAACCAACAAAGAACCGGTGTCGTTAGTAGCCACGCGCTGAGAGACATACTGAAGCTGAGAGACATACTGAGGAGGAGACTGGAGCACTTATGGACTAATTAGTTCGATGTGTAGTGATAATGATCTGACGACTAAACTATCTATCTATTTATCTATCTATCTGTCTACCTATTTAATCATGATTGCTGGTCAATATGGATGTACCTATGACAGTTGGCTACTGTTTCCCACTCTGGCCGCTGTGTGGCCCTTTCCTTGCGTTCTGAAGGTTGTCGGTTCGAATCCGGATCCCGTGTTCTGTTCACGAGTGTATTGTTCCAGAGACCCTAGGATTGCTACCTGAGTTTTGGAGTTTGTGCTTGTGCAATACTTCGGACGGAGGCGTGCAATTTATGCAGAGAGAGACTGAGCTATATGGAGTAAAACCCGGTGCAATGAAATTTACTTTAGACCTTTTAAAACAAAGACAGAAATGAAGTGTCTACGCATAAAACTGGGAGTATCAAGAAGAGACTGGTTTAGAAATTAAGACACTGGGAGAAAAGTGGTACAATATCAGTATTGAGCTTCACCAAGAAATGGCCGCTGAGATCTTACTGTATAAGAAAGAGATCGGAGCACACATGGTTACTCTCCGAATTGCAATGATGATGTCCTATCAATACACCAATCAATTACTCAATCAAGAAATAACAAACTAAATAGTTCAGCCACTTAAACAAATTACCAACAGGCAGTGCACTTCAAACAGCAATGTTACTCCGATACAGTGGATACAAGACGAAGGTATTCCACGCAAAGGGTGGACTTTAGAGATAGCAGAAGCGACGAAAAACACTGTTTATAAATCGTACTCAAACGCCCGTTCTAGAAATCTCTTCTTATCCTGACAGAGGTAAAACAGGATTAGAGAATAGTAGAAGAAAAAACAGAATAACAGAAGAAACAGTCCTCGTTTTATTTTCTTTAAAGCAACTACATTTCCTTTTCTTAAAAAGTCAGCAGGACATAACATAACCAAATTAACTCTATTGGCTCACACACAACACATATATCAACATACAATTACGTCATGCATATGACATAGTTAACCTTATATAGGCAATCAAGTCCCGCTACTGTAACCAACAGGAAGAAGCTGGCTACTACAAGTTGTCTGAACTTGGTCATTGTCAACGTTACAGTGTTTCTGGAAGATGGTAACTGGATTTTGTTAATATTGGTTAAATTCTTGAGAAACAAAGTAGTTTTAACAAATGTAAAAGATTTAAAAAAGATACAGCGTCCTTTCGATCCAAATAAAAAAAAAGTCACACTGTCCTTACTACCTCTGATACCGCTGTTTAGGGCGTTGTTGTGCCCGTGTGTTGCCGGGAGATCTCAAGGGGAGCAAAGAATAGTAACCATGCGATCTACAATCATGTCATAAGAATAGTAACCATGCGATCTACAATCATGTCATAAGAATATTAACCATGCGATCTACAATCATGTCATAAGAATAGTAACCATGCGATCTACAATCATGTCATAAGAATAGTAACCATGCGATCTACAATCATGTAATAAGAATAGTAACCATGCGATCTACAATCATGTCATAAGAATATTAACCATGCGATCTACAATCATGTCATAAGAATAGTAACCATGCGATCTACAATCATGTCATAAGAATAGTAACCATGCGATCTACAATCATGTCATAAGAATAGTAACCATGCGATCTACAATCATGTCATAAGAATAGTAACCATGCGATCTACAATCATGTCATAAGAATAGTAACCATGCGATCTACAATCATGTCATAAGAATAGTAACCATGCGATCTACAATCATGTCATAAGAATAGTAACCATGCGATCTACAATCATGTCATAAGAATAGTAACCATGCGATCTACAATCATGTCATAAGAATAGTAACCATGCGATCTACAATCATGTCATAAGAATAGTAACCATGCGATCTACAATCATGTCATAAGAATAGTAACCATGCGATCTACAATCATGTCATAAGAATAGTAACCATGCGATCTACAATCATGTCATAAGAATAGTAACCATGCGATCTACAATCATGTCATAAGAATAGTAACCATGCGATCTACAATCATGTCATAAGAAGAGATTGAGGTAGGGGCCTAGGGAAACTAGCCTAGTAAATAAAAAACGTAGCAGAAATCGGATGTGCTAGCCTACTAGTAGGCGCATAACTGGCACAACGTACAATCGCTCTTAGGCTAGGATCATATACAAAGCACAAAGAGTTGTTTAACAAGTGGTCGGAATGGATCGTTTCAAGAAGAAGAGTAGCTCCGTCAACAATCTTGGGGATCTCCAGAAAAAATAAAGATTTAGTGAACAGAACGGTGTAGTCCGGATCTGAACCCACGACCTTTGAAACGCAAGTCGTCAAACATCTTAACCACTTATTTCCTTAGGTGCATAGTTCATTGGGGATATATGATTGTCACATCAGCAACAACGCACACAAAAAACTCTCACGCATTTCTTATCTTCAACTTGTCGAACAAGTACGTAGAAGTCGCGCACTGACCAGCACTTGATGTTGCCAATCAAAGATTGGGCTCGCCTATCCCTTCAGAGCATCAAATGGATCATGTGAACAGCTTTAAAAAAAAAATCATTTTGACACGTGAAGGCATTTGTCGGACTATTGGTACTGCCCAGAGGGTTTGTTTTAGTGGTTTGTTGTATTCTGCAAGTTAAAGAAAATTAGAAGTAGATTTAAAATAGCCTTACAAAAATAAATTCAACTAAAAACAGTATATTTTCTATCCCCAGGTGGAGGATTGAATTGGTTGTCCACTATGGCCGTTAAGTGTAGTTCTGGGAGTTTTAATTTGCGTTCCAGGGTCAAATGAGTCACCCTTGTTGTGTTATATCCGTGTTTATTTAGTGTGGTCTTGATATTGTCTATCTGTCTTATTCTTACTAAAACAGTATGAAATGGAGTTGATAGAAATGGAGTTGATAAGAAAAGAAAGATCAGAATACTAAGTGCATGCATATTCCAAGTAGCAACGTATGGGTGTGAAGCATGGACATTTAACAACACATTGAAATTTAAATTGCAAGTTTTTATTAAGACTGTTTATTTAATAACAATTTTTTTGTTGGTTACAGAAACAGCAATGAAAAGCTAAAATTATATCAGGAAAGAATGTTAGCAAGAAGATTCATTAGAAGAAATGGATTAAGTAGTTTAATTACATGTTAGTAGGGATCGTTGATGTGAGCGTCTGTAGCTGAAGAGATAGTGAGCTCCGTAACAACCCAGGCGTATATGGTTCAAACTCATCGACGGTGATTTGAAAGCAACTTTGTACGGCGTGGATTTTTACGAACTGTAAAATAGACCTCACCGTTCAGAAAGCAATGGCAAACTGCTGAACGTATAAGTGGTGTCTAGAACAATGCTACAAATGCCTCGTTTACTGTGCTTGATGGAGAAGTCCTGTAAATGAAATGTCACAATTTTCATGTTCAGATATCGTTGATAGTAATTTTCATGTTCAGATATCGTTGATAGTAATTTTCATGTTCAGATATCGTTGATAGTAATTTTCATGTTCAGATATCGTTGATAGTAATTTTCATGTTCAGATATCGTTGATAGTAATTTTCATGTTCAGATATCGTTGATAGTAATTTTCATGTTCAGATATCGTTGATAGTAATTTTCATGTTCAGATATCGTTGATAGTAATTTTCATGTTCAGATATCGTTGATAGTAATTTTCATGTTCAGATATCGTTGATAGTAATTTTCATGTACAGATATCGTTGATAGTAATTTTCATGTTCAGATATCGTTGATAGTAATTTTCATGTTCAGATATCGTTGATAGTAATTTTCATGTTCCGATATCGTTGATAGTAATTTTCATGTTCAGATATCGTTGATAGTAATTTTCATGTTCAGATATCGTTGATAGTAATTTTCATGTTCAGATATCGTTGATAGTAATTTTCATGTACAGATATCGTTGATAGTAATTTTCATGTTCAGATATCGTTGATAGTAATTTTCATGTTCAGATATCGTTGATAGTAATTTTCATGTTCCGATATCGTTGATAGTAATTTTCATGTTCAGATATCGTTGATAGTAATTTTCATGTTCAGATATCGTTGATAGTAATTTTCATGTTCAGATATCGTTGATAGTAATTTTCATGTTCAGATATCGTTGATAGTAATTTTCATGTTCAAATATCGTTGATAGTAATTTTCATGTTCAGATATCGTTGATAGTAATTTTCATGTTCAGATATCGTTGATAGTAATTTTCATGTTCAGATATCGTTGATAGTAATTTTCATGTTCAGATATCGTAGATAGTAATTTTCATGTTCAGATATCGTTGATAGTAATTTTCATGTTCAAATATCATTGATAGTAATTTTCATGTTCAGATATCGTTGATAGTAATTTTCATGTTCAGATATCGTTGATAGTAATTTTCATGTTCAGATATCGTTGATAGTAATTTTCATGTTCAGATATCGTTGATAGTAATTTTCATGTTCAGATATCGTTGATAGTAATTTTCATGTTCAGATATCGTCGATAGCAATTTTCATGTTCAGATATTGTTGATAGTAATTTTCATGTTCAGATATCGTTGATAGTAATTTTCATGTTCAGATATCGTTGATAGTAATTTTCATGTTCAGATATCATTGATAGTAATTTTCACGTTCAGATATCGTTGATAGTAATTTTCATGTTCAGATATCGTTGATAGTAATTTTCGTGTTCAGATATCATTGATAGTAATTTTCATGTTCAGATATCATTGATAGTAATTTTCATGTTCAGATATCGTTGATAGTAATTTTCATGTTCAGATATCATTGATAGTAATTTTCATGTTCAGATATCATTGATAGTAATTTTCATTTTCAGATATCGTTGATAGTAATTTTCATGTTCAGATATCGTTGATAGTAATTTTCATGTTCAGATATCGTTGATAGTAATTTTCATGTTCAGATATCGTTGATAGTAATTTTCATGTTCAGATATCGTTGATAGTAATTTTCATGTTCAGATATCATTGATAGTAATTTTCATGTTCAGATATCGTTGATAGTAATTTTCATGTTCAGATATCGTTGATAGTAATTTTCATGTTCAGATATCGTTGATAGTAATTTTCATGTTCAGATATCGTTGATAGTAATTTTCATGTTCAGATATCGTTGATAGTAATTTTCATGTTCAGATATCGTTGATAGTAATTTTCATGTTCAGATATCGTTGATAGTAATTTTCATGTTCAAATATCACTGATAGTAATTTTCATGTTCAGATATCATTGATAGTAATTTTCATGTTCAGATATCGTTGATAGTAATTTTCATGTTCAGATATCATTGATAGTAATTTTCATGTTCAGATATCGTTGATAGTAATTTTCATGTTCAGATATCGTTGATAGTAATTTTCATGTTCAGATATCGTTGACAGTAATTTTCATGTTCAGATATCGTTGATAGTAATTTTCATGTTCAGATATCGTTGATAGTAATTTTCATGTTCAGATATCGTTGATAGTAATTTTCATGTTCAGATATCGTTGATAGTAATTTTCATGTTCAGATATCGTTGATAGTAATTTTCATGTTCAGATATCGTTGATAGTAATTTTCATGTTCAGATATCGTTGATAGTAATTTTCATGTTCAGATATCGTTGATAGTAATTTTCATGTTCAGATATCGTTGATAGTAATTTTCCAGTGTCCCGTGCACGACAGTAGACCCTGATCGTTATTAAGGGAGTGGGGAGGGGAATCTAAATTACAAGTAACTGTAGTAGGAAGAAGGTTAGCTTGAATGGGGAAGGACACTGGTGATAAAGAAAGCAAGTTTCAAGCACAAAATCAGTCAAACGTGCTGCAACTACTGAATTTCTATCGGGGAATGGGAAGGGAGAAAAAAATTAATTAAAACAAATTAGGTTTTCATCTGTGATCGTCTGTCAGTTTGGACAGCTAGAACTGAGAGAGAAAAAATTAGGTTTTCATCTGTGATTGTCTGTCAGTTTGGACAGCTAGAACTGAGAGAAGAAAAATTAGGTTTTCATCTGTGATTGTCTGTCAGTTTGGACAGCTAGAACTGAGAGAAGAAAAAAAGTTATAAATATTCGTTACTCCACATTTACCCACAACTTTCTGGGATAGAGAAGTTATAAAATGGCTCAAACTCTTTTCCTGGCATGTACATACCAGTACACTAGTTCCACTAAAATCCAGCCGTTTGAGACTGGTCAGCGAGGACAGAGCTAATGGCAGACGAGTCAAGCTTGTACTTCCAATAAACAGTTGTCCTAGATGGGAAAGATTTTTGAAAGCATTGGTAGATATTGTAGCTAGAGGGTTACTATATATTCTCATCAGAGTTAAACTAGAAGATGCTGGAAAACTCGTATCAGTTAAGGCAGTAATTAAGTTGTATCCCAGGTCGAGAAACTGTAAAGACACCGGAATTTCTGTACCATGTACTTCTTTGATGTGGTTTGAAGGAAGGTCTAAGTGTCTTAACAAGTGTAACCCTGCGACGGAACTTGGTATAGCAGAAAGGGTATTGTGGTCTAAAGACAATCCAAAAAGTGAAGCAGGTAATGACCCTGACTTAGGGTCAGTTATCTGGTTGTAGGATAAATCTAATGTCCCTAAAGTTAGAGAATGTAGGTCTGGAATGACAGTCAGTCTATTGTTATTGATAACAGTACCAGGAAGCGATTTTGAATACGGACTTAATGATTGGGCCAGCTGTGTAGCGTTAGCTATTCTATTGTGGTTTAAGGATAGTGTACTAAGTTTGTTAGATACTGGAAGCCATCTTGTATCTGTTATAGAGTTCGAGTCTAGGTATAAACTTTGTAGTACGTGTAGATTAGAAAGAGCTTTGGGAACGGATGTTAAACCGTTGCCAGTGATTGATAGACTAGCCAGTGTGTTGACCATCGCGCTCAGACCATTATCAGGGATGCTGGTCAGCGCACAGTTAGTTATGATCAACTCTGATAAATGAGCGTATGTTTGAAACCAGTCCGGCCAGGTTGTTAGGGTAACATCTGTAAGTATAAGAGTTTGAAGAGACGCTCCAAGATATCTCATAACATTAACATTCCAATCAGTAATGTGTGTTTGCTCAATTTGTAAATTTAAAAGTGATTTGATATGTTGAAAAGCGTCTGGGATTTTAGTGAAGTGAGCTGATGAAAATTGCAGTGTTTGTAATGTGTTAACTGATTGTGCGAAGGCGTTGTCAACGATGGTTGCTACTGGGTTGCCTTTCAAAGATATCCCTTGTAGACCAGATGGTAGACTGTTAGCTGGTATTGTAGTGATCTGATTCGTCTGTGAAACAAAAATACAATTATTAGGTTATTGGTTGGTTGATATGATTATCATCATCATTGCTCTTCTTTGAATAACCATGTGTGCTCCGATCTGTTTGTTTACACAGTAAGATCTCAACTACAGAGCACGAACTCCGACGCGAGGGTCCCGATGTAATATGGAAGACGGTGAAGATGTTTTATAGGAATTTAATAATTTTAATGATATTTGACCAGGCAGCGGCTTTCCAGCCTTCTCTTCTCAATTTTGAGCTGCCAGTGGTTCTTTTACGTGCTGAAATTGAACACGGAACCTACGTTTTATCGTCCGTTTCCGATAGGACTAGGAACTCGATCCCACCTACATTGAGGTCAGGGATCTCTGGCAAAATATTCCGATGGGTTTACGAGGAAGCGAACCGAGTACCTTTGGCACAAAATGCGAGCATCTAAGCTTTACAACACATAGGCCCCATCTAAGCTTTACAACACATAGCCCCCATCTAAGCTTTACAACACATAGGCCCCATCTAAGCTTTACAACACATAGCCCCCATCTAAGCTTTACAACACATAGCCCCATCTAAGCTTTACAACACATAGCCCCACCTAAGCTTTACAACACATAGCCCCATCTAAG
>CM036758.1:45746263-46153592 GCA_020796225.1 Arion vulgaris
ATAAGTAGCCTTTGTCTTTCGAGTCGAAAGTCGTGGGTTCGAATCCGGACTAGTATTGTTGTCGGAGCTATGGAGTTCGTGTTTTGTGCAGTACTCTCGGCATGTAGCGTGCCATCTCTTTGGAGAGGGACCGAGCGATTTATTGTAAAACCCGGTGCAATAAAGATTAGCCTTTTGTCTCTAAAATCCTTTCTTAGTTAGATAGAAAAATAATAGTCACTTACAGACGTTCAATTCTATTTCAGGAATGCAAGTGTAGCTGGACAGACATTCTGTGCAACGACCTGGATCTAGTCTCCATGCCACAATTAACCACTCAAGAAAATATATTCTTCACTACACTCTTTCTGGATGTAAGTTATTATGTAAAGATGTCTTCCATTATTTCCTTTACTTTGGGAGATGGTGCCACTGCCAACAAACATCACATTTGTTTTCATACTGACGCTTCCATTCTGATGCTGTTATCGCTAATCCGTGTCCTGATTGACACCTAATAATTTCACAAGAGATTTTCATTGCTGTCGTACTGCCGCCTTTCTACTAATAGTTTCTCACTTCTTCTTCTTCTTCTTCACCCTTCGCCCCTAGGGAAGCATAGGTCCGCAACCAAGGCCTTCCAAGACCACCTATCCAAGGCCATCCTTTCAAGATCTCTCTACTCTCTTCACATTCTCGGTCTCCAACTCCCATCTCCAGGTGTTCCTGGGTCTTCCCTACCTCATTGCCCTGGGGTTCCATCGGAGAGTTTGTCTTGTGATGCTGTTAGGGAGTTTCCTCAGTCACCAGGTCACAATCTTTCAACTCTCTTTCTATAGTTATTTTCTATATTTTCTTTGAACGTTCAATATTCATTTCTCATCTGATGTGCATCGGAGAGCTATTCAAACCAATGCTCCTACTCATCTGATGTCTATCGGAGTGTTGTTCAAACCAATGCTTCTACTCATCTGATGTCCATCGGAGTGTTGTTCAAACCAATGCTTCTACTCGTCTGATGTCCATCGGAGTGCTATCAAACCAATGCTTCTACTCATCTGGTGTCCATCGGAGTGCTATCAAACCAATGCTTCTACTCATCTGATGTCCATCGGAGTGCTATCAAACCAATGCTTCTACTCATCTGATGTCCATCGGAGTGCTATCAAACCAATGCTTCTACTCATCTGATGTCCATCGGAGTGCTATCAAACCAATGCTTCTACTCATCTGATGTCCATCGGAGTGCTATCAAACCAATGCTTCTACTCGTCTGATGTCCATCGGAGTGCTATTCAAACCAATACTCCTACTCATCTGCATCATAAGGTCTATATAGGAGGTCTCAATATCGAAGTGGTTAAGTCGTTTGCCTGTCTTACTGAAGGTTGTAAGTTCGAGTCCGGACCGAGATACATGCAATTTTTCATGAGATCCCTAGGATTGTTGCCGGAGCTACGGAATTCGTGCTTAGTTCAATACTCTCGGCAGATGGCATGCCATCTCTGTCGACAGGGACGTGGCAATATGGGAAACATGGTGTAATAAGTCAATCCTAATCCTTTGAATCCTTTATACAAGCACAATCCCAAACTATCATTCTCTTTTAATAATGGCCTCCAATAGAAAGGCCGAGAAATCTAAAGACCGAAGGATTGACTTCATTGCATCGGGTTACCCCCATATGGCTCCATCACTATTGACAGAAATAGCACACCATTTGAAGAAAACGCTGCAGAAAGCACGAACTCCGTACCTCCATCAACTTCTTTTTCTTCGAACGCTCCTTATCGACCACGTGTTACCACTCTGTGTGATTTATATGTGATCTGATCCTAAGAGCGATAGTACGTTGTGCCAGTTATGCGCCTACAAGTATGCCGATTTCTGCGATGCTTTTTATTTACTATGGTAACTTCCTTACTTCCTACATCAGTCACCTTTTACGACATACCTTGTAGGTCGCAGTGGTACTATTATTTGCTTCCATTATGAGCCCCAGTACCACACCTGCTGACCTCTTTCAACAATACTAGGCATCTCATGAACAAATTGCACATGTCACTCTGCCAGGATTCGAACCCACAGATTTCAGAACGACAGGCAAACGTCTTAACCATATCACCATGGTGATCTCTATATGGTGGTCTCCAATGACGCACAGTCTGTTTGTTTGAAAAGTTCTTCATTTGCTATCGTATCAGATAAGAAAATATGCAGGATTTTCCTTAAACATGTTTTATAATGATCATCAAACTAGACAACTGGAAACATGAAGAAGAAGAATCACAAGAAAAAGAACAAGGAAGAAAATATAGAAGAAAAAGGAAAGGCAGATGAAGAAAAAGAAAAGGGAAGGGAAGAAGAAGAAAACGAAGAAGAGGGAAAAGAAAAAGAAGCAGACGAAGAAAAAGGTGAAAAGGAAAAATAACAGGAAGAAGAACAGGAAGAAGAAAAACAGGAAAAGGAAAAATAATAGAATGAACAAGAAAACGAAGAAGAGGGAAAAGAAATAGAAGCAGACGATGAAAAAAAGAAGAAAAATTAGAAAAGGATAGAAAAGGAACAGGAAGAAGAACAGGAAGAAGAAAAACAAGAAAAGGAAATGGGATAGGAAGAAGAAGAAAATGAAGAAGAGGGAAAAGAAATAGAAGCAGACGACGAAAAAAAAAAAGAAGAAAAGTTAGAAAAATAAAAAAAAGAAGAAGATGGAGAAGCAAAAGCAAAGGAAGAAAAATAAAAATAATAAGACAAATAAAAAATAAGAGTAAGAAGTAGCAGAAGAAAAGTAGAGGAGAAAAGGTAGAAAAAGAAAAAAAGAAGAAGGAGAAGAAAAACAACGGAGAAGAAGGGAAAGAAAAGTAATAAGACAAATAAATAATAAGAGTAAGAAGTTGCATAAGAAACAGAAGAGGAAGGTAACAAGAAGAAATATAACTATTTCACTTTGATCTTTAAGAGTTGAACTTAGACACTTTGAGATACTACCTGGTTACAAACCTCTTCTTGTCACTTAACCACACTTTCCATTAACAGAATAAAAACTAATGATGAAATTGTGCTGATCTTCCACAGAGAAACCCAGTGACCATCATACAAGAAGGAAGCATACCTGCTAATCTGACTCTGCTATCCCTGGTGGACACCTCACTAACAAACATTACTTACACAGCCTTCAATAAAGTGACAGACACACTGGAATCTCTAAGTATTTCCAACGCAAGCTTCCTAGAAATCCCAGATGCATTTCTCTATTTAAACGCCCTCAAGAATCTGCACATAACTGATTCATCTATCCAAGGATGGAATGATAATGCAATGATACATCTCGGGTTAACTATTGAAAAACTCACACTGAAAAATGTAGGTCTAACAACATGGCCGTTGTGGTTGAACAATTTTACACAAGTGACTGATTTAGACTTATCAAGAAGTGAAATTTCCTTCATTCCTGACGGCGCTTTGGATGCAATGGCTGGTACTTTGACCAGTTTTGTTATAGTGAACAGTGCCCTGACAAGTGTCCCTAACGCTTTTTCAAATCTTCATAATTTACACATTTTAGACTTGGACAATAATAATATCTCTAATGTCGCGTGGCTTCCAAAGTCGCAAAATTTAACTTTCCTGTCGTTAAGAAATAATACTATTTCTAACGCAACTCAACTAAGTTCAGCGTTATCGTTTTACGGAGACTCGCTTTACAATTTGCACATAAAACAAAACATTCTTTCATCATTCCCAGATTTAGATTTTCTAAATCACGTTGTGCAACTAGATCTCTCTGAGAACCATATATCCAATACGAGTTCTGGATCACTGCCTCCTGGTCTCTACGAACTAAACTTAGAGTTAAATCATCTCCCCTCTATCCCTCAGGTTGTGTTGGACTTCAAAATGGACAATACTATTATTCTGAATTCAAATGCAATTAATTCCGTTCAAGGAATAAATATCCCCATCTTTATAACAAGTCTCCAGTTAAGTTACAACCTGGTAGCAGAGTTAAACAATACCAGTTTTCCACAAAATTCTAAGCTCATATTTTTATATTTAAATAATAACCCTTTGACAACAATTTCCAATCTGGCATTTCAAAACTTGCAATATCTTTCTAAATTAGATCTGCAGTATACAAAACTGTCCCGTCTTCCTCTAGCGCTTTCTTCCTTAATATCTATTAATGTTTTTTTATATTACTGGCACCCCTGACCTAGTTTGTACATGCATGGAGAAGAATTTAGAGCCTTGGTTTCTCTCACTAGCACCTGGTAACGTTATGGGAGATTGTGGGCAAACTAGTGTTTATACGTTTTTTGAGATATTAAGCCCATCTTGTCCATAAAATCTGGCGTAAAAACATAAACTAAACGATGAACACTATTACCTGTACAGAAGTATGTGCCATCTCCTTGTCGAGAGTTGATTGCAATGGATTTCCAGCAAATTATATTCCTTACCTTGATGGTAAACTTTCACAGACGACTGTATGTTCACCTCTTGATGTTTCTTTTCTAATGTTATCTTTGTCTTTAACTTGCTCTCCTTCTCATATTCTCTTTTTCCAATATGGTCTTCAACAACGTGTTTCAGTACTGTTCTCATCAATGTCTGGAGCTTAAAATTTATCAAAAAGATACTAAGTTTAAATAAAGTATATGTACATTCTTTCTATATCCTCTTCCTATCTTCTTCACCCGTCACCCCTAGGGAGACATAGATGCAGAAACAAGATCCTCCACGCCCTTCTATCCAATGCAATCTTTTCCGTATCTCTGCACTCTCTTCCCATTTTCTTGCATTCCGTCTCTAACTCCCGTCTCCAGGTGTTCCTGGGTCTTCCAAGGAACCAGTCCTTGAGATCTTTCGAGTTGAAAGAAGGCGAGTGGGTAGCCCGATTTCCTTTCGGATTTCATTGGGTCGCTTCATGAGTCCTTCCGTGCGTGGTCCTTCTTTTCCCCGGGTGGGAGCTATGAATTTCCTTGGTTGTGGTTTCTGTAGCTATCTAGTGTTTTTTTAAATAGTGGGGTAGCCAGTCCACGACCAATCTCATTAGTTGCCTCTTACGACATGCGTAGAAGGTAACTGGGGTTTATTGGGGTTTTTTTCCCCGGTCAAGAAGCACTTGAGCTTTTCAGCTCTTCGGCTCGGTGCCACAGACATCGTAACCCTTCGGTTCGGTGTCACGAACACCGTTAGTCTGTAGAACTTGTGACGCTTCTGCCATCAGTGGAGTTGAACGCACTCACAGGGGGCTTGTCACCCGTGTCCAACGCGCTACGAACACTCTGGACAGTCGGAGTTCTATTCTTTACACCCCTAATTTGGGCCCCGGTAACCACTCGGAAGCTTCATGTCATAGCTGACACATAAGACATTCACAAGTGATCACAATTGCTGCCAGTCTGCTGTCTTCTATCTATACCCTCTTCATGTTATAACTGACACATAAGACATTCCCAACTGATCCCCCACTGCTGCCAGTCTGCTGTCTTCTATCTATATCCTCTTCATGTCATAGCTGACACATAAGACATTCCCAACTGATCCCCCACTGCTGCCAGTCTGCTGTCTTCTATCTATATCCTCTTCATGTCATAGCTGACACATAAGACATTTACAAGGGATCACCATAGCTGGCTGAAAAAAACTACGTAACTCTTAGTTTGCGCTAACCTAAATTCTTTTCTTTAAGTGGCTCTTTAAAAATAAAATTAACGATGAGGAGTCATCATCATCATCAAATAGCTTGTCCTGGGCAGAGCTTAGCCACCCTAACAGTCCTTGGAAATTTCTCTCACACTCGGATAGGCCAGATGCCCCGCCTCTGCAGCCGTCATGCTAAAATCATCATCAAATAGCTTGTTATGAGTAGATCCTGGCTACCCTAACATTCCTTGAAAATCTCTCTCTCTCTCTCTCTCATAGGCCTGATGTCCCGCCACTGCTGCCGTAATGCTAAAATCCTCTGTTACATCCTCAATCCATCTTCTCCGTGGTCTTCCTCTTCTCCTCTTTATCGGAATGCCTTCGTGAGTAATGGTCTACTCCAACCCTCCGTGTCTCTTTATATGTCTAAAATGAAGGAGGCACCAACAAAATCTTGTATAATTATCTAATGTTAAACACAATAGTAATATCATCTTTATTAGAATGTCTTTACTTTCATCCCTGTCTGTAATACCGCTTTTTTAGGGAAGTGTGGGACAGGGGGAACATGAGCCTGTAACATTTAATGGCTGCATGGCTAGTGCAACTGTGAAACTGTTCAGGATCGAATGTTTTCTGTATGCCCCGGTATAAAAAAACCTCTTTAGAAATATCAGGCATTGAGCCCGTGCTCAAATCCATTCTGTCAGACGCTTCATCTATAAGAATGTACAGACCTGAAAGCTGAGTTTTATAAATACATCTAATTTAAGAATGTACAGACCTGAAAGCTGAGTTGTATAAATACTTCTAATTTAAGAATGTATAGATCTGAAAGATGAATGTTATAAATACATCTAATTTAAGAATGTACAGATCTAAAAGCTGAGTTTTATAAATACTTCTAATTTAAGAATATACAGATCTGAAAGCTGAGTTTTATAAATACATCTGTTGCACTCTACAAATAATTATATATATATATCGCATCAAATATCGCATCAAATATATCCTATGAATATTTGTTATTTCTATGTAATGTTTTATCAAATAATAACAAAGCAGACATTGAAATGAGATGCAAAGGGCTCAAGAAAGAGAGGAAGCAGTAGGGAAACCCTTCTTTTCTTTTCTTTCGTCCGCTTTCAACTCAGACGAAGTTTCATCTCTGAAACTGATTTTTACGTGAAAATCCGTTTTTCCAATTTCTTACAATGGCAGCAGCGTGCACATTGTAAATTACTTTACACTGGCAGCCGTGTGCTCAATGTACTCGTAATTAGTATTTCCTCGCCATACAGGTAGATTTTCTCCGACTTCAGAGGTACTCACGTTATCGTCCTGAGTAAGACCAGGGGACTCGAACAGATGCCGGACAGTGGGTTCGAACCCGAGCTATGAGGCGTCTCACAGCTAGCAGGCCGAGCTACTATCAACTACTCTAGGCAGTCCCCGAGGAAACCCTAAAACGAACTTTTCTGAAAGAAATATCGGACTCAATTCCAAGGAAGAGATTGAAACTTCTGCCCAGGACAGAATGGTATTGAAAAATTACTTCCAGGCCCTATGTAACGCATAGCGGTACGAGATGAATAAATATATGTATTGTACAGGGTGTTCAACTTAAAAACAGCCCCAGTCATAAATATAAATTTGCCAGGTACGCATTGCATCTCGTCTATTTACTATTTAAACCAGTTCTGACTAGCTTGTCCTACGTCACATTTGTTCATCGCCCCTTCCCGCACTACAATTACATACCGTCACACAACCTTGACCTATACTACGTCATAACTGAACCTTCTCATTTCCATACATATATGCCAGATTAGCTCCATTCACAGGCTGCTTTTAAGTTGAACACCCTGTATATGTTGCTTGAATGACTGCTGCTGACGCCGGCCAACTTGCACAGAACAGAGAGTTTTTCAGGACTACTGTCATGGGAGTCAAGTTCCGGAAGGGACAAGCTACTTGATGATGATGATATATATATATATTGACCGATTAATTGATTGATTGATAGGACCTTCATCATTGCACTTCGGTGAGTTACCATATGTGCTACGATCTCTTTCTTACACAGGAAGATATTAGCGGCAGTGCACGAACTCCGTAGCACTGTCAACGTTCCAGGTGTAATTTAGAAGATGGTGAAGATAGTTTGTAGGGATTTTATTTTCGAACTTTTTCTAATGAATTTTTCCCGGGCAGCGACTTCCCAGCCTACTCTTCTCGATTTTGAACTGCCAAGTATTTTGTTACGTGCTCAACTTTAACACGGGACCTACGTTATATCGTCCATCTCCGATAGAATTAAGAACTCGATCTCACCTGCACTGAGAATCAGGGATCTCTGGAAAAATAACTCGATGGTTTCACGAAGGAGCGACCGCGTACCTTCGGAACGAGAGGCGTGCACCTAACCTCTACGCCACAGAGATCCCTATTAGGTGGAAAAAAGAAGACCTACGTTTGATCGTCCGTCTCTGTTAGGGCTAGGAACACAATCACATCTACATTTCAATCTAGAATCACTGGAAACATATTCAGATCGCTCTATGTGGGGAACGAACCCAGTACTTTTGCAGCGAGATGCGAACGCCTTACCTTCCTGTCACAGATACTCCATAGTTAGCATTGTCTCAACACTAAAGAATTCTGTGTCGCTCAATGATACAATAGCCAAGCTAGGGTTCACTGTACTGATTCCCCGCCAACAAGATTGTTTACTGGTAACATTGAAGTGTGTTGTCGGGGCCAACAAGAGGAGTAAAGAATAGTAACAATGCGACCTACAAGGCGTGTCGTAAGAGGCGGTTGAAGTAGAGGGCAAGAGAAACTACCATAATAAATAAAAAGCATCGCAGAAATGTTCTGGTCTACTTGTAGGCTCATAACTGGCACAACGTACAATCGCTCTTGGGCACAGATCACATACAAATCACAAAGACTGGTTTAACAAGTGATCGATATGGAACGTTGGTAGAAGACGATAGATGTAGTAGAATGCAGGGACATTCATTTCAATCAATTCAAACTAATTTCTTTAATCTTGTACTTACCACAATCATAAAACAGATACTCTTGTATAAGAAGAAAAGAAAGAATAAGATGAGAAATTGAAGGAAGAAGAAGGGAAAGGTAGAAAGAAGAAGAAGAAAAATCAAGAAGAAAACTAGAAAAAAATAAATAAAAAAAAGGAAAATATGAACAATAAGAAAATAAGAAAGGGATTAATTAGAAATTGAAAAAAAAACAGAAGAAAAAGAAAAAAGGAATAGGAGAAAGATAAAGAAGAAGAGGAAAAGAAGAAGGAGAAGGGAAAGAGCAAGAACACTAAGAAATAGAAAAGAAATAGAAAAGTAAGAAAAATAAGAGGTAGAAGGAGAAAGTGATCAAGAAAAAGAAGGCGAAGAGAAAAAATAAAAATAAAAACAAGAAAGATTAAAACAAAGAAACCAAAAGAAGAAGTAGAGGAAGAATAACAAGAGCAAGAAGATAAGAGAAAGTAGTAGAATAGAAAGAAGGGTATTAGACAACAGAAATGGAATTAAGTAGGTCACCAGCCAGCTTAAGGATCTAGACTTAATAATCAGACATGGCATAGTCTCTGGTTCAAGTTTCTATAAGTATAGAAAAGGTATCAATAGTACCAGAAAAAAACAGTCACCAACAGAGGGCCATGCGGTTGACTTTCTCAGTATAATGCAAGTCATCGAAATGCCGCCACTTAAATCCTTTTTTCTTTAAAATAACCTTCGATTGGTATTTTTTTTTAACTGCACAAAATGTACGAATACTAGTTTAATTTTAAAAATATAAACTACATTAAAATAATTACATCAACTATTACAAACAAAAATAATAGTTTCGCGTTGTCAGTTCAAAAGTCTTTCGGCGAGTACTCACCAATCACGCACCTTCACCAGAAACCGAAATCAAATGTCAGCGAAAACGCTTAGGCACTGGCGTGCGATAAATCATAAATCGTATACATCAATATTGGAATAACATAGATCGATATAGAAAAGCGTTGTTTAAAGATGTTTAATTATTGAATGGTTAAAATTGTATTTTTATTCCTCTACTTATGCCGAGTCTTTAATGTGTCGCCTGATGCGGTCACCTCTCTGTATCATAGCGCGGAACGGTCCTACACTAACATCAGATTAAGAAAGAAAGTTGGCACAGAAACTTGCTGGAATTACATTGAAGACTGTAATAAAGAATGAAGTGGTTTGTCAACAATAAGAATGCAACCAAACTGAACTGAGTCTTCTTCAACAGAACATCAGGAAAGAAGTCGAGAGAAAGAAAAATGTGGATAAATGGCATAGGAGAATCCTATCAAAAAACAAAAATAACTATCGCCCAAGCCACTAAAACAACACAAGACAAAAACAGAAAACCACGACACTGGTCAACAAGCCAGTAACAGTGTGAAGACAAAAACAGACAACCACGACACTGGTCAACAAGCCAGTAACAGTGTGAAGACAAAAACAGACAACCACGACACTGGTCAACAAGCCAGTAACAGTGTGAAGACAAAAACAGACAACCACGACACTGGTCAACAAGCCAGTAACAGTGTGAAGACAAAAACAGACAAACACGACACTGGTCAACAAGCCAGTAACAGTGTGAAGACAAAAACAGAAAACCACGACACTGGTCAACAAGTCAGTAACAGTGTGAAGACAAAAACAGACAACCACGACACTGGTCAACAAGCCAGTAACAGTGTGAAGACAAAAACAGACAACCACGACACTGGTCAACAAGCCAGTAACAGTGTGAAGACAAAAACAGAAAACCACGACACTGGTCAACAAGCCAGTAACAGTGTGAAGACAAAAACAGAAAACCACGACACTGGTCAACAAGCCAGTAACAGTGTGAAGACAAAAACAGAAAACCACGACACTGGTCAACAAGCCAGTAACAGTGTGAAGACAAAAACAGAAAACCACGACACTGGTCAACAAGCCAGTAACAGTGTGAAGACAAAAACAGACAACCACGACACTGGTCAACAAGCCAGTAACAGTGTGAAGACAAAAACAGACAACCACGACACTGGTCAACAAGCCAGTAACAGTGTGAAGACAAAAACAGACAACCACGACACTGGTCAACAAGCCAGTAACAGTGTGAAGACAAAAAGAAAGGAAGAATAGGTATACAAAACACATTTAGTGAGACACACCCGTAAAGGAACTAATTGGGTTTGGCAAACGATTAGTGCAGACTTAGTTAATATTTGGGCAAGATATGCTGATCAGGAGTCCTTGGTGAAGACTTTACCGATATTGGTCCTTTTTGTTATTGGTTACTGAACTGATGTCACTGCACACCGGGCAGACACATAGGGGATCAGTCGCCCCCAACAGATGTCAAAGAGTATGCAAACTTATGGTTCCTGTGGTTCGCTGGTTAAACATACTCCCCACTCTTCGCCTCATGTATCCAGTTCTACTAGTACAACTGGTAATTCCAAACGCTTGAGAATTGGTCCTCGATGTTTTGCACTTCGGCAATTTCAGTAGCCAATGCCTAGATACTTGAGGTCAAGTCAATCTGTCTTTCTTCTAAATCGTCTCTGTCCAGCTCGTCTCTTACGTCCATTACTCTTCTCTACCTCTTCTTCTGTAGGCATATTTTGTGCATGATCTGCTGGAGGAGCAGTCAACAGTGCACAAACTCCGAAGCACCTGCTGGATCTCACTGGAGATTACATCCCTTATATCCCTTTCATTCCGTAATGTATTTATCTCAAGTGGCAATTATATTGCAATGTTTATTTGTTTTGCCGGCATACTGGCCTCTGAAAAAATGCTGAGACCCAATATATCGGTTAAACATGGTGAAAGGGTTAACAATCCTCAACTTCTTTCTTATCTATATAGGGGCAGACTGTAGTAAAGCTATGTAGCAATGGAGAAACACGTAAAAACAAAGTACTGTAGTTTTAAACAAAACAATAACAATACACACCAACGTTTCGACCACAAAGCCTTTATCAAGCAAAAGATACAATAGAAGTGGAGAAATTCACTTATTACACAGCCCAGACATATAGAATCGGACAAAAAACTCTTAACAGCCCTATTACATTTTTGTTGTTTATACAGGAATACAGAGAGAAAAAATGTTGGATATTCTGACTTCATTGCACGGTAGAGCGTCAACAACTGGGGTGGCAACAAACACCAAAGGCAGAGATTTGTGGAGATCCATGATCGCCTACACCAGCCGGCACGGCACCTGATGATAATGATGACAGTACTTTGTCTTTACATGTTTCAACTTCTTTCGGAAATCAATAAAAGCTAATAATAATATTAGCCATCTTTCACAAGAAACCAATAAAGACATCAGATTTATCAGATTCAGACGTAGAAGCTTATTGTCTGTTATCTATATAAACTACCATGGTTTCAGTAGAAGTAGAAGCTTATTGTCTGTTATCTATATAAACTACCATGGTTTCAGTAGAAGTAGAAGCTTATTGTCTGTTATCTATATAAACTACCATGGTCTCAGTAGAAGTAGAAGCTTATTCTCTGTTATCTATATAAACTACCATGGTTTCAGTAGACGTAGAAGCGTATTCTCTGTTATCTATATAAACTACCATGGTTTCAGTAGAAGTAGAAGCTTATTCTCTGTTATCTATATAAACTACCATGGTCTCAGTAGAAGTAGAAGCGTATTCTCTGTTATCTATATAAACTACCATGGTCTCATTTTCTGATGTGTCTGTTACCAATGTGTTAGAAATATTCCACTTTTTGTGTGTGTTCTACATTTCCGAGACATCAAATCTGGCACTTACATACAATCATGATTATTAACATTGATATAAAACTTGCATAACAGACCAGATTTCTCAAGCGTGTTCTGGTAAGTAAGAAAATATTTAATCAACATTTAAAATGACCGCTATTAACGTTTTTATGCTTCTGTTCTGCAATAACTTGGTATTAAAGAGAGTTGGTTATTAAAGAACATAAAAGCAAGGAAGATTAAATATTTCTACGAGATTAAACGACATTAGTGTCTGGAGAAGATAATTCTAGAAGAAACGATGCCTGGAAGAAGAGCGAGAGGATGACCTGGACTACAATGGGTTCATAATATCGTCGACGAGCAGAGAATGACTGCTGTTGACGCCGGGCATCTCGCACACAATAGAGAGTTTTCCAGAGCTGCTGTCATGGTAGTCAAGTTCCAAGAGGGACCAGCTGTTTGATGGTGATGATGATGATGATGAAGATGATGAAGATGATGACGATAGCGTCTTTGTTTTTAGTTTCAGTTTGGAATATCTTCATTGTACATTCCGACATGTCCATATGTACTCCGATATCCTTCACAATATCTATAACAGCAACTACAGCTACAACAAATGATGTGACTCATCATAGAATAAACTACGTGAAGCAAAACATGTTGTCTCTTGAGACAAAGAGGCAGATGATGATGATGATGACAGTAACGATGAAAAGGACGAAGACAATGATGACGATGATGATGGTGATGCTGATGATGATGATGACGATGGGGAGGAGGAGCAGAATGATTAGGACGATAATGATGATGATAGCTTCTTTATTTTATTGAAAAAAGACTTGAGAATAATAACTCGATAAGATGATCTAAGAAAATGTTGTGAATACATTTCTGTTGTTGTTTTCAAGACAGATCGGTTCGATAATGATCGAGCTGATAGATTGACTGACACTGTTATGATATCAGAGGGTACTGCAACGGATCAAAATGACATTCTTAACACATTGAGAGTCTTTCCCAACAGAGGAGTTTCGGGGTTGTGAGTCCCAGTCGCTGACCAGATGGTCACTGAGAAAGATGGGTGTCTATTGTCTATTCCCAGGTGGAAGATGTAGTTGGCTGTCCACTCTTGTCGTTAAGCGTTGGAATGAGAGCTTTAATTTGCGTTCTATGACAATATGAGTCGCCCTTGTTGTGTTATATCCGTGTTTATGTAGTGTGGTCTTGATATTGTCTATCCATCTTTTCTTGGTCTTCCCTTAGCTCTAGTACCCGATCTCTTTTATTGTATGCTGTTATTGGTGGTTGGTTGTATTTCACTCTCATTAAATATCCAAACCACTGAATTTGTTGTCTTTCGATGTATTCGATGCATGAAGTTATGCCCACTCTGCTTCTGATGTCCTCATTTCGTAATCTGTCTTTTCTGGTGACTCCACTGCCTTCCTCAAGCATTTCATTTCACACGTGGTGAGTTTTCTGTGGTGCGTTGATGTAAGAGACCAAGTTTGGCACTGGTAACAAAGTGTTGGTTCGGGTGTCGATACAGCCTGAAAAGAACGACATTCCAAATATGCAAAATCAACATGGAATTATCATATTAGGCCGCTGGGCGCTGCTGTATTTGTTGAGGCGGAGATCGGAGCACCTATTGGTATGTCCGGAGTGCTATAATGATAGTCCTCATATAACGAATAACTGATCGAATCAAAAGCCATCTCCCGATGGACGGTCATCGAAAACTAATCGATAGTATTGTGGTATATCTTCAGCGTGGGGACTTTCGTAGCAGAACAGAATAGAACCACTGTTTCCTCTTACATGTCGCGAACAACGAACAATCTTACGAGTTCCCTGACAAAATTGTCCATCTACCACACTTTGTCTATGAAAGATCTTACTCGTGTTCTGTCCCAAAAAAGTATCTCTAACCAAGAACTGCTTGAAATATAGTGCCAGTGTCAGAAATATAATATGAACACCATCAATTAAAAGAGGCGATGGAAGTAGATCGGACATGTGATACGCATGGAGACTAATTCTGTTATGAAAATTGCACTAAGATAGACACCAGAGGGTAAACGAAATTGGGGGAGACCTACAATGACCTGAAGGAGAACAGTAGAACAAGAATTGGGGGGAAAAATGAATAACAGCTGGAGCACAATACAGAGGATGGCCAAGATTAGAGAAGAAGGACGTGTATTTTATTGATGTCATAAGTGCTAATATCTCTCCACCTTTCATACAGCTTGTCATGCTAAAAATATTACGTGTGTTCTGGCCAAATACTATCTCTAACCAAGAACTGCTCGCACGATGCCAACAAGCGAATATGAGCACCATCATCCGAAGACGATGCTAGAGATGGATCGGGCATGTGATGCGCATGGAGACTGGTTCTGACACGAAAACTGCACTGAGATGAACTCCGGAGGGTAAACGAAAACGTGAAAGACCCAAGACAACCTGGAGTAGAACAATAGAGTAGGAACAGAAAGAAATGAATCATGGCTGGAACACAATACAGAGGAAGGCCATGAATAGAGAAGAATGGTGTGCGTATGTTGCTGCCCTAAACGACAAAGGCGTAACAGGCTAAAGTGTGAGAGAGAGATAAGTGCCAGAGGTGTCATAGGCTTGAGAGATAAACAGATGGATCCCCAAGATAGGAAGATTGAGCGTGTATATCGTATCCCGGTAGCCATATTGGCTAAGGTAGCTCTCTGATGAACAGTGAATGGAAAAAGAAGATCTGGATGTCAGAAGGAAGCGAGGAGAATAACGGTGAAAATAGGATTGTTAGATTGTGTCATGACAATGGAACTCATAAAATGGCGGTGGAATGCAACAATGGAAATCTCTTATGAAAGACTTATGTGTCAAACGGGAAACGAAGAGGATCTAGCTGTTGATAGATGGTGTCAGATCTGATTGTCCATAGGGAAGGCCATAGGGAGGTCATAGGGAGGTCATATGGGAGGTCATAAGGAGATCATAGGGAGGCCATGTGGGAGGTAATAGGGAAATCATAGGGAGGTCAAAAGTAGATCATAGAGGATGTTCTAGGGAGATCATAGAGGGGATACTAGAGAGATCATGGGGAGGTCATAAGGAGGTAAAACGGAGGTCATATGAAGGTTATAATAACTGACTCATGCCTGATACATTGCGATGAAAATTGTTGCTCTATTTATTTGTTCAGAAACAAGTATGGCATGAATATGTTGAACCGCATAAATACAAGTATTCTTATTGTATGTGTTGTCCTGTGGCATTGTGCTAGCGGAGATGACTGTATTTACAAGGTAAGATCGTTTACAGCCACAATGTACGTAGGTTTTTCTGAGAAATAGTCCAGACTTAAGACACAGGAACACCTGGAGACGGGAGTTGAAGAAGGGATGCAAGAAAATGGGGCGAGATCTGGAAAAAAAAGGATTGGACACGAGGGCTTAGAAAACCTTCGTTACTGACCTATGTCTCCCTAGAGGTGAAGGGTGAAGATGAAGAAGAAGTAGTCAAGACTTAAGACCCAAGAACACCTGGAGGCGGTAGTTTCAGACGAATGCAAGAAAATGGGGAGGAGTAGAGATCTGGAAAAATATGGCATTGGAAAGGAGGGTTTGTAAGACCTTGGTTGCAGCCCTATGCCTCCCTAGGGGTGAAAGGGGAAGGCGATGAACAAGACTCCCAGACTTAATAATAGCGTATGCTTAAAGTCACATAGACGATGATGATGATGACGAAGAGAATGACGATGATGATGAGGATGATGATGATGATGACGAGAATGATGATGATGATGATGATGATGATGATGATGATGATGATGATGATGATGATGATGATGACGATGATATGATGATGATGATGATGATGATGATGATGATGATGATGATGACGAGAATGATGATGATGATGACGAGAATGATGATGATGATGATGATGATGATGATGATGATGATGATGATGATGATGATGATGACGAGAATGATGATGATGATGATGATGATGATGATGATGATGATGATGACGACGATGATGACGATGATGACGAGAATGATGATGATGATGATGATGATAATGATGATGATGATGAGTATTTAACAGTTTCATGTTTACACCTAATTTCTCTCTCACGATCCCGTTTACACCTAATGTAAATACAACATGAAGTTATAATGAATACTCAGGAATGTACGTGTTCTGGTAAAATCATTCTGTGCAACCAACTGGGACTTCAAACAATACCACTACAAGTCGCTAAGAAAGATCCTTTGTTGACGAGTCTAACTTTTGACGTAAGTTTTCGCCTATGCTCTAGTGGCATCATCATCGGCATCATCATCATAATTATCATCATCATCGCCATCATCATCGTCCTCGCCCATCATCATCATCAGCATCATCATCATCCCCATTGTCATCATCATCAGCATCGTCATCATTATCATCAACATCGTCATCATCATCATCGTCATCATCATCCTTATCATTATCATCATCATTATCACCATCATCATCCTTATCATCATCATTATCATTATCATCATCATTATTCTCATCATTATCATCATCATTATCAGCATCATCATCATCGTCATCATCATCCATATTATCATTATCATCATCATCGTCATCCTTATCATCATCATCATTATCATCATTATTATCATCATAATCATTGTCGTCATCATCATCATCATCATCCTCACCCTCATCATCATCATCATCCAATAGCTTGCCCTGAACAGAACTTTGCCTCACTAACAATTATTCGGAATTTCTCTTTCTCATTGGTCGGATGTCCCACCCTAATCTGTCATTGGCCGGATCTCTGTGGCATAGAGGTTAGGTGCTCGCCCCTCGTTTCAAAGGTACTCGGTTTGCTCCCTCGTGGAACCAGCGGGATATTTTCCAGATATTCCTGATTTCCCTCCCCGATCTCAGTGTAGTTGAGATCGAGTTCCTAGTCCTATCGGAGACGGATAATAAAACGTAGGTCCCGTGTTTACGTTAAGTACGTCAAAGAACCATTGACAGTTCAAAATTGAGAAGAGCAGGATGGAAAGTGCTGTCATGGAAAAACTCATTGCAAAAATTAAAAGTTAAATTTCTACAAAATATTTTCACATTTTTCAACATAACACAAGGGGCCCTCGCCAGTGCTACGGAGTTCGTGTACAGTCGCTGAGATCCTCCTGTGTAAAAAGACATCGAAGCACACATGGTTATTCACCGAAATGCAATGATAAGGGTCATATCAATCAAGCAATCAATATGTTATGTTCAAATCATTACATCCAGAGTCCATCTTCTCCGCGATCTTCCTCTTTTTTTGTCGAGCTACCATGCTACAGTATAACATCAGATGTGCTACTTTAAAGTGGGGGTTTTCTCTTTTCAAAATATCATGTGAAGGGTCTGAAGCTGAAGGATTTACTTCATTGCACCGGGTTTAACCGCATATAGCTCGGTCCCTGTGAGCAGAAGTGTCTCTCAGCATGTGGCAACAAACGATGGTTCTTTGTTGGTTTACTATTCCTCTTTGGTTATCAGTATAATGCGCTTGTCTAGCTACACAACATTTGACTTGGTTTTCTTCCAGTCTGGTTAGAGTTGAAGATTCAACATATTACTTAAAACATTTACACTTCTTCTCTCGCTGAAGAAATTCAGAATATCAGCCTGGTTCATTACGCGTTTGATTTTTTACAGCAGCCATACATGGAAGCTTATCGACGTGTTCATTTTCGCTTTCATCTGCATGTCTTGGCACGACAATTAAACTGAATTTTGGCAACCTAGAGATCCTCAGCGAGTCTAACCATTTGTCCCCGTGCCCTGCTTGTTTCAATCTTCATAAACATACTCATCGAGTACTCGAGATAACATACATAGATAAAACTATGTGACTCCAACCAAACCATCGCTTTAATGTCCATAGTAAGACTGTTTGCAGTCATGTCAAAACCACCACTGTCTTCCTTCAAAACATCTCCTCTGACTTGAGCAGTAAAGCTCATGAGCCCGCACGTGCGGAATCACCGATCTATTTGCGAGTCCAGCCAGGCCATCCTTTAGTTACTGCCATGAATTTCATTGTGAAACTGCATATAGTCATGGCAAAATCACCACTGTCTTGATTTACAATATCCTCTCTGACTTGAGCAGTGAATGTTCATGAGCTCTGCACGTATTGAACCACTGTCCCTCCGTGTCACAATTTGTGCAGGACATAAACAACTGTGCTGCCTCCATAATCCTACCTGAAGCTCTAAAATAAAGTGGTTCACGCCAGTTCTTTGTTGATTTACTATTCGTCTTTGACTACCAGCAGAGTGCTCTTGTCTAGCTTAACCGCATTTGACTTGGCATTCTTGCAGTCTGGTTAGGGTTGTAGATTCACCACTATTACTTGAATCATGTACACGCCTCTTTCCCTTAGGGAATTTATCATATCAGCTAGTAGGGGTTCCTAATAAATAATAATAAATATATTAGGTGTATTATTTTGTTGAATATTTTTAATTTATTTTTCTAATATTGATAACTTGTGTACATTACGATATAACTTTTATCAACAGAACAACAATATCAGCACAATACCATCTGGAAGATTGCCTCCAAATCTTACAGAAATCTCCATCTTACACAACCCTATACGAACCATCGACGACACTGCTTTCCTGGAATCCAGTGACACATTAGATAGTTTGTCATTCTCAGAATTCCTGTTAACACGAATTCCAGATGCATTTCTCCATCTTAATAAACTATCTCAGTTAATAATTTCTGACGCCTTCATTCAAGATTGGAACCTGGATGTGATGGCGAAATTAGGGCTAACTGTTCAGGTATGTTATCTGGAGAACGTTGGGCTTAAGACGTGGCCTAGCTGGCTTAGTAACTTCTCACAAGTGACTGAGTTGAGCGTTGTCAACAACTCTTTCTCTGATATCCCAGACGACGGATTGAACGCAATGGCGAATAGCTTAACAAGTCTGTCACTGAATAACAACAGGTTAACACTCGTTCCTAAGGCTCTTTCAAAACTGAAGGCTCTACAGATGTTGTATTTACAATTCAATAAAATATTTGATGTTACCTGGCTTTCTCAGTCAGGCACTTTGTATTCATTATCTTTGAATAATAACGAAATATCGGACGTGACTCAGCTTAGCAACGCTTTACGACCATTTGCAGGCATCATGTACCACCTCGATCTTCAAAACAACAAACTAACAACAATACCAGATTTTCATTTTATGAAAGAAATCGGGAATTGGATTTTCCAATAACATAATTTCTGATTCATATTCTGGAGCGATGCCTCCAGCTCTGACCACTCTTAATCTGGATAAAAATAGTTTTCGAACTGTCCCCAAAATTATATTCAATTTAACTCACATGCTAGATTTATCTCTGAATTCAAACTTTATAACGGAGATGCATGGAGCTGATTTTCCTTTTTTCCTTAAAGCAGTTGATTTGGGAGCAAATTTCATAAGAGAACTAACAGAAACAAGCTTCCCACTAAATTCAAATATATTAATTTTGCAGTTAAATAACAACCCTATTATTCAAATTGCCCCACAAGCTTTCACAAATGTTCCACAACTTACAGAACTCAACCTTCAAAACACGCAACTAACTCGTTTACCCCTCGCGCTCGCCTCGCTTACAAAATTGAGTGTGTTCAAAATTGATGGAAGTTCTCACCTTGTTTGTACTTGTGAAGAGAAAAGCTTAGCAGAGCTATTTCTGTCAATGTCTTCAACGAATGTGTTGGGCAGTTGTGGTCAAGCAAGTGTTTATTATTTCTTTGCAAATTTGAGTCCTATGTGTCCTACAGAATAGTATTCATCATCAAAATTGTATATAAAGAGACAGGAAGACAAAGAGATAAATTTTGGAAAGTCTGAAGAAGAAATGAACCGACATGACAGCACTGCCGGTAGACCCATAGGTGCCCGGGCTTACCAACAGATATTGAAAGGAATGCATACATGGTTCCCGTGGCTCGCTGGTTAAACATACGTTTTAATATGTTTCTCATGCAATCAGTTCTACTTGTATAACGTTTAATTCTAAATTTCTTAGGTAGCTAGATACATTCAACCTCAATTTTAGTGTTCTCATCCACCCGGAGGTCACCAATAGACCAATAACATCCCATTATCCATCTTTTTCCGATCCAGAAGCACTTGAGCTTTTCAGCTCTTCGGTTCGGTGCCACGAACACCGTAAATCTGGGAAATCTGTGACTTTTTCTGCCATCCCGCGGAATTGAACCCGCACACACAGAGGGATAATCACCCGTAGTCCAACGCGTTACGAACACGCTGGGCAGACGGGTCCATTATCCATCTGTAACATCCAAACAATCAATGATGTTGATGCAAGCCTGTCCGCACTTTCATTGCCGCAAGCACACGCATGTACAAGACATTCAGTTATCAGTTATATGAGGACTATCATCATAGCACTCCGGACACGTCCATAGGTGCTCCGATCTCCACCTCAACAAATCCAACAGCGTCCAGCGGCCCAACACGCCAGTTCAATGTTGATTAATCAATATTTTTGCATATTTGATATGCCCTTTTTTTCGCCTTTACCAATATCGAAACACATCTCTGTCAGTCTGGTCAGCTACTGTGATCCACAACTCTGTAACTCATCTGTTGTGAAATAATCTCGCAATACGTTAAGAATGTTATTTTGTTAAATTACAGCTCCCTCTGATATGGTAACCTTGCCAGCCAATGACAAGACATTTGATCAAAGTAAGTCTATGAAGGATAGAAACCTCAAAGACAAGAACTTCTCATTTCGCAACCTAACATTCTGAAGCTTATAAAGTATTACCAGAAAATCATATACAACAACGGCTCCAGTAAACGTAGTCAAAGACAACCGCTGGGAGAGAAGGGGGGAAAGTAGATACGGTTTCAACCTCGTATGTGGTTAAGTGGTTGAGCCCTTGCATTGCGTTCCTAATGTCGTAGGTTCGAATCCGGACCACGCTGTTCTGTTCACGGGTGCATTTTTACATAGATCTATGTGATTGTTGCTGGAGCTACAGAGTTCGTTCTTTGTGCAATACTCTTGGCAGGTGATGCGACATTCTGTGAAGAGCGACAACGCCGTATTCGGGTAAAACCCGGTGCAATTAAGTCAATCCTTCGGCTTTAAAACTCCTTTTTTAAAACAAGACATTAGATCAACGTGCCTCTGGAGGATAGAAACCTCAAGATCTTCTCATTCCGCAACCTAACATTCTGGAACTTTATAAGTATTTTCTGAAAACTGGATACAACAACAGCTGCAGTAAACGTAGTCAAAGAGAGTCACTGGGGAAAGGAGAGAGAGGAGGAGCACTAACGGCCTCAACCTCTACTTCATAAAGTTGTCAATGTAACAGTTAATCCATTCCTCTCTCTATCTCTCTCTGCCTTTTTAACCTGGATTGGGGTATAGGCCCTCAACCAACTCATGCCAAGTCTTCCTATCTCTAGGTATCTCCTGCAGCTCAAAGCACTTCTTAATCTTGTTAATCTCTGTCTCCAAAACTCGTCTCCCTGTATTTCTCGGTCTCCCCTTTTTACGCTGTCCATGCGGGTTCCAGGAAAGGACCCTTCTTGTTATATTCCCCTCAGATTTTTGTTAATGTATTAAAACGCCAACATGTTTGTTACTCAAACAATAAACATTTCATTTTTAAAAACATAAAATTTTATTGTCTATGTTTTCTACACGTGTCTCCTGACCGACGTCTAGAGACGAATAACAGGAACAAATCATAAATGTGATTGATTGATTGATTGATAGGACCATCATCATTGCACTTCGCTGAGTAACCATATGCACTCCGATCTCTTTCTAACACAGGAAGAACTCATCAGCAGTGTACAAGCTCCGTAGCACAGACAAGGGTACCCGATGAAATTTAGAAGATTGTGCAAATATTTTGTAAGAACTTATTAAATTTTGTTTAAACATTCCTAATTAATATTGCCTGGGCAGCGGCTTTCCAGCCTGCTCTTCTAGATTTTGAACTGCCAATGATTCTTGTACGTGTTCAACTTGAACATAGGACATACGTTTTATCGTCCGTCTCCTATAGGACTAGAAACTCGATCTCACCTACAATGAGATCAGGGATCTCTGGAAAAGTATCCCGATGACTCGACGAGGGAGCGAACCGAGTACATTTGGAACGCGAGGCGAGCACCTAACCTCTAGGCCACAGAGCATCTCATATCATAAATCAATGAAGTCAGAAAACGGTAGAGCAAATAGTCTGTAAGTATAAACTCAAGTCACACAGAGTCAAGTTGATTGGTAGCATCACATTTGCTAGCACTCGGCAAGAATTTCAAAGTCCGGTGTAACATGTCTGTACCGTGTTTACTGTAGACGAAAGAGAAGACTGCAGTATGTGTATCCAGTAAACATTTAAACCATAGATTCCCAAACTTTTTCGGTCCACCGCCCACTTTTCACGACATAAACTTTGTAACGCCCCCCTTCCTATTATAACAGCTTGCCAACGATCCCCCTCCTCCCCATATATATACATGCTCTATTTTCACTTTGACATAAAAATTTATATATATTTCTGTCATACATGGTCAATTTTCAAATGATTATATGCATGAAACAAAAATATGATGCAAAAAATGGATCGTGTAAGATAGGCATAAGGTGAATTCAAATGCAGAATTCAAATTTTTAATGATTATTAAAAAAAAAAAAAAAACAGAAAAGAAACTCCCCCAAATCCTTCTGAACCACCATCGCCCCCTGGAAGGCTCAGCGCCCACAGGGGGCGGTACCCTCCACTTTAGGAAACACTGATCTAAACCAATAGTATTTCTTCTTCGAACGCTCCATATCGACCACTTGTTAAACCACTCTTTGTATTTGTATGTGATCTGAACCTAAGAGCGATTGTACGTTGTACCAGTTATGCGCCTACAAGTAGGCCAGCACAACCGATTTCTGTGACAACTTTTATTTACTAGGGTAGCTTCCCTAGTCACTACCTCAGTCGCCATGCCTTGAAGGTCGTGGTGCTACTATTCTTTGCTCCCCTTGCAAGCCCCGACAACACACGAGTAAATCAATGGTATAACAATATTACACTACCAAAGATATCAAGATATAGAAATGATATGAATAAATTAAAGGAACATATTGGTTATTGATTATTGGTTATTGGTTACTAAACTGACGTCATTGCACTCCGGACAGACCCATAGGTACTCAGTCTCCCCAACAGATATCGAAGAGTATGCATACTGATGGTTCCTGTGGCTCGCTGATTAAACACACCTCTGCCTCTCAGGCATCCAGTTCGACTTGAACAACGGGTAACTCCAAACTGCTTAAATCGCTTGATCGATTCAACATCTATTTTAGTGTCCTCATCCAACAGAGAGTCGCGAAGAGACCGAAGAATATATCCCTTATCCATCTTCAACTCCCCAACAATCGATGCTGTTGATGCAAGGCTGTCCGCTCTCTCATTACCGTAAACGCCCGCAAGCCCAGGACAGTATATCCACGTAAGCAGCTATAGCAGCTGTAGTAAGGTTAGAAACTTCTATAGACGACATCCACTCATTGTAGAAACTTGAGAAAACTAAAAACAGTAAGTAAATCAACTGGTAGAACAACAAAGATCCAGAACCAGACCATATGTCAACATAAAAACGAACACTCAGTCAGTTAGTCAGACGCTGTCAGTAATAATTCAGCACAGCACATGATGATAATTTTAAATCAGTATATGGTCCACAAAGATAAGAACAACATAAAGACTTGTCCAGTCTTCTTAGACATATTGTATGTAACAGATAGTTCACTTTTATTTTTACGGGCTTTTTTTGTGCGTGCCAGATTTCATTGTTTTTTGTGTATGATTTTTGTAAATTTGGCTTGTCAAAGGTGTGCATCTCAAATTATGTGAGTAGAAAAATCGTCTGATAAAGTCTTTTTTTTTTACTAATTAGTTCTACTTTCTTTCCTTATTCAAATCATGTTTTGCATCACATCGTCAGGATAAGAAGAGATTTATAGAACGGGCTCTTGTATGCTTTTGATAAATAGTGTTTCTCACCGCCTATAATATTTCTGGAGCCCACCTTTTGCGTGGAAGGCCTTTTGCTTTGTATCTTCTGTTTCGGAGTAACATTGCAATGTCTGTTGGTAATCTCATTATGTGGCCGAACCATTTAATTTATTGTTTCTAATTGAGTTCAGTATTGGTGTTGTGCTCACTTTTTTCCTGATGTCTTCATTTCTAAATCGGTCTCTTCTTGAAAATCCCTTCATTCTGCGTAGAGATTTCATATTGTAACCGTAGAGGTTTCATGACCTGTCTAATATATATAATTTCTATTGCCTGTGACTATAATCCGTCAGTTATGTCTAAAACACACCACAATATACTAACTTAAACAACACGTGACCCTTGAATAATTATCTATGTGAGAATCAGTCAATATGATCCTCAATTTTTATTAAAACTGCAATTCTACGAATAATCACCAATTCATACATAAAACAATTTACTGAAGTCCTAATTTAAATGACCCTGAAATAAAATGAATGAAATAAAAACACTCCTAACTAAATCTGTTCACTGCTAAGTCCTCTCTGACTAGCGTCTGGCCGACGAGAAAGCTCTATCACGACGACTGGATCCTCTGTCCTGCACGTGGTTAACTTGGTAACCGCTGGGATAGATCAATCTGGCTGTCTTGGTTAGCATAAATTTCCTTCTGATCAGCTCGTGGCAAAGGTGAATACGCTGGAGTATATTATAAACTGGCTGTCTCAGCTATCATCAGCTGCTTCCTGATCAGCACGTGACAAATGAGAATACACTGGAGTGTATTATAAACTGGCTGTCTTAGTTATCTTCAACTGCTTTTTCTGGTCAGCACGTGACCGATGAGAATACGCTGGGGTATCTTTTAAACTGGCTGTCTTAGCTATCATCAACTGCTTCTGCTCGGCTTGTGGTAAAAGAGCATACGCTGGAATAAATTATAAACTGGTGGTCTTATCTATCATCAACTGCTTCTGCTTAGCATGTGGTAAATGAACTATCACTCGAAATTATTATCCACTCTACTACCTGTATAGAATTTCTCTCTGGAACAACGTGGGACTAACTACCTTGTTCCACCCGATACGACGACAGACCGTCCCTACTTGCTGGCTTCTCGGGGTCTGTGTCCGTGAACTGCCATGTCGCATCTTTTTATGCACTTTCATCAGGACTTGTATTGACCAATGGTCAGCCTGATTTTCACATCCGTCCTGTAAGGGACTGTAATCTCCCTACTTTTGACCAGGGGATTTTTCGATTTCGTTTTTGATCCCCTGAAACCAAGGGGACTTAATTCTCGCCCCTGCCACCCTGCTACAATATCTCTTGTGACTAGTTTTATTCTATCGTTTGATGTCAGCGTCGAGTTTTAGTTTTAGTAACAACAGTTTGTTTTTACAATACTAGATTACATCATGGACCCTTGCCGGTGCTACGGAGTTGGTGCACTGCAGCTGAGACCTTGCTGTATAAGAAAGAGATCGAAGCACACATGGTTACTCACCGAAGTGCAATGATGATGTTACTATCAATCAATCAATCAATCAATCAAACAATCAATCAATCAATCAATCAAACAATACTAGGTAGAATATAGATTAATTATGTCTTAATATATAGTTGATTGCAGTAGTAATAGTAGTATTAGTAGTAGTATTAGTAGTAGTAGTAGCAATAGTACCAGTAGTAGTAGCAATAGTATCAGTAGTAGTAGTAATAGTAGTAGTAGTAGTAGTAGTAGTGTAGTGCAATGTGACAGTAGTAGTAGTAGTAGCAATAACAGTAGTAGTAGTAGTAGTAGCAATGAGTATTAGTAGTAGTAGTGGTTGTAGTAGTAGTATTAGTAGTAGTAGTAGTAGTAGTAGCAATAGTATTAGTAGTAGTAGTAGCAATAGTATTAGTAGTAGTAGTAGTAGCAATAGTATTAGTAGTAGTAGTTATAGTAGCAATAGTATTAGTAGCAGAGTGGTAGTAGCAATAGTATTAGTAGTAGTAGTAGTAGTAGCAATGGTATTAGTGTAGTGGCAATGGTAGTGGTAGTAGTAGTAGTGGCAGCAGCAGTGTAGTGGTAGTGTAGGCAGTGAGTAGTAGTAGTGGTAGTGGTAGTGGCAATGGTACCAGTGGTAGTAGCAATAGTATCAGTAGTAGTAGTAGTAGTAGTAGTAGTAGTAGTAGTAGTAGCAATAGTACCAGTAGTAGTAGTAGTAGTAGTAGCAATAGTGACAGTAGTAGTAGTAGTAGCAATAACAGTAGTAGTAGTAGTAGCAATAGTATTAGTAATAGTAGTTATAGTAGCAATAGTATTAGTAGCAGTAGTAGTAGTAGCAATAGTATTAGTAGTAGTAGTAGTAGCAATAGTATTAGTAGTAGTAGCAATAGTAGTAGTAGTAGTAGTAGCAGCAGCAGTAGTAGTAGTAGTAGTAGCAGTAGTAGTAATAGTAGTAGTAGTAGCAATAAGAGTTGCAATAGTACTGTGATGTAGTACTAGTGTAGAAAGTACGCTTGATAAAGAGATATTTTGTAAAATTTCATTACTTTGTTGCTACGTGTTTCACCTTTATGATAGTACCCGTACTTTACGTGACTCATCATCATATGATAGTACCCGTACTTTACGTGACTCATCATCATATGATAGTACCCGTACTTTACGTGACTCATCATCATCAAATAGTTTGCCCTGAGCAAAACTTTGACCCTAATATTCCATCGCGATTTCTCTCTTTCATTAGTCAGATCTCCCGCCTCTGCAGCCGCCATGCTCAAACAATCAGTCACATTCTGATTCGATCTTCTCCATTGTCTTCCTCTTCTCCTCTTTGTCGAGATGCCTCCTTTCATGATAGTCTTCTCCATTGTCTTCCTCTTCTCCTCTTTGTCGAGATGCCTCCTTTCATGATAGTCTTCTCCATTGTCTTCCTCTTCTCCTCTTTGTTGAGATGTCTCCTTTCATGATAGTCTTCTCCAACCCTTCTTGTCTCTTTACATGTCCAAGATAATTCAATTTTCTCATTATTATTTGTAGCGACAGCCAGTTTTCTTTGACTTTTGAGTTCTTTCTAAATATATCTATTTGGTTTTTTCTCTGTCCATGATATACAAATGACTCTTATGTAACACTTATATTAAAATCACATTTTTTTTTTCCCCTGCTTTGTTAAAATCATAATGATTAAATATGGAATCAACTTTCAGACGACGTATCTAGGCCAAAATGGCTGACACATCAACCTTGTTCTTGTTAAGCCTGCTGTGGGTACCAGGTATTTCAAATTATTGTCCATACCAGGTAAGGTATATCACAGGCATTTAGAGGGTTTTTTATTTGGGCTGCACATAATGCTACGTTGTTCCGTGTCGTCTAAAATATATCTATATATGAATCTTGCTATATTCAATATCGCCCGTGTGTTGCAGGGACTCGCAAGGGGAGCAAAGAGTAGTAACACTGTTACCTACAATGCATGTCGTAAGAGACGACTGAGGTAGGGCCCTAAGGAAGCTACCATAGTAAATAAAAAGCGTCGCAGTAAATCGGATGAGCGATTTGTAGTCACATAACTGGAACATCTTAGGCTCAGATCACGTACAGTTCATAAAGAGTGGTTTAACAAGTGGTCAATATGAAGTGTTAGAGGAAGAGGAAGAAGAATAAGAAGAATATATTTAATAATAAGAATGAAACAGATGAAATCAAAGCTAAAGAAAAATATAAACTAATGGACAAGGAAGTAAAAAGAGCTGAATTCAGGAGAAGTGATACAATCATAGAAATATCTGGTCAAACACTAGTAACAACTGTTATAAGAAGATAGAGATATGTTGGGCATGCATTAAGAAGAAACTATCAAACAATATCAAAGCAGGCATTGAGATGGGATGTAAAGGTTCAAGAAAGAGCGGACGTCCTAGTGAAACCCTGAAACGAACTTTGCTGAAAGAGGTGAGAATTATCGGACTCAGTGGAAGAGATTGAGCGAGTTTCCAGGGACATAGCGGTATGGAGAAATTACTTGCAGGCCTTATGTAACTTATAACGCCCTTTATATATATAGTTTGATGTGTAAGTAAAGTAAAGGAACCCTTGCATACCTCGTGGTATATAGGTCAATACAGTGTTAGGCCTGTATTTTCATTGACCGTCGGCACACAATGGGTGATGTGGTCAGCATCACGCCGGTCGCCTTTACTTTCCCAGATCATGTCTGGTACCCAGTTGAGGCTGGGTCGACCTGAGAGCCGTCGGGGTCGGGAAAAATTACACGCGCATTGAGGAGCTGAACCTAGACCACCAGCCTTGCGAAGCGAGTTCACTGACAACTACACTACAGCGGCTCTCAGTTTGATGTGTATATGTATGAAAAGTTGGTAAGCTGGAAGACTGATTGAGTGGTTGATTTGATGGTTTATTTGTTGCATTGTCTATTAGTTAGTTTATTGTTCTATTTATTTGTTTATTTATTTGTTTCTGTTTGTTTATTGACATATGCATGCAATTCACGAACGGTAAACACACAGATAGAAAAATATCTGGAGGCCATAAAGGTGTGGTTTTACAGAAGATTAATGAGAATCCCATGGCCTGCTAAAATGACAAATGAGGATATGTTGAATGTGGGGAAGACACAGAGAAAGCTTATCATCAATATAAGAAAGAGGCAATCAACATTTGTCGGACATGTGATGAGAAGAGAAGGTTTAGATCACATTGTGACGATAAAATCGAGGAGAAAAGAGACAGAGGAAGACAGAGAGAGAAAACTTTAGACAGCCAGACTTCATGGCACGGAAGAACGTCAAAATCGGATATGATAGCAAATACCAGGGACAGAGATTTGTGGAGATCCATGATCGTCTACGCAAGCTGACACGGCACCTGATGATGATCATTAGAAAGCTGATTGATAGAGTTGTTGAATTGCTGGGAAGGGGAGGGTGGGTGGGGTGTTATTAGTTGATTGGTCGATTGGCGGACTTATTGGTTTCATAATCTATTAGTTGGTTTATTGATTAGTTTAATGATGTGTTTAGTGATGTGTTTAGTGAGTAGTTTAGTGATGTGTTTAGCTAATACGTTGTATGTTTATTTTGTTGTTCTTGTGTTGGTCTGGTTGGCTGTAGATAACTAAGTGTTTATAATTACTTCGATGAGAATGCAAGTGGATGACTAGTTGGAAGTAACCATGTATGATAGACAGGTAGAAACGAACAAATAGACAGATGCAAACTCAGACAGAGATAGACAGGTAGAAACGAACAAATAGACAGATGCAAACTCAGACAGAGATAGAAAGGTAGAAAAATACAAGTAAACAGATAAGACAGAGATATACAGACATAAACAGACCGACAGACAGAGATAGGCAGAGAAACACAAACAGACAGACACAAAGACAGACACAAAAATACAGACACACAAAGACAGACATAAACATATACATACACAGACAGACACAGAGGCAGACACAGAAAGACAGACACATTAACAGATACACACAGATATACAAAAAGACATAAATACAGACACAAACAAACAGACACACACAAACAGACAGACACAAACAGACACACAAACAGACATAGACACACAAACAGACATAGACACACACAAACAGACAGGCACAAACAGACACACAAACAGACATAGACACACAAACAGACAGCTACAGCGACGGACAGACAGGCGGAGAGATATATATATACACCGATGACGTTTCATATTTCTAACAATACAGGAATGTTTGTGCACAAGTTCTCAAATTGTATGCATGGCTCGCCATCTGACGGACAGACAGGCGGATAGATATATATATACACCGATGACGTTTCATATTTCTAACAATACAGGAATGTTTCTGCACAAGTTCTCAAATTGTATGCATGGCTCGCCATCTGACGGACAGACAGGCGGATAGATATATATATACACCGATGACGTTTCATATTTCTAACAATACAGGAATGTTTGTGCACAAGTTCTCAAATTGTATGCATGGCTCGCCATCTGACGGACAGACAGGCGGATAGATATATATATACACCGATGACGTTTCATATTTCTAACAATACAGGAATGTTTGTGCACAAGTTCTCAAATTGTATGCATGGCTCGCCATCTGACGGACAGACAGGCGGATAGATATATATATATACACCGATGACGTTTCATATTTCTAACAATACAGGAATGTTTGTGCACAAGTTCTCAAATTGTATGCATGGCTCGCCATCTGACGGACAGACAGGCGGATAGATATATATATACACCGATGACGTTTCATATTTCTAACAATACAGGAATGTTCTAACAATACAGGAATGTTTGTGCACAAGTTCTCAAATTGTATGCATGGCTCGCCATCTGACGGACATACCACGGTTAACAGGACCAAACGAGACGGGGTATCCGTATCTATTTTTAGATGTAAGTTCATTTTGTTAATATGGGTAGCACCGGCGAAGAGTACACCATGGGAATAAATATAGTATTTAATTTAGTACTGAGATCTCTGTAGCCTAGACGTTAGTTGCTCTTCTCTCGTTGCAAAGGTATTTGGTTCGCTCCCTCGAGGAGCAATCCAGATACTTTTCCAGAGATTCCTGATCTCAGAGTAGGTGAGATCGAGTTCCTAGACCTATTGGAGACTGACGATAAAACGTAGGTCCCGTCTTCAATTTGAGTACGTATAAGAACCCTTGGCAATTAAAAATCGAGAAGAGTAGACTGGAAAAGATCCGACAGGCACGAGCAAAATTCATTAGAAAAACGTTTACAAATAAAATCCATACAAAATATCTTCAACATATTCTAAATTACATTGGAACCCTCGCCGGTGCTAGGTAGTTCGTGAACTGCAGTTGAAAACGTCATGTGTAAGAAAGAGATCGAAGCACATAATGTAACTCACTGAAGTGCAATGATGATAGTACCATCTATCAATCAATCTTCAATCAATGGCGATAAACAGACAACCAGAAAACCTTCCAATAAAACTCCAGACCAAGGAAATTAAACAAACCAATTAGTCTAAATATGTATGTGCAATTTTCACTGCAGACGGAAGTATCGATATGGAAAGTAGAAATTAATGCTCAAAAGCTAACCAGGTATTTCGACAGTTAACGCCACTGTTGTCACATAAAGAGATACATCTAAAACCTAAAGCAAATCTTTTAAGTACGATATTCTGGCCAACACTATGTTATCAGTGTCAAACATGGTCAATAACAGCAGCTAATAAACGGAAAATCATAACGACGGAGATGAGGTGCCTTAGAAGAGCTGCAGGTGTGACAATACGAAATAAAATTAGAAATTAAGAAACAGAAGAAGACTGGAACTGAAACCAGTGAAATTCCTAAAAGAACAACAGATTAAATGGTTTGATACCTGACAAGAATGCCCTGGAATCGTCAACCACAGATAGCCACACTGAAAAAAAGTAACACGAGTACAGAGCAAGAGGATTACCACGCAAATAATGGTACGATGGCATCAAGAACAGCCTTAAGAAAATGAATAACAGCTTACAAAGTGCATTAGGACAAGTACACACAAGATCACTACATCACCCACCCCCACCCCCATCCCCAGCAACACTTCTATAAAGAAGTAAATGGTGGAAGAGAAGAAGAAGAAGCGTACACAAGAGGCCCGTTCTATAAATCTTTTCTTTTACTGACGCTGTCAGGCAAAACTGGATTAGAAAAAAAAGAAGTTACAAACATGACGATATCTTGTTTATTCTTCTTCTTATCCAATCTTCTGAAGATTTCAGACCCATCATCCATCTTCATTCATCATTCAATAGCTTGTCCTGAGTAGACCCCATGTTGCAACCCTAACAGGTCTTGGATAGTTCTTGTCGTAGACCAGATGTCCCGACTCTGCAGCCGCCATGCTCAAACCATATGTTACATCCTGAATCCATCGTCTTTGTGGCCTTCCTCTTCTTCTCTTTAACGAGATGACTTCTTCCATAATGGTCTTCTCCAACCCATCGTGTCTCTTTATATGTGAAAATATACTTCGATTTCCTTATTCTATTTTTTATAGCATCAGCCAGTTTTCTTCGATTTTGAGTTCTTTCTGGATAGATATATTTATTCTTTTCTCTGTCCATGATATACAAATGATTCGTCTCTAATACTTAATTTCAAAAGCACATATGTTTTTCCACTACCTTTTTAAATATTCATGCTTCACATCCGAATGTTGCCACTGGGAATGTGCACGCTCTTTGTATTCTGATCTTTGTTTTCCTATCAATTCTATTCCATACTGTTTTTAGTTGATTAATTTTGTTTTGTAAGGCCATGTTTGTTCTATCTTGAAGTTCCTGCATCCCATTCCCATCTCTTGTTAGCTGGAACCAAGATATTCAAAACTGTTCACATTTTCTATTTTCCTATCTTTAATAAATAAAACGGTTCTTTATTGTGCTTGCTTTATGAAGCCTCTAGTCAGTCCTAGAAGTACATGGAGACGAGATTTGTAATGCAGATATCAACAATATAAAGAAGAGCTGGAGGGGGCTGCAGGAGATAGCTAGAGATAGGAAGATTTGGCAGGAGTTGGTTGAGGTCCCATGCCCCAATCGGTGTTAAATGGGCATGAGAGAGAGAGAGAGAGAGAGAGAGAGAGAGAGAGAGAGAGAGATGATTGCTTTATCCATTGTTAATATTTTGGTTTTTGTCAGATTGCATATAGATTTTGTTATAAATTAATTAATCTGAATAGTTATTTGTGATTATCACATGACACCAATCTTATAACAATTATCTTGTTTGTAATCCACAGACAAACCAAATCACAACAGTACCAGCTGGTATCCTTCCATTGGATTTGAAAGAGATTTCCTTACTAAACAACCCAATCGAAATTGTGGACGATAACGCATTTCTTGGATTGGAATTTAATCTGGAAACTCTAATATTCTCTTCAGCAAATTTCACCAGAATCCCTGATGCATTTCTTCACTTAAATTCCCTGAAATATTTCTCACTTTCTGACACGGCTATTTCAGATTGGAACAAGGATGCTGTTGAGAATATTTGTCAAACACTTGAAACTCTTATTCTTGAAAAAGTCGGTCTAACAACCTGGCCGAACTGGATACAGAACTGTACTAACTTAAGAGATTTACGTATTATTGACAGCGATATTTCTTTCATCCCTGACGGTTCATTTGATTTGTTAACTAGCAATCTAACATCTTTATCCATTGTTAACAGCAAGTTAACATCTATTCCTAAAGCTTTATCAACTCTTCAGAGCTTACGATCATTAACTTTGAAAACCAGTAATATTTCTGATTTAACATGGCTTCCAAAATTGAGTAACTTGTCCTACATAAATCTTGAAAATAATAATTTATCTGATTCGAACCATGTTAGTTACTCATTACTTCCTTTTTTCGACACATTATCAAATTTAGATGTTAGTCAAAATCAGCTGACAAGTATTCTAGAATTATCTCATTTTATCGTTCTGGGTGATGTTAATTTTAACAATAATCGTATTTCGGATTCAAACTCAGGATCATTACCAAGCGGTGTTTTCAGACTAGGGTTAAAATTTAACTCATTTCCTTTTATTCCCCGTGCGTTGTTGAATATAACAACAGGTGCATCAATGGATCTTCCATGGAATTCTATAACAATAATCAGAGCAACAGATTTTCCTCAGCCTTCCTTGAGTATAAATCTTGCAGACAATCTGATTACAGAGTTAGCCGACGATAGTTTCCCGCCAAATTCGAGTATTTTATATTTAAATTTAAACTATAACCCTTTGTCAGTAATCTCATCCCTGGCGTTTGTTAATCTTCCGAATCTTTATGAACTTGATGTCCAGCAAACTCAGTTAAACCGACTTCCGTTAGCGATGACATCATTGACAAAATTAAGATGGTTCGATATAACAGGTGTCCCTGACCTCGTTTGTACCTGTTCTGAGAAAAGTCTGGAAGTCGTGTTCAAACATGTTTATATTCTCGAGGGAAGCTGTGGACAGATCAGCGTGCATGACTTCTTTACTTTCCTCAGTTCAGGTTGTCCGGCAACGTAAAGTCATCAGTCATACATTATATAGTCTTCGTTTAACCCCTTCGTCCTTCTGAGCCGATATATTGGCTCACTGTATATTTAAGTTGACGTAAAGCCAATATACTGGCTAATTCAGTGTACATTGCAATGTCCGTATGTAAAAATGTAATTGCAGAATGAATGGATTAAATGTCATTGTCTGTTGAATAGACATTTACAAAACCTAAGTAATAAAATTTGCTACAGACGAAAACACTAACAATATCTTCATCGATAAACATCAATTAAAACAAGTCAAAAACTGTACATACTTAGGGAGAATATTTTTAAGCAAACGGAAGAAAAACTAACGAAATCGAACATAAACGCAATAAAACACATCACATTATAGGACAAAGGGCACCAATTATAAAATGCAAACATATCATCATGAACACTAAAAGAGCATTGTTCAACACAATCTTTCTCTCAACATTATGCTATCAGTGCCAAACATAACACTGATATCAAATGATAGAAGAAAACTAGTCACGACAGAGATGAAGTGTCTACGCAGAATGCTGGGAGTGACAAGAAGTGACCAGCTTAGAAATGAAGACATCATGAAAAACGTGGATACAACATCAGTACTGAGCTTCATCAAGTAACCAAATGAAATAGTTGGATCACATAAGCAGATTACAAACAGACAGTGTGCCTCAAAGAGCAATTCTACTCCGATACAGTTACTACAAAGCAAAAGGTCGTCTTCGCAAAAAGTATGTCTCATAAATAACAGAGGCGATTAAAAATATTATTTATAAAGTTTTTAAAAAAAGTTAATTGCATATCCTTTACAGGACTTTACCAATCAACCCCAGCCTTGTAACGTTGTTTGTGATTTTTCTAGGCATTATTACGTTCAGTAGTTTGCCATTGCTTTCTGAACGGGTGGTGCCATCGTCCTTTCGTTAAAAATCCACGCGAAATAATTTCAACCAAACTGTCTGCAGCGTGATTCGAACTCAGAACGTCGAGGTTAAAAGACCGAGTCAATAACTCCTAGGCCACAGACGTCACCGACTATTTATAAAGCGCACACAAATATTCGTTCTATAAATATCTTCTTATCCCAATAGTGTGCGGCAAAACATGATGAGAGAAAAGAAGATGACATGGTTGAACTCTGTCTGATGTCAACAATTTCTAGATCGGTGTGTAGCTGTTTCTGCTCATAAATTCAAGTGTTCATTTTGTGTCATTTTATCGATCCTCTAGACATTGGTTCATATATAGACCATAAGACATTCCTTCACAGATTATACAAGGTGTTCGAGATAAAAGTAGCCTCGTTAAGGGAGCCAATCTGGCATATGTTTATGAAAAAGAGAAGGTTCAATTATGACGTATATAGCTCAAGTGAGCGAGACGGTTTGTGATGGCATGTAATTATGTCGCGGGAAGGGACGATGAACAAATGTGACGAAATGACGAGCAAGTCAGAACCAGTTTAAATAGTAAATAAACAAAACGCAATACGTACCTGGCAACTTTTAATTTGTCAATGGGGCTACTTTTATCTTGAACACCCTGTATAAGCAAAGATCTATACTTTATTCAGGGACAGAAGAAAGAACACTGATGAACTGAATGTTAAAGACAATTGACTGATAAACAACATACTATACAGAAAAATTAGATACTTTGGTCATATCAAGCGGCCTGATGAGAACAATACTAGAGGGCAGGGTCCCAGGACGCAGAGACAGACCAAGAAGAAGATGGCTACACGATATTAAAGAAACCATGAACATGACCATTGACGAAGTGGGTGAACTGGCAAGAGAAAGAGTGAATTTCAGATGTGCTGCAAAGAGAGCAACGTCCTATAAAGGATACGCACCTTGATGATGATACTTCATTAAAATCACCTTCTCAGTTTCAATAAATTATTACATTTAATGACTAAGTGACATTTTCTTGTTTTCTTGTTTAAATAAAATGACTTGTCAAGATTTCAGTTATTTTAGCTCATGGCAGTGTTAATGAAAATATGTTACTAAAATATAACAACGATATATATATATATATATATATATATATAAGTTTTAGGAGGACTATCGTCCTAACATTCCGGGCATGTCGATAGGTGCTTCGGTCCCAACCCTAACTAATCGAGCTACGTCCTAAAAATCTAGCAAAATCAATCATTTTGCATTTTTGGTCTTATCTTATCTTATCTTAACCACATTTGCCGTGACGGGTCGTGGGGAGAGTTAGTTTCCTATCTTGTGCCAGGTGTGTTGCGCTTGACGTTGTCAGTCCATGCTTTCGCAGGGACTCTGAGATGTTATCTATCCATCGTGTTCTTGGCCTGCCTCGTGTTCTGCGCCCTGAGTGTCGATTATTATAGGCACGTGATGGTAGTAAATGTGGTTCCATTCTCATTAGATGGCCGAACCACTTGAATCTTTGCTTCTCGATGTACTGTATGCATGGTATAGTACCAACGATGCTTCTGATATTCTCGTTTCTCACTCTATCTCGCCTTGTAACGTTGACAGCTTTTCGTAGACATCTCATTTCACATGTTGTAATCTTTCTTTCTAGTGTCTTAGTCAGGGGCCATGTTTGGTATGTCGTTCTATTCGGGCTGTTTCGGGCTGTACCAAAATCGACAACCATATCTCACAATCTGGTTAGCGACTGAGATTCGAAACCTACGGAAAGACTCTCTGTGCATTAAAAATGTCATTTCCATCCATTGCATATCCTTCTAATATCGTAGACATGCCAACCAATCTATCAGCTCGTTTATTACCACTGACTCATGTGTGTCCAGGAACAAAAAATGAAGGTGATTTCTTTGATCCCGGTCTTTGTCATCACCTGAACCCAGTTTCGTCTCACCGTTCCTGTATCAACTTTACAAATCATATATATATATATAGAAGGGAAGTTGAATTTCTTTGAAAATTGATATCTGCGAACAAATTATAAACATAAAATGGGATGAATTCAGGAGAAGTGCTGAAATCGGAAAAATGTATGGTCAACTACTAGTAACAACTGTTATAAGTAAGAAAATACGGAGATATGTTGTGCAAACTCTGAGAATAAATGATCAAAGAATCGTTCTTGGTTACTAAACTGATGTTATTGCACTCGAGGCAGACCCATAGGTGGTCAGTCTGCATTCTGAGGGTTCCAGCGGCTCTCTGGGTAAAGACACTCTTCACTCTGTCCCTCAGGCATCCAGTTCTACTTGTACAAAGGGTAGCTCCAAACTACTTAAATCGCTTGATCGATTCAACATCTATTTTAGTGTCTTCATCCAACAGGCAGTCGTAAAGAGACCGAAGAACATCACCCGCATCCATCTTCAACTCCCCAACAATCGATGCTGTTAATGTATGCATATACGCTCTCTCATTACCGCAAACACTCGCATGCCCAGGACAGTAGATCCAAGTAAGTCTCTGAAGGTTATAAACTGATATAGATGACATCCAGTCATACCAAAACAAATCAAAGAAACACGAAGCAGTCGTCGAAGTAGGAGACAAATAGTTGAAGAAAGGGTACCTACTGAAACCCTGATACGAACTTTACTAGAGCGGTAATACATATTAGAATCAATTCAATAGAAGAGATTGAATGTGTTGTCCAGGATAGAGCGGTGTGAAGAAATTACTTGCAGACCCTATGTAACATATCATCCTCACCAGGAACCGTGCCGGCTGGCGTAGGCGATCGTGAAACTCTACAAATCTCTATCACTGGTATTTACTATCATCTCAGATGTTGACGGTCTTCCGTGTCATGAAGTCAGGCTATCCAAAATGTTATCTCTCCGTCTTCCTCTGTCTCGTCTCCCCTCGATTTTACCGGTTGTCATGTAACATAAAACGATTAGCAAGAAATTCAATAGCGCCGCCAATGGCTAGATCGATAGGGAGAGACCGAGCTTTAGATGGGTTTTAAAATTCAGCATGTGTGTCACAGTTGAACAAAATGTAAAATTAAAACAACAACACACACATGTTGAATAAATGTCCTTATCTATCCATGTGAGAATGAACAAATGGTTTCAGCATCAACAAATGTGATGTGTTGTACTAAAGTGATAGGTAAGATACAGGATTCAACGTTGAGGCTGGTACGTATGTCTTAGTTACTACTACTTTGTCGCAATGTTTACATTTTGATGTGTTTAACACAGTGTATTTTATTGTCTCCTGGTCGCTCGTGTGGTCGCCGGGGCTCGCAAGGGGAGCAAATAATAATAACACCTACAATGCATGTCGTTAGAGGCGACTAGTGTAGGGGCCTAGAGAAGCTACCCTAGTAAATAAAAAGCGTCACATAAATCGAATGTGCTGACCTACTTGTAGGCGCATTACTGGCACAACGTACAATCGCTCTTAGGCTAAGATCACATACAAGTAACAAAGAATGGTTTAACAAGTGATCGATATGCGCCACATCCGATTTCTGCAACGATTGTTATTTACCAAGTGAACTTCCCTAGGTTTCCACCTCAGTCGCCTTTTACGACACGCTTTGTAGGTCACAGTGGTACTATTCTTTGCTCCCATTGTGAGCCCCAGAAACACAGGGCGAGCCTGAAATCACAGCAGGCAAACGAAGAAAAATAAATAATATTCAAGTCCACTTACTTCTATTCCAGCAATGTTGTTTCATCATCATCAAATATCTTATCTTGAGCAGAACTTTGCCATCCCAACAGTTCTTAGGAACTTCTCTCGCATAGGCCAGATGTCCCGCCTCTCCAGCTAAAATTATCATCAAATAGTTTATCCTGAACACAATTTTCTAGCCCTAACAGTCCTTCGGAATTTCTCTCTCTCATATGCAAGGTGTCCCGATGCAGCAGCCATCATGCTCAGATTATAATCCAACAGCTTATCCTGAGCAGAACTTTGCCATCCCAATAGTTCTTCGGAATTTCCCTCTCTCATATGCAAGGTGTCCCGATGCAGCAGCCATCATGCTCAGATTATAATCCAACAGCTTATCCTGAGCAGAACTTTGCCACCCTAATAGTCTTTCGGAATTCTCTCCCTTCTCTCTCTCTCTCTCTCTCTCTCTCTCTCTCTCTCATAGGCTCACTTCTGCTGCCGATATGCTCAAATCAATAATTGCTAAATCCTAAATCCATCTTCAGCGTTGCCTTCTATCTCTTCTCTTTTCCGGGATGCCCCCTTCCATAATGGTCTTCTCCAACCTTTCATCTCTTTTTAATGTCCAAAATACTTTATTTTCCTCATTCTTATTTGTAACATCAACCCATTATCTTTGATTTTAAGTTCTTTCTAGATAAATCTATTTTCTTTTCTCTCTGTGATATACGGATGACTGTTGTGTAACACTTATATTCAAAAGCCAATATAATTTTTTTCCAATGCCTTGTTAAATGTCCATACTTCACACTTTTATGTTTTTATTGGGGTTTTTTTTCAGATGCGCACAGATTTTTAGCAAGATGGACACATCTTTACACATAGCCATCTTCTTTCTGCTACAGTTTATACTGACATATGGCGTCAATTTTGACTGTCCATATAGGGTAATACAGTCTATAACATATATATGTCATTAGAACAGTAATACATCATCATCATCATTTTTTCCCGATCCAGAAGCACTTGAGCTTTCAGCTCTTCGGCTCGGTGCCATGGACATCGTAACCCTTCGGTTCGGTGCCACGAACACCGTGAATCTGGGGAACCTGTGGCTTTTCTGTCAGTCCGCGGAATTGAACCCACACACACAAAGGACTAGTCACCCGCAGTCCAACGAGCTACGAACACGCTGGGCAGACGGGCCATCATCATCATTAAGTACCATCATGTGCTTCCATGACTCGTTGTTGATTGTTCTAACTATGAGTACTGATACTGCCTTCTATGTGTTTCATGGAACATGTATACAGTTACAGATGAGCATGCATACAGTTTGGCTGTAAATAGGATTTTTGTACGGTTAGTAGCTAGACGCCGTTGGAGATATTACGATGTAGATCATCGACTGGAAGCTGACATCAAATGATGTAAGTCAACTAGTCCCGGCAGAGATGAAGTGTCTATGCAGATTGCTGGAAGTAGTCAAGAAGAGGCTGGTTTGGAAAGGAAGATAGTAAATAACTGGGTACAACATCAGTACTGAACTTCATCAAAAACTAAAATAATTAAATGGTTCGGCCACATAAGCAGATTACCAACAGACAGTGCACCTTAAAGAACAATATTACTCAGATACAGTGGAAACAAAGCAAGTGGCCGTCCATGCACAATGTGGATCTCAGAAATAACAGAGGCGGTGAAAAATCACATTAATAAAGCGCACACAAATGGACACACTGAGAAGATAATCTGACTACATCACCAGACAGGCCCTCCGATGGAACCACTAGGGTAATAGAGGTAAGGGAAAACCAAGGAATACTTAGAGACGGGAGTTGGAGATGGAATGCAAGAAAAGGAGGAGAGAGTGAAGAGATACGGAAAAGATGGTTTTGGATAGGAGGGTTTGGAAGGCTTTGTTCTGAACATGTATTTAGTGGCGACGGGTGAAGACTAAGAAGACACAAAAGCCCGTTCTATAAATCTCTTCTTATCCTGAAGCTGTGAGGAGAAACTGGATTAGAGAAAAGAATAATAAATAAGTAACAAATTACAAACAAGCGGATAGGTTGACTAGTTCGCTACAATATCAGAGAGAGAGAGCACGTCATGGACCGAAATGAAATTCTTAACGAATTGAGAGAGTCTTTCCGAACAGAGGGGTGTAACGGTTGTGAGTCCCACTTGCGGACTAGATTGAGAGAGTCTTTCCGAACAGAGGGGTGTAACGGTTGTGAGTCCCACTTGCGGACTACATTGAGAGAGTCTTTCCGAACAGAGGGGTGTAACGGTTGTGAGTCCCACTTGCGGACTAGATTGAGAGAGTCTTTCCGAACAGAGGGGTGTAACGGTTGTGAGTCCCACTTGCGGACTAGATTGAGAGAGTCTTTCCGAACAGAGGGGTGTAACGGTTGTGAGTCCCACTTGCGGACTACATTGAGAGAGTCTTTCCAAACAGAGGGGTGTAACGGTTGTGAGTCCCACTTGCGGACTAGATTGAGAGAGTCTTTCCGAACAGAGGGGTGTAACGGTTGTGAGTCCCACTTGCAGACTACATTGAGAGAGTCTTTCCGAACAGAGGGGTGTAACGGTTGTGAGTCCCACTTGCGGACTAGATTGAGAGAGTCTTTCCGAACAGAGGGGTGTAACGGTTGTGAGTCCCACTTGCGGACTACATTGAGAGAGTCTTTCCAAACAGAGGGGTGTAACGGTTGTGAGTCCCACTTGCGGACTAGATTGAGAGAGTCTTTCCGAACAGAGGGGTGTAACGGTTGTGAGTCCCACTTGCGGACTACATTGAGAGAGATAGGTGTCAATATTGGTGCAGCCCGAAAAAAACGACATACCAAATATGCAAAGACATTGATTAATCAACATTTAACTGACGTGTTGGGCCGTTGATGCTGCTGGATTTGTTGAGGATGAGATCTGATCACCTATGGGCGTGTCCGGAGTGCTATGATGATAATCCTCATATAACTGATAATAAATGATGACAGTTTAACGTCAGATCAAGTACTCTATGACAATTTAGCAGAAGAATGTCTCATTTTCTGATCAAAATAAAGGCTTCTTCTTCTTCTTCGAACGCTCCATATCGACCACTTCTAAAACCACTCTATGATTTGTATGTGATCTCAGCCTAAGAGCGATTGTACGTTGTGCCAGTTATACGACATGTAGGCCAGCACATCCGATTTATGCGTTGTTTTTATTTACTAGGGTAGTTTCCTAGTCCCTACCTTAGTCACCTCTTAACTGGTTCAAACTCTGCGTCGGGTTATTTGGAGGAAAATTTATTCCGGTGGATTTTTACGAAAAGGAACTATAGACCTCCCCGTTCAGAAAGCAATAGCGCACTACTGATCGTATAAGTGGTGAAAAGAAAATCTACGGCTCGTTTATTGTGGTTTATTGTGGCGATGTCCTGTAAAAGGATATACCACGATTTTCATTCATGATTGATTGTGTTTCAGGAATGTGAGTGTTACATGACACGTATCTTGTGTGACAATCATGACATGGAGGAGTTACCAGACCTAGCAACAGCAGACATTACAGTTAACACTTATCTATCAGCAGATGTAAGTTATTCTTATCTTCACTACGTCATATAATACATAAACTACGTCATGTAACACATAAACTACGTCATATAACACAGAAACTACGTCATGTAACACAGAAACTATGGCATTCTCTTCAACCTTCACCCTTCGCACCTAGAAGGGCGTAGGTTCGCAACCACGGTTTTCCAAACCTGCATATCCAAAACTATCTTTTCCAGATACCTCCACATTTTCTTGCCCTCCGTTTCCAACTCACACCTCAAGGTTTTCCTGTGTCCTCCGTTACCTTCATTACCCTGGGGGTTCCATCGGAGGACATGTCTCGTGATGTACCTGAGTGTGTGTTCTATCCATCGCCACCTTCTGTCTCTTATCTCATGTTCTACTTGTCGTTGTCCCGCTCTATCCCACAGATCCCTGTTTGTGATCCTGTCATACCATCGTAGATGGAGTGCACTGAGCAGGAATCTATTGATGAATGTCTGCAACTTTGGTGTTCCCTTTAGTTGTTCTCCGTGTCTCGAAACTATGTCATATAATATATAAACTACGTCATATAATACAGACATTATTTCATACAACAAAGAAACTAGAGCATACCTACATCGCGAGGCATGTCTTTTGCAGAACGTTGCTTTCATCACAGCTCGCCTAAAAAAGATACAGTATACATTACGTTCTTCTGTCTCCCACAACGTCATGTTCAAGATTTCGTTGTCCTGTTGCCACCATCGCTTTGGTTGTCCTCTGCCTCATCCTCTAGAAACCATGCCCTCCATCACTGTTTTAGAGAGTGTCCTATCTTTCTTGAACCATTTGCCTTCCAATTCAATGCCTGCTTTGTGATTTTTTTAAAATCATTTATCCCTGATAAGAAAACAAAGATCAGAATACTAAGAATGCATATTCCCCAAGGCAACGTATGGGTGTGAAGCATGGACATTTAATAAGGCAGTGGAATAACGTGTATGTGCTTTTCAATATAAGTGTTACAGAAGAGACCTTTGTATATCATGGACAGAGAAGAGAACAAATAGAACTATCCAGAACGAACTTAAAATCAAAGAAAACTGGCTGATGCTACAACTAAGAAAGAGAAAATTGAAGTATTTTGGACATATAAAAGACAGGAAGGGATGGAGAAGACCATCATGGAATGAGGCATACCGGCAAAGAAAAGAGGAAGACCATGGAGAAGATGGATTCAGGATGTAACTGATGGTTTGAACATGACGACTGCAGAGGCAGAACACCTAACCTGTCAGAGAGAGAAATTCCAAAGGACTGTTGGGGTGGCAAAGTGCTGCTCAGGATAAGCTATTTAATGATGATGAATCATTTTCTCGCAAAGTATCACGACCTCTTTTTGATAATAATTGATACTAGTGGTTGGTTGGTTGGTTGGTTGGTTGGTTGGTTGGTTGGTTGGTTGGTTGGTTGGTTGGTTGGTTGGTTGGTTGGTTGGTTGGTTGGTTGGTTGGTTGGTTGGTTGGTTGGTTGGTTGGTTGGTTGGTTGGTTGGTTGGTTGGTTGGTTGGATGGTTGGTTGGTTGGTTGGTTGGTTGGTTGGTTGGTTGGTTGGTTGGTTGGTTGGTGGTTGGTTGGTTGGTTGGTTTGTTGGTTGGTTGGTTGGTGGTTGGTTGGTTGGTTGGTTGGTTGGTTGGTTGGTTGGTTGGTTGGTGGTTGGTTGGTTGGTTGGTTGGTTGGTTGGTTGGTTGGGTTGGTTGGTTGGTTGGTTGGTTGGTTGGTTGGTTGGTTGGTTGGTTGGTTGGTGGTTGGTTGGTTGGTTGGTTGGTTGGTTGGTTGGTTGGTTGGTTGGTTGGTTGGTTGGTTGGTTGGTTGGTTGGTTGGTTGGTTGGATGGTTGGTGGTTGGTTGGTTGGTTGGTTGGTTGGTTGGATGGTTGGTTGGTTGGTTGGATGGTTGGTTGGTTGGTTGGTTGGTTGGTTGGGTTGGTTGGTTGGTTGGTTGGTTGGTTGGTTGGTTGGTTGGGTTGGTTGGTTGGTTGGTTGGTTGGTTGGTTGATGGTTGGTTGGTTGGTTGGTTGGTTGGTTGGTTGGTTGGTTGGTTGGTTGACAAAGCATTTCTCTGACTTTATCATCTTTCCTGAATACGTTCAAATAAAATTCAGACAAGTAAAGTATTTTGGGCACATAAAAGGCATGACACCATGATAAAACATTTACTACAGGGGAAAGTTGAGGGAGAAGAGCAAGAGGAAGACCGAGAGATAAGTGGGAGGAAACTTTAAGAAATGGACAGGTTACAGTCTGGCAGTGTGCAACACCAAGGCGAAAGACAGAGGATGCTGGAGATTCATTGCAGCCAACCTTCGATGTGGAGACGGCACCTGATGATGATGATGATGAATACGTTCAATTTTATGATAATTATCTGTCGCAGTTGTAACCCACTAGTTAGCCCCATTGTTAAGGCACCCAAACATCTCACTGACAGCTAAAGAACAGATGATCAACAGCATTTGCATGCCTACTTTGTGTTACCAGAGCCAAATATAGGCAATGAGGAAAGCACAGTAAGGTTTGTTTGATAAGGTTCCTTTGTTTGCAGGCCTGTTTTAAAACCTCCGCATTTGTTTTCTGTCCATAGAATTTTCAGTATTCTTCTGTAAGACCCCATCTCTGTGGCCTCCAATGATCTTATTGATTGTTTGTTCATTGTCCATGATTCGCAGCCATACATAAGTAGTGGCTCAATATAACACTGGAGTACTCGTTTCCACAGTGGCATTGGTGGTGGATTCACATTAAATGTGTTTTTCATTTTCATAAAAGCTGCTTTCGCTTGAACTATTCAACTTCTAATCTCTGTTTTACATCTTCCAATGTTAGGAAAGTTCCCAGATACTTGTTTCATTGTTGTTATTTATTGTGTTATTGCATTGTGGTGATTCTTGTTTCTTAGAGATAACAATTATATCTATTTTCTTTATATTACAGTATTTTCTTTATGGTATTAATTACCAATAGCGGCTAGTGATCATTTCTGCTTTTTTATTCCAGACAAAAAAACAGTCACCACTTTATAAAGTAGGCCACAACTAGTCAATTTATCTAAACGTACATTGTTGTACAAATATGTATATTGAAGGAACGGGCGATTACTGTAAATTATTCTACGATAGTTAGTTAATTTTTTCTATTATTTTCTCTCATTTTTATATATCATTTGGTACTTACGCACCCGGACTAATGTTTAGCGCAATAACACCGTTTAACTGTGCGCTCGCTTGGCCGCTTAAGAATTTACCTACTGAATGAATGGAAATTACATATTTGTCTGTATTAAATAACCAGTCGAGAGCGAGGTCAGAGGTAGCGAAGTTAACAGACGGTCTAAAAAGACCACATTTATACTGGCCCTAAAAAGTAGTGCGCTGGAAAGTCGTAAAGAATACAAATTATGGAGAAAATACACTGAATAGCAGACTGTATGTGATATTTTAGCGTTATATATTCAACTTTCAAAGCTAATCAGCATCACATTAAAAGTACAAGTTATGAACAAATAATTTTTTTAATAATAAAACACAATACACATTATTTATGGTGGATCCCGGCCCCACTGACTCTTAATGACGACCCGCCACTGCAAATTACGTATATCAATTGGGATTATGTATATATTATTAGTTTCAGTTCATATTGTTGGATCAAAATTACAAAACATATTTTTTCTGCTGCCTATCCTCAGGGAAACTACATAACCACAATCCCAGCTGGTAGATTACCATCCGGACTTATTGAAATCTCAATGATGAACAACCCTATAGCAACTATTGACGATGCTGCCTTCCTCCAGTCGTCCACCACATTGGAATCGTTATCTTTTTCTAATGCTCGTTTTAACAGGATCCCTGACGCCTTTCTTAAATTAAATGCATTAAGATATCTTAATATTTACAATACACAAATTTCAGATTGGAATATTAACGCGATGTCACATATTAGTTCAATATTGCAGTCGCTTCATCTTGAAAACGTTGGTTTAGCTGAGTGGCCAGATTGGCTTCAGAATTTCTCTCATCTGACAGAACTAATTATAGTAGGTGATCCGATTTCTTCAATTCCAGACAACGCTTTTGATAACATGACCAGCAGTTTAATGTCACTATCTTTTACAAACATTAGTATTACTGCGGTACCTAAGGCTATTTCAAAGCTTCAGGCGTTACAAGAGTTAACTTTGCTCAATGTACAAATTTCTAATTTAACCTGGCTTCCCAGTTCTGGAAAACTGTCCACATTATCTATTGAAAATGGCAACTTATATGACGCAGATCACCTTAGCAACGCATTACTACCTCTAGCGAACTCGCTACTACAAGCAAGACTTCAAGGCAATAAATTGACACAGATTCCAAATTTATCTTTCCTGACACAATTAGATATGATCGATCTCACGCACAATATGGTATCCGATCCTAATTTAGGATCACTTCCTTCCAAGTTAAGTCAAATCGACCTATCATACAACTTTCTCACCGCTATCCCTCGGGCTTTTTCTACAGCAACTTCATTAGATATGCTCCACGCTCCTTGGAACTACATCAAATCACTTAACGGAGAGAATATCCCATCTTCCGTAACAGAAGCCGAATTTGACTACAATTTGATCACAGAGTTAACCGACACCAGTTTCCCACTAAATTCTAAAATTCAATATCTAACCTTAAACAATAATCCAATAACTATTATTTTTGATCTGGTTTTTCAAAACCTACCAAATCTGGAAACATTACAAATGCAAAACACCAGAATAACGCGACTACCTGTCGGGATGTCATTATTATCTAATTTATACAATTTTGACATAAGTGGCAACAGTGACCTAGTTTGTACTTGCGCAGAAGTTAAAGTCAGACCAGTTATTCTTAAATTGCAAAACCTGAAAGGTGATTGTGGTAAAACAAGTATTATTTATTTCTTCGCAAATTTGAGCGCATCCTGTCCAACATAACATTGATTAAAAGTGATAAAATCTTAATCGGCCAAATATCCAAACACGAAGTTATTTAATCTTGGACAATACCACTTACTTATTCCACTCCGCGTGGAGCATAGGGCCTCAACAGTTGTTTGCAATTTTTCCAGGTCTTTGGCTGTTTTCTTTATGGTCTCGCAGGATAGTCGAGCACCATTCAGTCCACAAGAAGACTGTCTCTATGTCTGTTTAGGACGTTCCCCTTTTCGTCTTCCTTGGGGGTTCCATTAAAGTGCTTATCTAGTGGCAACATTCATTAGAAAGAAATAAAAGCCTGCACAATATTTTCACCATCTTCAAAATTACATCGAGGACCCTCGCCGGTCCTACGGAGTTCGTGTACTGCAGCTGAGATTTTCTTGTGTAAGAAAGAAATTGGAGCACACATGGTTACTCAACGAAGTGCAATGATGATGATCCTTTCAATTAAAACGTTCTTGTCTTTTTATATGTCCAAAATATTTTCCAATTTGTAGCATCAGCCGGTTTTTCTTTATTTTGAGTTCCTTCTGGATAGATCACTTTGTTCTCTTCTCTGTCCGTGATATATGAAGAACGGTTCACCTAGTCAATGATTATTGTCCAGATTTTTTTTTTAAATCTGTTTTCTTACTTTTTAAAATATCCCATTGTCTTGTTTCGTCTCCAGCAACAACAGTTTTACCATGATATATCTATTTATCTATCTATCCATCTATCTATTTAGTTTTACCATGATCTATCTATCTATCTATCTATCTCTAATCCTGTTTTGCCTTTCAGCGTCAGGTCGAAAAATGAGACACCTGGAGCGAGCCTCTCTATGCACCTTGTCTTTCTTTCTCTTCTCCAAACCTGATTTGCCTCACAGCTTGAGTGTAAGAAGAGAATTCTAGCACAGGCTTTTGTGTGTGCTTCGTAAATAGTGTCATTTGTCTGTTATCTCTGAGGTCCACCTTTTGCGTGGTTGACCTTTTGCTTTGTATCCACTGTATCCATGATAATGTTTCCACTGTATCCATGATAATGTATCCACTGTATCCATGATAATGTATCCACTGTATCCATGATAATGTATCCACTGTATCCATGATAATGTATCCACTGTATCCATGATAATGTATCCACTGTATCCATGATAATGTTTCATATTTATGTCTTCAATTTTAACACAAAACAAACTATACAATATCTCTGGTGTTCTTGGCATTTTTTCCAGTTATGTTCCAATTAACGTTCCCGAAGTCAGCGTCTGTAGCTTAAAGCTCGAACATAATCCAAGTGTACATGGTTCAAACTCCGCAGCGGACAAGTTTGGAAGCAAATTATTTCACTTAGATATTTACCAGCTGTAGCGTAGTTGTTAGTGAACTCGCTTCGCAAGGCTGATGGTCTGGGTTCAGCTCCCGCAATGCGCGTGGAATTTTTCCGACCGCGACGGCTCTCAGGTCGACCCAGCCTCAATTGGGTACCAGACATGCTCTGGGAAAGTAAAGGGGCGGCCGGCGTGATGCTGACCACATCACCCATCGTGTGCCGACGGTCAATGAAAATACAGGCCTAACACTGTATTGACCTATATACCACGAGGTATGAAATGTTCCTTTTACAAATAGACCTCACCGTTCAGAAAGCAATGGCAAACTACTGATCGTTTAAGTGGTGCCTAGAAAAATCGACGACTCATTTACTGTTGTTGATGGCTACGTCCTATAAATAGGATATGCCACGATTTTCAATTCAAACAACTGCCAAAACAAACATTAACTATGGAGATCAAGATCACCGCTGCCTCCAGGGCTTTCTCGTAGGTGGCTGAGCAACAAGCCACCCATACGATTATCATATCAGACTCTATGGATATACTTCAAATGATTTTATCTGGAAGTCTGCGCATGGAATGGGTGGACAGTATTCGGAGGATACATCTCAAGACAATGACTTGGTAGAAGTATGGAAAAAGCAAATTTCATCAATGCGGTGCACGTTCATTTTTTTTATATGGGCCAATTGCGAGAAACAGGAGTTAAGTTTTGGCATGCCAGACAGTGTCATCTTCGGAGTACAGAGAGAAGATATAGTAATCAACTTCTCATGGGTATCGTGATTAAGTGGACTTTAGGATGGCTGCTGCAGCAGTAGACAAAGCATGCATGGAAATGCCCAATGTATCGTGACGCCGATAAAATAACATAAAATAACACAAGATTGGAATCGGAATACTGTTGAAATAACAACTAACATCCCCGGAAGAACTGAGATGGATGATGTTTAGCAAGCTCAAAATCTCAGTTGCGTTGCTAGCGCCGTTTAAAAAAGACCCTCTATATTATTTGTGCTTAGCCCGTCCGGTGTTTTCCGGGACCAGGGGAAAATGAAGAGCAGAAACTGCAAATTGTCACGTGCCGACACGCGCCTCGAGAAGGCTGAAAATGTTCCTACTCCGGAATAAACTCAGTCGTCAGTAAAGTAAGGCCGACGATGCAAAGATCTGAAAGGGCAAAACAGTAGTAACTCACTGTTTGGCGTAGATCACAAAGCCCAAATATACGGCAAAAAGCTGATCGAAAAGGCGTAGATCTGGGCCGAAATATACGGCAGAATGGATCGTTCCCTAGGGGAAGCTACCCTAGTAAATCAACAGCTGACTGAAATCGGGTAGACGGGTCTAGTCACCATGAGTGTATAATCGTCAACGTAGATCAAGCGTTCTTGTCAAACGATCAATTACATATCACAAGAAGAATGATAAAATTGGATGTGAAGAATGAACGAGAGAGAGAGAGAGAGAAAGCCGCTGTCATTACTACCTGTAGTATCACTTTCTAGGGTGATGTAAGACGTGAGCATGAGGAATGGCCACATGGTTAGTGCAACATTTATTCGAAAGATTAACAAATAAAACTTCCTACATAATATTTTCACCATCTTCTAAATTACATTGTAGACCATCACCGGTGCCACGGAGTTCATACACTGCTGTTGAGATCTTCCTATGTAAGAAAGAAATCAGAGCACACATGGTTACTTACCGAAGTGCAATGATGATGGTCCTATCAATTAATCAATCACATTGACAAAACATAAACAAACAAGCGAGTCTCAGACACTGGAACGAGTCCGATAATTAGGAATTAAGTTTAGACATGCCAGACAGTGTCATCTTTGTGGTAGAGAGAGAAGGTATACTAATCAATTTCTCATGGGTAAGGCGTGAAGAACAAATGCTTCTGTTCTGCAACAGCTTGATATTAAAGAGAGTTGTCTATTACAAAGAATAAAAACAAGGAAAATATTTTGGACACATCAAACGACATGAGTGCCTAGAGAAAATAATTTTGGAAGGAATGGTGCCTGGAAGAAGAATAAGAGGAAGACCTAGAAGACGATGGGTGCGAGATGTCATTGACTATCTGAGAATGACTGCTGCTGACGCCGGCCAACTTGCACAGAACATATATTTTTTCAGGACTGCTATCATGGGGGGACCAAGTTCTGGAAGGGACAAGTTACTTGATGATGATGAGATGAGCAAATGGGCTTTAGGATGGCTGCTGCAGCTGACGACAGAACACACATGAGAATGCCCAATGTGCCATGATGTTGATCGCATAACATGACAGAACACACATGAGAATGCCCAATGTGCCATGATGTTGATCGAATAACATGACAGAACACACATGAGAATGCCCAATGTGCCATGATGTTGATCGAATAACATGACAGAACACATATGAGAATGCCCAATGTGCCATGATGTCGATTGCATAACATAACAAAACATAAACAAACAATAAAATCACTAACAAAATGCCCAAAATAATCTACATAGCTATGATATTTATTTAGAAAAAAAAAACTATGATATAGTAGACATGGAATTCATTTGTATCCAACATTCTGAGGCCAATTAAAAACAAAAAAAAGAACCAACAATCATGGATGGGGATGATACAGTACAAAGAAATGAGGTGGAAAAAGTGATGGACAAACCTACACAATTAAAATGAATCATTTTTAATAACAAAAAAGAGAAACAATCGAAAAAGACTAAAAAAACATGGAAGATGAGTTATTACAATTAAGACACAAATTACGTTAGTTATTGGTTACTGAACTGACGTCACAGCACTCGGGCAGACCCATAGGTGCTCAATCTCCGCCAACAGATGTTGAAGAGTATGCATACTGATGGTTTCCTGAGGCTCGCTGGTTAAACTCACTCCTCACTCTGCCCCTTAGGCATCCAGCTTTACTTCTTCTTCTTCACCTTTCAACTTCCAATGGAGCACAGCTCTTCTCTCTCTTGCCATCTCTACCAATTCTTTCCATGTTTTACCTACCTTTTTAATAGCCTCCAGCTCTCTTATACAGGTCTGTCTAGGCCTTCCCCTACTCCTCTTTCCCTGTGGGTCCCAAAACCGTGCCTGTCTTGCAATGCTTCCGGTTGGTCTTCTCAATGTATGTCCTATCCATCGCCAGCATCTCTTCCGTAGTTCTTTCTCTGAGTTCCTCGTTCGTAATAGCTCTAAGTACTATACTCTAGTTATTGGTTACTGAACTGATGTCACAGCACTCCGGGCAGACTTATAGGTGCTCTGTCTCCCACAACAGATAGCAAAGGGTATGTATATTGATGGTTTCCTGTGTCTTGCTGGTTAAACACACTTCCTTCTCTGCCCATCAAGCATCCAGCTCTACTTGTACAATGTGTAATTCCAAACTCCCTAGATCGCTCGATTGATTCAATGTCTATTTTAGTGTCCTCATTCAGCAGTAGGTTGCCAAGAGACCGAAGAACATCTCCCTTATCCATAAAAACTCCCTAACTATCGATGCAAGCATCCGTCCTCTTGTTGACATCCCTGACACAACCCCCCAATGGCATCCCTGGCACAACCCCCCAATGGCATCCCTGACACAACCTCCCAATGACATCCCTGACACAACCTCCCAATGGTATTCCTGACACAACCTCCCAATGACATCCCTGACACAACCTCTACGAATCAAAACAAAAAATTATAAATGAACAAAAACATCAAAGTTACAAACCTAAATTAAAGATTGCACCTTTTCTACTTGTTTCTTCATAAAATATTAATTTTGTACATAAATGTGAAATATCAATGAAACGTGCAAGCTAATCATGGACTTTGGTATACATGAGATGCCATCACAACAACATAATATTTATCACTTTTCTCTCATCTCGATTTCTCATAAATAATAAGTGGAATAATACATAACACTCTCAGACTTTGACAATCGATGTGTCTGTGTGTTGCCGGGGACTACAAGGGAGCAAATAAAGTGACACTGCAACCTACAAGGCATGTCGTAAGAGGCAACTGAGGTAGGGGCCTAAGGAAGCTACCCTAGTAAATAAAAAGCGTCACAGATATCAGATGTGTTGGCCTACTTGTAGGTGTATAACTGGAATAACGCACAATCATTCTTAGGTTCAGATCACATACACATCACCAAGAGTGGTTTAATAAGTGGTCGATATGGAACGTTCGAAGAAGACAATTGATGCACTCAATCGTTTTCAATTATATTATCTTATCTTATTTGATCAATGTCAAAGCACATTTGGCTTTCCCATGCGTGCTCTGTCCTCCGCTGCTCAGCCATCACAAAGTCCACTTGCTCACCATACCCATGAGAAGTTGATTAGTATATCTTCTCTCTCTACCACAAAGATAACACTGTCTGGCATGTCCAAATTTAACTCCTAATTCTCGGACTAGTTCCACTGTCTGAGACTCGCCCACATTACATAAATGATATCATACTACATTTATGACACCAGCTCTGTCCATACTTCTGCAAGCTTGAGTCAGGCATTGTTTGCAAAAAAGTCAGCACATGTCTCCTTGTTGTGTTATATCTGTGTTTATTTAGTGTGGTCTTTAAATTGTCTTTCCTTGGCTCTATTACCTGATCTCTTTTTATTGTCAAATTCTCCATCGTAAAAACAAAATAGGTCACATTCACCAATGGAAAGATACTATAAGTCAAATTAACCAGACTAGTCACAAAAGAAGTCAAATCCACCAGTGCAATGAAAAAAAAACAACAACAAAAAATGAACAAGTGCAAGAAAAAAAAATTGGTCAAATCCACCAGTGCAATCAAATAACAAATTGCATCCGCCCCACCAGTGAAATGAAAAACTAAGTCAAATCCACCATCAGTGACAAAATAGGTCAAATCCACCTTCAGTGATGGAATAGGTCAAATCCACCATCAGTGAAAAAATAGGCCAAATCCATTATCACAGTGATTAATTAGACCAAGCCCACCATTGCAGAGACAAAGTAGGTCAAATCCACCATCACAGTGAGAAAGTAATCAAAATACACCATCACAGTGCTTACTTAAATCAAGTCTACTATTACAGTGACAAAATAGGTCAAATCCACCACTGTAGTGACAAAATAGGTCAAATCCACCATCACAGTACGAGAATATGTCAAATCCACTAACACAGTAACAAAATAGATCAAATTAATCATCGATTCGTCATCATGGTGATAAAAATAGGTCACATCCAACATCATCTGTAACAAAACAGGGCACATCCAACATCACATTGACAAACTAAGCTAAGCCTACACCATCACAAAGACAAAGCAAACACCAGTTACAACTAATAATAGTCGTCTATCGCAAGCGATGATGACAACAGTCTCAGACTTGCGCTGCTGCACCTATCTGGTGTGTGCAGAGATGACTGTAAAGTTCAATCCTCGAACACATTCCCCTACCACAGGTGGGGCATACATGATCGAGATTAGACGTGTGTGTTGTCTTTTTGCACATCTCTTTCTCTACACCTCAACTGTATGAAGATTCTCATCTATGTGAGTTTGGCTTGTGTTGTTACAACGCCACATTTGGTGATCTTGCGTCATGGATTCACAGCACATGGTGTCTCTATCAATGCATTTTAGAGACATTTTAAGAGCGTCTTTAAACCATTTTTTCTGTCCACAAGCTGAACGTCTGCCCCCTTCAAGCTTGCCCTACATAATATGTTTTGGAACGCGCTCATCAGGCATCCAAACAACCCACATGGGCCTTCTGCAACAGGGTGTTGACGCTTAGGATCTTGGCTTTTATCTGTAATTTTGTCCTGCCACTTTATTTTTAGTATTCTGAGTAGACGTGTGAAAGTGGTTTAGTTTTCTTGCGTGTCTGCTATCATCATCATCAAGGTGTGTATCCTTTATAGGATGTTGCTCTCTTTGCAGCGCAGCTGAAATTCGCTCTGTCTCTCTCCAGTTCACCCACTTCGCCAATGGTCATACTTATGGTTTCTTTAATATCTTGTAGCCATCTTCTTCTTGGTCTGCCTCTGCGTCCTGGGACCCTGCCCTCTAATATTGTTCTCTCAAGGCCATCGTGACGCTTGATGTGACCAAAGTATCTATAGCCCATATCTCAGTTACAACAACAAATGTACTATCAGCTTAGAAGTAAGTACTTCTGCATGTATATCAGTGAAATCAAACAAACAACCTGGTTTAAGCAGCAAATATAAGATTATCAAATAAATTCAAATGAACTGGCAATGAATGACATTTTCTTGACTACAAAAAGCCCCACATATTTCTACAATTGATTCTATTCCATTATTTAGCTATCACAGACATGAATGAATGATTTAATTTAGCATAAACAAACAGTTAAATATTCACATGTTTACCATAATTAGCTCATTAACATAATTAATTACAGCAGTCCACTGCAGTAAATACAATTACATTCATACATACACTTAGCAATATCATCATCATCATGTGCTGCTGGTTATGTAGTGATCTTCACAAGTTTGACCTGAGAACTGACTCATTTCTGATGTTGACAATTTTTCATGTAATTAGGTTAGGACACAGCCAACTCTAATATTGGGCCGCATAACTGACCGGGAGATCCACTAAGAGTTAATTCCTCTCATACCGTTATTTGTTACATAGGGCATGTATGCAACTTCTCCATATCATTCTATCCTGGTAAACTTGTTCAATCTGTTCTATGGAAGAGTCTGATATTTATCGCCTCTATCAGTAAAGTTTGTTTCCAGGTTTCCCTAGGTAACCCTCTAAACAACAGCAAAGGAACAGCAGCCAAAATAATAAGTATAGTCTCAGCCAGTCATCTGAAGCTTGTTTAAGCTGGGATTTCATCCTTTCTCTTTCAATTGTACAATCAATGCTCTATCCACATTTCTACATCATGCAAGGTTACATTCATAAATTATAAGACATCTACTTGATTTAGGATCCGAACCCTTTTTCAATTGTAAAATCAATGCTCTACCCACTTTTCTAAATCAGGTAAGGTTACATTCATAAATTACAACATATATATACATGCTTGAACTAGAATCCAAACCTTTCTCTTTCAATTGTAAAATCAATGCTCTACCCACTTTTCTATATCAGATAAGGTTACATTCATAAATTATATCGACTTGATCTAGGATCCAAACTTTTCTCTTGCAACTGTAAAATCAATGCTCTACCCATATTAAGTAAGGTTACAGTCATATACTACAAAAAATATCTGCTTGAATTAGGATCTGATCCTTTCTCTTTCAAATGTGAAACCAGTTCTCTAACCACTTACCTACTACAGACAAAGTTCTATTCAAATATAACAACAAATATATAATGCTACTTAGACCTGTATATTTAATTTGGTCTTTGAGGAACTAGTGGTCTATCAGGGATACGTGGTACTTGTCTGGTGGTGCTGCTTGGCCGACTGTGAGCAACAAGAATTCAAAATATTGTCAAAAATTGTGTATGAAAAGAATAAACGGCAGATTGAAATAAACTAAGTTTTCAATTTCTGCTTCTCTTTATCATCTTCGTTGTTTGTGTTTTTTCTTATCAACCAGAATACTTACTCTTTGTGATATGTTTGGTTTGTGCCAGGAAAAACTAAATTTTGGGTCTCGGTATGTAGGCCCCCTATACATGTAAGACAGGTGCATTCAACATTTGTGGCCTATGGAAATTTTTGAGTTTGTTTCACCTGACAATCCCTTACATTTGTAGGATGTTTTGTGTGCATCATATGTTCAACAATCTTTATTAATCATTCTTCTTCTTCTTCACCCTTTGTCCCTACGGATTAATATGTGCAGAATCAAGGCCTCCAAAGTCCTCCTATTTAAGGCCATCTTCTCCAGATCTCTCCACTCTCTCCCTATTTTCTTGCTTTCCATGTAGGGGTCCATCTTCTTTCTCGGGTGGTGAGCTATAAATTTCCCTGCTCAGAGTTTCTGTAGCTATTTAGTGGTTTTTACGGGTAGGGTAGCTAACCCCATGACCAACCTCCTTAGTCACCTCTTCGACGTGTGGCAGGTAACAGTGGCTCTATTTTTGCACCCTAATTTGGGCCTGGTAACTACTCAGGCAGTATTTATCATTATTAGGCCGTATATTTGGGTTTATATATGATCTGTATCAAAAAAGCATGTTTATGCTTTGCAGCTTTTCTGCATGGGTGAGGTCGTTCCGGATTAAGAACATTTGCATCGATTTTTTATTCTCATGTTCAGAAGTTGAAAAAGAAAGATGAGTCCATCTTCTTCTGCTCCTTCAGTGTACCTCAATGAGGCGTTAGTGGGAGATATAAAGATCTTCTGCGTGCCTTGTTTCATGCAGTATATTATATCATGATAGTAGATGAAACCAGAGCATTCTTGTCAGGCAATCAAATCATTTAACCCATTGTTCTTTTATGAATTGAGTCACCAACTTCATTCTAGGATTATGGAAAAGATTTCGCAGAACATAATAGGTCATTATATTTCGTCTATGTACTGGAAACTGTAAACTCAGCAGACACTAACGTAGACTATGAAAAAGTCAAACAGCTCTAGCCAGTGTCAGAAGGTGAAACAAACACAGGAACATGTGGCCACACCCAGTTGACCAGAAAACTAAGCTTTGGGGAACCTAACAGATCTGATATCTCATACAATATTTGTAAAAGAGATGCTAGCTGATTGAAACATTGCTAGTGAGATTTTTGAGCTTAGGATGCAATGGAATTTATTGTTGCATAATTAATGATTTCATTTTTTTTTCCAATTTATTTAGTAAAAACTGCACTTGTTTTCTCCCATTACTGATAATTTTCCATCTACCCATGAACGCCCAGCGCCTACCCCTGAATGACCCAATTCCTACCCTGAACGCACAGCCCATATCTCTGAAAGGTCAAGCGCCTACACCTGAGCGGCCCAGTGACTACCCCAGAGATATGCATACCACCAGTTGGGAATTGATGTTCTAGAGCAAACGCTAACAAATAAAAGACATAGATGTGTATGATGATAGAACTTACCCAGGTAGATTGGGGTTTGGTCTTTCTGGTGCTGGTCTGATTGGAACACCTGGTGCAGGCCTCTGAATCTGTAATGGCTGCTGGTCCATTGGTCTATTTGGAAGAGGAGGCGCTGCTCGAGGCCTGGCTGGGCTAGTTGGACGGCTGCGAAAAGTTGTGAAATAAATTTGTATAAAACTATAAAATAGTTATTGGTAACTGATTCCACATCATGGCATTCTGGGCAGATCCACACCTGTGCAATCTTCCCCAGCAAATGTTCAGCAGCCTTCTTCTTCTCACGCTCCATATCGACCACGTGTTAACTACTTTATGATTTGTATGTGATCTGAGCCTAAGAGCGATTGTACATTGTGCAAGTTATGCACCTACAAGTGGGCCAGCACATCCGATTTCTGCGATTCTTTTTATTTACTAGGGTAGCTTACCTTCTTCTGTGTTCTTACTAGATTGGGATTTCGGATTCTCTAATAAAGGCAGCCGTCTGCCTCAGATTATCAGCCACGCCATACAGTTTGTCTTGGACGCTAGTGTAAGTGGGCCACCTCTTTCTTCTCAAGTCTGCATACTGGGGCAGTTCTGTAGGATGTAATTCCTATGATTTCTGCTTCCCCGTTTGTGCTGACCTCTTCCCGCAGTTAAGTTTTGGCCACCCTCGTGAAGGTAGGTCTGACACTCTTACTGCGTGGCTATATCTCCGAGGCAGATTGGCGACCGTAGAATCCGTTTTCCCATTCCTCAATGTGAAGGGTCGTTACACCATGTTATGCGCCTTACGGCCTGGCGCATCCGTTTTCTGCAAGCATTTATTTCGGGTTAGCATTCCCTGACGGACACATGCATCCGATTTCAGCCAAACCTCCTTAGTCGCCTCTTACGACATGCGTGGCAGGTAACAGTGATTCTATTCTTTACACCCCAAATTTGGGCCCCGGTAACCACTCGGGCGGGTAGCTTACCTAAGCCCCTACTTCAGTCAATGTAGGTCACAGTGTTACTATTGTTTGCCCTCCTTATGAGCCCCGCAACACACAGGCGCAGGACACATACTAAAATCAGTATATACATATTAAATGTGCGCTCAGTCCTACTGTACGGATCATAGGCATGGAAAACAAGTACAAAGACTGACAGTCGCATAAGAGACTTTTCGGAGGGAAAATTTCGAAGAATTCTCTGAATACTGAGATCATCCAGTGCACAGGCATCAACAATATCAACAAGGAAATAAAAAAGAGATGGAGGTGGTTGGGAAATACATTAAGAATGCAGAAGACACACACATGTACTTAAATGGAACCCAGGAGGCAAGAGATGTAAGGGGCGACCTAGAGAGACATGGAGACGAACTGAAGAAAGAGAAGAGGTGGGTAAGACCTGGAATTAATTAAGCTTGCTCGCTCAAGACAGATCTGGTTGGAGGAAATTTGTTGATGCATTATGCTTCAAGACAATGTAGACAAAGAGGGTGGAACAGATAGTAGGCAAGAAGAGCTTTCATTGCACTGGGAAACATATGGAAGTCTAAAGAAATCAAATCTAGAACAAAAATTTAGATTTTGAACTTCAATGTTATAGCAGTTCTGCTGTATGGGTCAGAAATATGGAGAACTACTAAAATAATAACGCATAAACTACAAACATTCACCAACTGGTGTCTGCGCATAAAAGAGGAACTTAGATTGTATGATAGGGTCACAAATGAGGAACTTATGGAGAGAACAAGACAGATTCCAGTGAACCAAGAGGGTTAAAAAAAGGCACTGGATAGGACATACTTTGAGAAAACCAAAGGGGAATATAACAAGAAGGGTCCTTTCCTGGAACCCAAAGGGACAGCAAAAGAAGGGGAGGCCTAGAAATACATGGAGACGAGATTTGTATGCAGATATCAACAATATAAAGAAGAGATGGAGAGAGCTGCAGGAGATAGCTAGAGATGAGAAGACTTGGCATGAGTTGATTGAGGGCCAATGCTCCAATCCAGGTTAAAAGGCAGAGAGAGATCATGCTTCAACAGGAGTTAAGAGAAGAAGAAGAAAGACATATAAATTAAACAGACATAAAAAAACCTCTCACTTGTTGAGCGGAGTCATGCCCCCAGCAGAACCCCCATTTGTTTCAATATCCAGCCAATCATCATTGACCGGTGGAGGGGTTGGGGTAGTCACCGTCGTAGTGGACACTTCTCCGATAACTTTCAGAGCTTCTTTGGTGACATGGTACATCCTGAGAATCTCTTCCCGACGCTGAGCTTCCTCGGCAGATTCTTCCATCATCATTGACTGTGGACATCATTAATGTTGGTATTAGATCTCTTCATGTTATAAGAAAACTAACTACAGAATATCTAACATATAGTATGACAAGCGTATGACCAATAGTATGAGGAGCGTATGACCAATAGTATGAGGAGAGTATGACCAATAGTATGAGGAGAGTATGACCAATAGTATGAGGAGCGTATGACCAATAGTATGAGGAGCGTATGACCAATAGTATGAGGAGCGTATGACCAATAGTATGAGGAGAGTATGACCAATAGGATTAGAGCAAGGCTCCTATTTGGAAGAGACGGTAGTTCAGTCCCTGTTAGGCTCAATGTTTTTTTCTGTTGGGGTCATAAAGAAAAATTCCTAACCTGAACAGTTTCACAGTGACTGCACTAGCAATGAAATTCCCCAGGCTCATGTCTTCCCTGTCCTACTGTCGATACTGCTTGTAATACCGCTTTTAGGGCGGTGTGGGACGAGCCTGAGGAATTTAATGGCCGCATGGCTAGTGCAGTCGCTGCAATGCTGTTCAGGTTAGGATTTTTCATTTATGCACACAACAGAAAAAATGCTTGGCCTTACTGTGAATTGAATATGGGTCTCCCACATTGGAGCAGTGCTCTAATCCATTCAGCTAGACACCCTTGTCCCACACCACCCTAACAAGCGGTATTACACAGATGGGAATGACAGTAAGTAAGACACCAAAAAATAATTGACATACCATTACAAATTATACATTTATTATTATTATATTCCTCTCATACCATCATATGTTAGATAGGACCTGCAAGTAGTTTCTCCACACCGCTCTATCCTGGGAAACTCGTTCAATCTCCTCTATTGAATCAAATCCGATATTTCTTGCCTCTCTCAGCAAAGTTTGTTTCAAAATTTCCCAAGGCAATACTTTCTTTCTTGAACCCTTAGCCTCCCACTTCAGTGACTACTTTTGGATTCTTTAACTGTTTCTTCTCAGAGTATGCTTAACATATCTTCATCTTCTCGTTCTTATATTCATTGTTACTAGTGGTTCTTCTTCTTGACGCTCCATATTGACAACTCTGTTAACCACTCTGTGTGGTGATTTGTATGTGATCCGAGCCTAAGAACGATTGTATGTTGTGCCAGTTATTCACCTACAAGTAGGCCAGCAGATCCGATTTCTGCAATGCTTTTTATTTACTAGGGTAGCTTCCTAGGTCCTACATCAGTCACCTCTTATGACATGCCTTGTAAGTTGCAGTGCTACTATTCTTTGCTTCCTTTGTTGGCCCCGGCACCATACGGGCGGTTACTAGTGGTTGACACTGACAATGACAAAATGTCAGGTGACATATACAAGCAAATAGTCATTATAATGTTACTTATATAATTTAAGCCCTAACCAATCAGACAATGAAGCAGGATCCCTGTCTTAGATAATCAAGGTGGATGTCCTGTCCTAGCCAATCAGATAATCAAGGTAGCAGTCCTATTCTAGCCAATCAGACAATCAAGGTGGCTGTCCTGTGTTAGCAAATCAGGCAATCAAGGTGGCTGTCCTGTGTTAGCAAATCAGGCAATCAAGGTGGCTGTCCTGTGTTAGCAAATCAGGCAATCAAGGTGGCTGTCCTAGCCAATCAGACAATCAAGGTGGATGTCCCCTGTCAGGTGGCTGCACTAGTCAATCAGACAATCAAGGTGGATGTCCCAAGCCAGGTGGCTGCACTAGCCAATCAGACAATCAAAGTGGGTGTCCCCTGCCAGGTGGCTGCACTAGCCAATCTGACAATCAAGGTGGATGTCCCCTGCCAGGTGGCTGCACTAGCCCATCAGACAATCAAGGTGGATGTCCCCTGCCAGGTGACTGCACTAGTCAATCAGACAATCAAGGTGGCTGTCCTAGCCAATCAGACAATCAAGGTGGATGTCCTAGCCAATCAGACAATCAAGGTGGATGTCCTAGCCAGGTGGCTGCACTAGTCAATCAGACAATCAAGGTGGATGTCCCCTGCCAGGTGGCTGCACTAGTCAATCAGACAATCAAGGTGGATGTCCCCTGCCAGGTGGCTGCACTAGTCAATCAGACAATCAAGGTGGATGTCATCTGCCAGGTGGCTGCACTAGTCAATGAGACAATCAAGGTGGATGTCCCGTCAGTTGGCTGCACTAGTCAATCAGGCAATAAAGGTAGATGTTTTAGCCAATGCCCCTACCAGCATACATCACACATACCCAATCCACCTCCATCTTCTTCTTTTAATAATGTTCTGAAATGACGCACAATTTGTTCATTTTTAAAGTTCATTTGCAATCGTATTTTACTAGAAAAATTTGCGAAATTCTTCTCAAAACATTTATTTTTGAAATGTACAACGATTAAGCAAAGAAAGTATTTATTCTACAACAAGCAACAAGACTACAGCAAATGCTAACAAGCAAAAGCAACAAAACAATATATATACATATATACTCCTCTGGTACCGTTATATGTTACATAGGACTATAAGTAACTTCTCCATGCCACACTGTCCTAGGCAACTTGCTCAATATCTTCCATGGAATTGAGTCCGATATTTTTTACCTCTCTCAGCAAAGTTCGTTTCAGGGTTCCCATAAGGTGTCCTCTCTTGAACCCTTTGTCTCCCACTTCAATGCCTGCTTTGGTATTCTTTGATCATTCCTTTTCAAGGTATGCCCAACATATCTCCATCTTCTACTTCTTATCCTTCTTATAACAGTTGTCACTAGAGGTTGACCAGACATTTCTCTGAGTTCACTACTTCTCCTGAATTCATCCCATTTTATGTTCATTATTTTTCGCAGACTTGCTTTCTATATCTTTAGTCATTTTCCAACTCTCGCTGGCATATGTTAGGATTGATCATCATCATCAAGTAGCTTGTCCCTTCCATAACTTGGCTCCCATGACAGAAGTCCTGAAAAACTTTCTATTCTGTGCAAGTTGACACGCGTCAGCAGCAGTCATTCTCAGATCGTCAATGACATCTTGCACTCGTCATTTTCTAGGTCTTTCTCTCATTCTTCTTCCAGGCATCATTCCCTCCAAAATTATCTTCTATAGGCACTCATGTCGTTTGATGTGTCCGAAATATTTAATTTTCCTTGATTTTATGTTCTTCAATAGCCAACTCTCTTTAATATCAAGCTGTTGCAGAACAGAAGCATTTAAGATTGATACAACATTGGCTCTCACTGGTATATGTTAGGATTGATACAACAATGGAATTGCATGAAGTAATAATTTGATTACAAAACATATGACAATCATGATAATCTGTTGAGTGCTCTACATAACAAGCAAGGCATATTACATGCATCTCTAAACATACATGCACACTGACATACAGTCTAAATTAGTACAACATCGAGTAACAATGGACACCATTTAATTTGTTTAACTGTCTTCATTAAGTCAGATTTTTATCAAGTCTTCATTCTTTTCAGAAAGCAATGACAAACTACTGGACGTATAAGTGGTGCCTAGAAAATTGACGACTCGCTTACTGTGGTTGATGATGAAGTCCTGTAAAAGATGTGATTTAACAATGGCTGAAACCAACCAATATTACGTTTGATCTAATTGTTTTTTTATTATCCCACCTGATCTCCAGCGGAGTAAATTGCAGGCAATAAATCGTCTTTAATGAACATCTTCATCTGAAATCGAAAGCATGCAACACAAAAGTCTTTCTGATTGGCTGATGTGGGAAGTGAAACAACAAAAATCTACAAAATAAAAATGACAACAGAAACTAGGTCATGGGAGTGGGGGAGCGTGCTGGATAATTGTGTACGACATCTATCGAGTGCAATACTTTTACCTGGTCACCGGACGAATAGATTTGGGCCAGTAGGTCGCTTTCGATATATTGTCGTATCTGAAACATGGTCGGAGATATGTTATATAAGCTTGATTAATTATTTTATGCAATGCTCTCCGAGCTATAAGAACCATCAGCGTGCATACTGTTTGATGTAAGCTTAGCTTTCTAAGGATCTTTAGACCCTTTGATATATGTTTAGGAGGCAAAGCTTAACTCAAAAAGTGGGTTTGAAACTCTCAGTAAACCAAGCTTCTATGTGGAGATGGTACTTGATCTGATCTAGACAAGAGATAGAAAATGTTGAAGATCTATTACAGTCAACCTTCGATGTGGAGATGGTACATGATCTGATCTAGACAAGAGACAGAAAATGTTGGAGATCTATTAGTCAAACCTTCGATGTGGAGATGGTACTTGATCTGATCTAGACAAGAGACAGAAAATGTTGAAGATCTATTACAGTCAACCTTCGATGTGGAGATGGTACTTGATCTGATCTAGACAAGAGACAGAAAATGTTGGAGATCTATTAGTCAAACCTTCGATGTGGAGATGGTACTTGATCTGATCTAGACAGGAGATAGAAACATTGCTGAGTAGCATTACTCTTTGATGCACACTGTCTGTTGCTAATCTGAGCACACTGTCTGTTGCTAATCTGGGCACACTGTCTGTTGGTAATCTGCTTATGTGAGCGAACCATTTAATTTGTTGTTTCTTGATGAAGTCTAGTACTGATGTTGCACACACTTTTTTCTTGATGTCTTCATTTCTAAACCAGTCTCTTCTTGTTACCCCTAAGCATTCTGCTAAGACACTTCATCTCTGTCGTGACGAGTTTTCTTCTATCGTTTGATATCAGCATCCAGGTTTGGCACTGATAGAATAATGTTGGAAGAAAGACTGTTGAACAATGCTCTTTTAGTGTTCATGGTGACAAATTTGCATTTTAAAATTGGTGCCATTTGTCCTATGATTTGATTTGATTTGCTTTACTGCTTCCATGTTAAATTTTGTTAGTTATTCTTCCATTTGCAGAAAAAATGCTCCATGTGTACGTAAAATCTTTGACTTGCTATAATTAATATTTGTCAGTGGAGATATTGATAGCACGTTCTTCTCTACCAATATCTCCATCGACAAGCATCAATTAATGCAAGTTCTCATCATTCTTCTATAAAACCACATCTTTGTAACCTGTAATAATTGACTATTCTTGTTATATATTGTCCATGATTCACATCCGTATATGAGAATTGGTTCTACATTGTACTTGAATAGTCTCTCACTTTCCATGATAAACTTTTATAATACAATAAAAATAGATGATAGATGACAGAGACAAAGGATATTAGAAGTGAGCTGATTGATTGATAGTGTATCATCATTGCACTTCGGTGAGTAACCATGTGTGCTCCGATCCCTTTCTTACGCAGTAAGATCTCAGCGGCATGTGCACAAACCCCGCAGCATCGGCAAGGGTGCCCGATGTAATTGAGATGATGAACAAATTTTTTTGCAGGAATTTTATTATTTAAACATTATTTCTTAAATCAATTATGCCCAGGTAGTGGCTTTCCAGCTGCTTTTCTCGATTTTGAACAGCCAGGGGTTCTTTAACATGCTCAACTTGAACAAAGGATCTTCTTCTTTGAACGCTTCACATCGACCACTTGTTAACCACTTTTTGTGATTTGTATGTGATCTGAGCCTAAGAGCAATTGTACGTTGTGCCAGTTATGCGCCTACAAATAGGCCAGCACATCCAAATTCTGCAATACTTTTTATTTACTAGGATAGCTTCCCTAGGCCCCTACCTCAGTTGTCTCTCTTACGACATGCTTTGTAGATCGCAGTATTACTATTCTTTGCTCCCCTTGAGAGTTCCGGCAACACACGGGTGAGATGTGAACTGAAATGAAGAATCACTGGGAAAATATCTTGATTACCCCATGCGGGAAACAAAACAAGTAGTTTTTTAGCGAACCCTTCCACTGAAATTTCACTAATGGTTAGATATATGACAATAACAACATATATCTAACCTCCAGAGGCTTACAAGAATCTACTGTCCTGGGCATTCAGGTGTTTATGGCAATGAGAGAGAGAGGACAGGCTTGCATCAACAGCATCGATTGTTGGGGAGTTGAAGATGGATAAGGGGATGTTCTTTGGTCTCTTCGCGACTGCCTGTTGCATGAAGACACTAAAATGGATGTTGAATCGATCCATCCGATTTAAGCAGTTTGGAGTTACCCGTTGTACAAGTAGAACTGGATGTCTGAAGGGAAGAATGAGGAGTGTGTTCAACCAGTGAGCCACAGGAACCATCAATATGCATACTCTTCGATATCTATTGGAGGAGACTGAGCACCTATGGGTCTGCCCTGAGTGCAATGATGTCAGTTCAATAACCAATAATGATAACAACTATCTTACATTACTAATGATCAGGTACATGATGGTCTTGGGGACAAGGTCACGCTGGGTCTTGTTGACAATCTTCAGATAAGAGTCTACTAGATTTCTAATTGTCTCCACTTGTCGCTCCAGCTGCGGGTCCATGGAGGCATAATCATCCTTTGACTGAAATTATATTAAAGTATTGTTTAGATTAAAGAGATGATCAATTGACACAATTTCGATTAAATATAGTTTAAAATGTGGGAAAGATTAAAATAATGCATAAACGTTCACCTATCAACTCTGACACAAGAGGGCTGTAGGTTCAATCACACACTTGATGTTCCACATGTGAGGAAAGGACATGACCCTCCTACCTCCTGCACACTAAGGTCTAGAAATGTGAAGTGAAGTGACTTTATACGCTAAGGTCTGAAAAGGCTATGGGAATTTTTTTTAATATATGTATTTTATTATAGTTTAAATACCACCATGTTTTAAGATTCAATCCATTGGTCCTCATCAGAATCTGGAGGGTCAAAGGATTGAATATTTAAAAAATAAATTTTAAATATGTTAGCAGCTTCCTGGGAGTGTTGTAATACAGTAGTGAGTACTGTAATATCCATGTCAATGGCACTACAATCAACCAAGTGCAAGAATTCAAATACTTTGGAAGCATATTCACAGAAGATGGAAAATTAGACAGAGAGAAAGAGGCTAGAGAGTAAAAAAACAAATGCTGTAACCTACTAGCTAGCCCAGTTGTTAGGGCACCAAAATATCTTACTGACAGCTGAAAAACAGATGATCAACATCATTTTAATGCCTACTCTGTGTTACCAGAGTCAAACATGGACAATGAGCAAAGCACAGTCGCAAAAAGAAACCTCCATGTGAAATGCAATGACTACGAAAAGTTACCAAGAACACCAGAAAAGACAGTCACCAACATCAGCATAAGAAAGAAAGTTAGGACAAAACCTTGCTTGAATTACACTGAGAAACAAATAATGAAGTGGTTAGGCTACTTAATAATAATGCAACCAAACTCCACTGGATACAGTTTTCTGCAACAGAACATCAGGAAAGAAGGCGAGAGGAGGACCACAAACAAGATCATTAGATAGCATTGCAGAATTCTGTCAAAAAGCAAAAATAACTATCACCCAAACAACTAGAGCAGCACAAGATAAAAATAGAAAACCATGACACTGGACAATAATCCGGTAACAGCATGATGACAAAAAAAGAAGAAAACGGCAAGGAAGAGTGCTGGAAAATGACCCACACTATACACAAGGTGGAGATATTCCAAATAAAAGGTTTAGGAAGAATCCTGCAAGTTTTCTGGCCAGATGTTACGGCAGATGAGGAGCTTTTGAATCAAACAGACTGCATTATTGGAGGTCGAAGGTAAGATGGATGGACTTGATAGGACGGCTTGGAAAACCTTGGTTTGGTCGCAGAAATATGGTCATGTCTGTTGTGTGACAGTGAAGTATTCGCCAGGGCAGCTCTTAGATGGACAGCGGATGGGAAGGGAAAGAAGGCTTGGATGTCCAAAAGGAAACCTGGAGAGGAGCTGTGGAAAGTTGGGGGAATGTGGCCTGGCATAGGAGATGGTTGGTGGTGGGGAGGCGGAGGGACATCGGTGGAAATCCATTGTGGAAGCTGTATGTGTACTGGCATACAACATACATGCCCATTCCACCTCCATCTTCATCTTATAATTATGGTCTACAATGATGCACAGTTTGTTTGACCAGAAATTTTGCAGGATTTAAACATTTATTTTGAAAAGTCGCTAGCTTGTGCACGATATCTTGTATCATTTTTCATCACTCACTACTGATGATTGATTGACAGGACCATCATCATTGTACTTCGGTGAGTAGCCATGTGTGCTCTGATCTTTCTTACACAGGAACAGTGCACAAGCTCCGTAGCACCGTGAGGGTCCCCGATGTAATTTTGAAGATGGTGAAAACATTTTGTAGGAATTTTATTTTTATTTTACGAATGAATTTTGCCGGACCTTTCCAGCCTGCTCTTCTCGATTTTGAACTGCCAAGGGATACTTTTAAGTGCTCAAATTGAACACGGACCTATGTTTTATAGCCCGTCTTCGATAGGACTAGGAACTCGATTTCACCTACATTGAGATCAGGGACCTCTGTTAAAATATCCTGATGGCTCCACAGGGGAGCGAACCAGTTACAGTTGACATGAGATGCGAGCACCTAATCTCTATGCTGCAGAGACCCCCAGTCACTACTGTACTACTGTATTACTCACTGCTATATAATAACACTCCCAGGATACTGCTTCCATATATTGTCAGTTATATTTTGAGATTTAATCCTTTGGCTTTCTTTCTTGATTTTCCAATAATGTCCTTTTCCAAGTCCCCATCCAGCGACACTTTACTTCCCTTACATATTTTTAGTAACATTTTCATTTTATAGCCATTAGTAATTTATTCTATATGTAGTGTGCTGTGAAAGAAATGAAATTCTTCACTTCTGTTGTATCCTTTGCTTGATAAAGGCCTTTTGGTCTAAACAATGCTGTGTATTGACATTGTTTTTGTAAAACTATAGTACTTTGTTTTTACCTGTTGCGCCATTGCTACAGTTTTACTGCAGTCTTCCCGTATATCGATAATACTTCCTATATAACCTTGCTTGAATTACATTGAGAAACAAAGAATTAAGTGGTGTGGCCATTAATAAGAATGCATCCAAACTCCACAGTATACAGGGTCTTTTAAAACAGAACATCAGGAAAAAAGGTGAGAGGAAGACCACGAGAAAGATTGTTAGATGGCATAGCAGAATCCTGTCAAAGAGCAAAAATAACAATCACCCAAGCCATCAGAACAGTGCAAGGCAAAAACAGAAAACCACAATACTGGGCAAAAATCCAGTAACAGTGTGACAACAAAAGAAGAATTACTGAATATACCAAATCTTGAATATATCATCTGTTAATGATTATCTTAACCTTTAACTTCTAAAACATAAAAAAAATGCTTACACTGTTTGCATCTTCAGTATTGCGTTCTGGGTAAACACCAGCACGAAGGAAGGATGCCTTCCAGCTGTCCACTTCATCTTGCGAATCAGCAGACAGCTCTAACTGTTTATAGTCTTTGTATACATTCCTGGTCAGGGAAGAAGACACTGCATTAGTAAGGGCACCTGTAAGATTTATTACATCACCTGGGCATCTGTGAGATTTATATATATATATATATATATATATATATATATATATATATATATATATATATATATATATATATATATATATATATATTTGTTTAGATATTCTTCAGCCTTCCCTAGGGACGCATAGTACAAGTACTTTTCCAATATTTCCCACCTACGCTTTGTTAAATACTAACATTATTACTGTCAGGTCCCTAACACTTCACACCTAAGCTGCATTCTTCTTCATCCCTAGAGAGGCATAAATCTGCAACTAAGGTTTTCAAGCCCCCTATAATAGGCAATCTTTTCCAGATTTATCCCCATTTTCTTGCATTCAGTTTCCAACTCCCGTCTCCATGTGTTCTTGATTCTTCCCTTACCACTATTACCCTGGGGGTTCCATCAGAGGGCCTGTCAAGATGTTGCCAGGAGGTTTCCTCAGTGTGTGTCCTATCCATCTCCACCTTCAGTTGCTTTTCTCTTGTTCCACCTGCAGCTGTACCGCTCTATCCCAGTTTCCTGCTTGTGGTCCTGTCACACCATTGTATATGGAGTATACTGCTCAGGTATATTGATGAAAATGTGTACATTTTTGGTATTCCCCTTAGTTGTGTTCTCCATGTCTCCGCTCCATACAAAAGGACAGCCTTGACATTTAAGTTAAATATGTTGGGACATATGTGAAATTTATTATATATGTTAGACGCCCAAGTGGTTACTGGGGCAAAACATCAGGGATGTAAAGAATAGAACCACTGTTACCTGTCACACATGTCGAAAGAGGTGACTAAGGAAGTTGGTTGTAGGGCTACCTACCCCACCTCATATAAAAACACTAGATAGTTACAGAAACCCCATCCATGTGAATTCATAGCTTGCCACTCAAGGAAGAAGAATGATCCTGCAAAAGGCGAGAAATATTAAATTACGGTTCAAACTTTCTCATTCATATTCCCGCTAGTTATAGCAGGATGCAGTCCGGAGAACGCAATGCGCTGTGTCACAGTTCTCAGTGTAAGCTGTATAGTATCTGCATCTCTCGGTGCGACACATCCGACATCAGCACAGCCTTTTATTTAACTGATTGGCTCCGCTGGGAGCGCCAATGTGTATTTCTTTTAGATCTATTTTAAGGAAAATTCATTTACCTACAAAATGGTATATTAGTCATAAAAATCGGTTAATAATTAAGGAAACTGCAGTTGAATTTGTACATGGGAAATGGGAAAATGGGACAAATTCAATTCAGCCACAACCCGTTTTTCAATTCGGTAGCCAATCAGTTAAGTACCGGGTTAGCTTTTCCCTCTTTGATCTCCACAAACTTAGCCAAACTTCTTGGTAGTCATCTGATTCTGGAGTCACCAAAGGAAGGGTTAGTGGAGTCTTTGTCAGTTTTGTTCATACACTGTCAATGACTGCTACAAGTCCATGTAGCTTGTGTGTAGTCCCTCTAAGAGAGAAAAGCAACCGCCCCATTTTTCAAATAAAATCAACGGTGGTTGTCTTCTCTTCCACCATTTACTTCTTTATATACCTCTGAAGTCAGCAAACACCCACCGCATGGCGAGGGACATCAGTCAAATGGAAAGCAGGCCTCATGCAAAAATCAGTCAGAAGCGCAATATCAGGCATCATGACTACCGCCTGAATAGACAGTGGACGATCACAGTAGTAAAACTTCTTTATAGAAGTGGTGGGGGATGTAGTGATTATGTGTGTGCTTGTTCTAATGCACTTTGTAAGCTATTTTTCATTTTCTTCAGGCTGTTCTTGATGCCATCGTACTGTCTTTTGCGTAGTCTTCCTCTTGCTCTGGACTCGTTACAAATTTTCAGTGTAGCTCTCTGTGGTAGACTGTACCAGGGCATTCTTGTCAGGTGTCCAAACCATTTAATCTGTTGTTCTTTTATGAACTGCATGACTGGTTTCACATGCAGTCTTCTTCTGATTTCTTCATTTCTAACTTTGTCTCTTATTGTCACTCCTGAAGCTCTTCTAAGACACTTCATTTAAGGCACTTCATCTCCATCATTATGATTTTCTGCTCATTAGCTGCTGTTATTGGCCATGTTTGGCATTGGTAACATAGTGTTGGCCATAAAATTGTTCTTATAAGATTTGCTTTAATTTTTAGCGGTATGTCTTTATGTCACAACAACGGTGTTAAATCAATTGTAGTGTCTTAAATTGTATCATGAGTCCTTGATGATTAAGAACAAGATTAGTCCTGCAAAGTTAAATCAATTGACAACAAAACAAATCATGTGACATTAAAAACAAACCATGTGACATTAAAACAAAAACTACATGCAACCAAACTTCAAATCATAAAAGAGCTTAATGCAAGCACACACTCTATACCAATAAACAATATAATGATTGAACAACTGGCTAGGCATGCAGAAGAATGTATCATGCAGAATATGATGAACTGTTATTCTGTGTTGGTACTGATTAACATGGGAAATGAGTCAATAAATTATGGGTGGTTTTTGTTAACAGATCATTACGGTAATATCTGTTGGGTGGTATTTGTTAACTAGACATAAGTTTAAACTTGATGGGTGGTATTTGTTAACTAGACATAAGTTTAAACTTGAGGGGTGGTATTTGTTAATTAGACATAAGTTTAAACTTGAGGAGTGGTATTTGTTAACTAGACATAAGTTTAAACTTGATGGGTGGTATTTGTTAACGAGATATAAGTTTAAACTTGATGGGTGGTATTTGTTAACTAGACATAAGTTTAAACTTGATCGGTGGTATTTGTTAATGAGACATAAGTTTAAACTTGATGGGTGGTATTTGTTAACTAGACATAAGTTTAAACTTGATGGGTAGTATTTGTTAACTAGACATAAGTTTAAACTTGATGTGTAGTATTTGTTAACTAGACATAAGTTTAAACTTGATGTGTAGTATTTGTTAACTAGACATAAGTTTAAACTTGATGGGTGGTATTTGTTAACTAGACATAAGTTTAAACTTGATGTGTAGTATTTGTTAACTAGACATAAGTTTAAACTTGATGGGTAGTATTTGTTAACAGGGCATACATTAAAACCTGATGTGTGGTATTTATTAAATACCAATATTTGGAGAGGTGTCGTTGTGGACAGATTTAGATTTCCATATGGTCGCCACTAATTTTGTCTTCTTCTTACTTTTGTTGTCACACTGTTTGTTACTGTGTTGCTGCCCAGTATCGTAGTTTTCTGTTTTTGTCTTGCACTGTTCTAGTGGCTTGTGTGATATTTATTTTTGCTTTTTGACAGGATTCTGTTATGTCATCTAACCTTTTTATAATTATATTTAATCATGTAAACAATTTGTCTGTTGTACAAAATTGAATTTGTTAGCGGAGATCGATTGCCGACATTATGCTGGCAATGTTTCCTGATCAAATATATACACAATTTCAATAGCCACTCACATGGCTGTACTAGACCACATCCTACACAGTAACCTACCTTGAAGAAGGGTTATACAGGGCAAACATATGCTTCGACTGGAAGAGACCACCTTCAACATCTCGGACTTGCAAGCTTTCTAGGGTAACATGTAGCGTTTTCTTTCTCTAAGCAGAGTAAGAGGGAACCAACATAGGGTAGGTAGAAAGGGTGCCACACACACACACAAAATAAAATGAAGCATATGTGAAATATTTACAAAATGGGGAGGGAAACAATACAGATGGTGATGATATAATGACAATAGAATGGAAAACAATATTCAAATATGTCTCAGCAAGATTTTGGGAAACAGAAAGAATCATAGGTAATGTAATTATTTGTAGGACTGTTCACATCTTAGCTTTTAGAATTAGTTGTAGGAACATCATTACTGCACTTCGAACCAATTAGTCCATAAGTACTTCAATCTCCTCCTCAGTATGTCTCTCTGTGTGTGGCAACTAAAGACACCAGTTCTTAGTTTAGTCATTGGATCATCATTACTGCACATCGAACCAATTAGTCCATAAGTACTTCAATCTCCTCCTCAGTATGTCTCTCTGTGTGTGGCAACTAAAGACACCAGTTCTTAGTTTAGTCATTGGATCATCATTACTGCACATCGAACCAATTAGTCCATAAGTACTTCAATCTCCTCCTCAGTATGTCTCTCAGCGTGTGGCAACTAAAGACACCAGTTCTTAGTTTAGTCATTGGATCATCATTACTGCACATCGAACCAATTAGTCCATAAGTACTTCAATCTTCTCAGTATGTCTCTCTGCGTGTGGCAACTAAAGACACCAGTTCTTAGTTTAGTCATTGGATCATCATTACTGCACATCGAACCAATTAGTCCATAAGTGCTTCAATCTCCTCCTCAGTATGTCTCTCTGTGTGTGGCAACTAAAGACACCAGTTCTTAGTTTAGTCATTGGATCATCATTACTGCACTTCGAACCAATTAGTCCATAAGTGCTTCAATCTCCTCCTCAGTATGTCTCTCTGCGTGTGGCAACTAAAGACACCAGTTCTTAGTTTAGTCACTGGATCATCATTACTGCACTTCGAACCAATTAGTCCATAAGTACTTCAATCTCCTCCTCAGTATGTCTCTCAGCGTGTGGCAACTAACGATACTGGTTCTTTGTTGGTTTACTATTCTTCTTTGGCTACCAGTATAGTGCTTTTATCTAGCTACAACACATTTAACTTGTTATTCATGCAGTCTGGCTAGTGTTGTAGATTCACCAATATTATTTCAATCCTTTACAGATCCTCTCTCTTAGTGAATTTACAATATCAGCCTGGTTCATTACTTTTAGGAATTATAGATAAGGAAGCACAAGGCTCATTTTAAGAGACATCTTCAATTGAGCGAAATCTTGTTCCACCGTTATTTTAGGCCTCTTTGCCTTTCTTAGTCTCATCCGCAGCTTGACTGCAAGACTACATATACTATTCAATATTTGCTAAGGGAGAATGAGCATCTATGGGTCTCTCCGAGGTACTATTATATGAGTTCAACAACCGAATAACCATGGAAGCAGTAAAAGGTGGGTAAACAAGGCATTTATTTTAAATCGTAGCAGCAGCAAATATGGAAAATAAAATATTAACAATTAATAATGGTTGTCAAATATGGAAACAGGATACAAAATTAGCGTAGTTGGATCAGCAAAATGTAGAAAACAGGATACTAAATTAACTCCTTGTGGACCGAATACCACAGTATGTGGCTTTGGGTTGGATGCATTTTTACCAGGAGCCACACTAAATGTTTTTTATACTAAAAACAAATGTCTTGTAAAAACATGACTTTTGCCCTGGTTCACTAAGAGTTAATGTCGTTGATGTCTCCTATACTAACACAAGATGACTACCAACAACTGAGCAGATTAGAACAAGCTGTCATTCTGTACCTCAGAGCAGGACACAGTTGACTCCGAAGCAATATGTATACAAAATTCAAGACTGGTACTTCAGCCCTGTACATGTGGATAGAGACTGCAGAGCACACACTTCAAGACTGTCCCGAATATGATATACTGTACATGTTAATAGATACCTCAGACTGCAGAGCACATACTTCAAGACTGTCCCGAATATGATATACTGTACATGTTAATAGATACCCCAGACTGCAGAGCACATACTTCAAGACTGTCCCGAATATGATATACTGTACATGTTAATAGATACCCCAGACTGCAGAGCACATACTTCAAGACTGTCCCGAATATGATATACTGTACATGTTAATAGATACCCCAGACTGCAGAGCACATACTTCAAGACTGTCCCGAATATGATAGACTGAGACAAACTAAACTCCCTGATCTAGTAGACGACAGTGTGTTGCCGGGGCTCACAAGGGGAGCAAAGAATAGTAACATTGCAACCTAAAAGGCATGTTGTAAGAGGCGACTGAGGTAGGGGCTTAGGAAGCTACCCTAGTAAATAAAAAACATTGCAGAAACTGGATGTGCTGGCCTACTTGTAGGCGCATAACTGGCACAACAAAAAATTGCTCTTAGACTAACCTCACATACAAATCACAAAGAGTGGTTTGACAAGTTGTCACCCATGGACCGTTCAAAGAAGAAGATAAAAAAAGAAGATCTAGAGAAAAGAAATGGCACTGACATCTGTGTGAGCTACAAAAGAATGGGAAGTTTATACAAGTGTTCGCATTGAATTTATCACAAATATTTCATGCAGATGAAAGGAAGGATGGAAGGATGTTAATCTGAATAAAATATCACTTTTTATGCTTCTTCTCTACTTCATTTTTCAACTCCCAACACAGCACAGATCTTCAACAAACTTCTTTCAGCTCTTCCTCTTTGCCATCTTTTATGTTTTCCATGTTTTAACTATCATTTTAATATCAGTCTCCAGCTCTCTCCTCCAGGTATTTCTAGGCCTTCCCCTACTTCTCTTTCTCAGCGGGTTCCAAAACAGTGCCTGTCTTGCAATGCTTATGGTTGATCTTCTCAGTGTGTGTCCTATCCATCTCCAGTGTCTTTTCCTGGTATCTGCATAGTTCTTTCGTAATCTTATCATACCATCTTAGTTCCTCTATTTGACATAAACATCCATTTACGAAGGTCTGTAGTTTCTGGTGGTTTCTATATCACTTTTTTATACTAATCTATGTAAAATAACCACTTTCTGTATGTGTACCATTATAATACAGAGCACATGATGTATTTAAATGACACTGTTCATTAGATATATTTTCAAATGTAATCAGTGGAAAAGCACATGGGATTTAAGGTAGAAGACAAATAATGTAGGTGGGGGAAGGAGGCAGCTTGGTATCAGGGGTTTATACAAGAATTCTCTAGTTGCAATATTCAACAAAGCAAAACCACACTTCTTGTTCATTAAGCATTGCGTTGAGGATTGGGGGCTTGGTACGAAACTACCTAGTTTCAATAATGTACAAAAAAGCCACATTTCTTGCACATTAAGCCTTGTATTGGATGGGGCTTTGTATCAGAGATTCATGGTTTCAGAACTACCTGGTTTCAATATTAAACAAGGCAAAGCCACATTTTTTGCTCATCAAGCCTTGTTGTCAGGGGCTTGGTACGGAAACTACCTGGTTTAAATATTGAGCAAAGCTTAGTCATACTTCTTGCTCATTAAGCCTTGTATGGGATGGGGGATGGGGCGCGCGCTTGGTATCAGGAATTCAAACAAGAACAACCCAGTTTCAAAAGTGTAGAAAAAAAAGATACACTTCCTGCTTATTAAGCCTTGTGCTGGGGGCTTGGTATCAGGGATGGATACAGGAACTATTTGGTATCAATAATGAACAAAGCACAGCAGCCACATATCTTGCTCCTAAAGCCTTTTACTTGGAGGCTTGGTACCGGGCTTAGTGTCAGGTATCAGAGGTTCATATGGTAACAACCTGGATTCAGTATTGAACAAAGCAAAGCCATATTTCTTGCTCATTAAACCTTGTGCTGGGGGACTTTGCCAGGGCTTGGTAACAGGGTTTGGTAACAGGGTTTTGGTATCAAGGGATTCATATGGTAACAACCTGGTTTCAGTATTGAACAAGGCAAAACCACATTTCTTGCTCATAAACCCTTGCTCTGCGTCTTTCAGCCTTGTATTCTCTAAAGTCAGCATGTATTTCTTGTCTTTCTCCTGGAAAACGAAGATAAATTCTAGAAAAAACTGTCTAGCACATTTTTTTGTATGTTTGTCCATCCCCTCATTCGGGAGGGTGGCCTGTGTGGCTACGTGGTTAAACCGTTGCCTTGCATTCTGTAGGTAGTGGGTTTGACTCTGGATCTAGCCATTTTGTTCACAAGTGCATTTTTTTCCAGAAACACTTAAAGGTTATTGGTTACTGGACTGAGATGGCACAGTGCTCCGGGCAGACCCATAGGTGATCATTTCCTCCAACAGATGTAGAAGGATATACATTCTTGTGGTTCGCTAGTTAAACACACAATTCTCTGCCCTTCAAGCATCCAGCTCTACTTGTACAAGAAGTAATTCCAAACTCCTTAAATCTCTAGATTGATTCAAAGTCAATTTTAGTGTCGTCATCCAATTCTAGAGCGCCAAGAAAAAGAAAGAACATTCCCCCTTATCCATCCTAAACTCTCAGACAACCGATGCCAGGATTGTTACAGGGACAAAAAGAAAGAACATTCCCCCTTATCCATCCTAAACTCTCAGACAACCGATGCCAGGATTGTTGCAGGGACAAAAAGAAAGAACATTCCCCCTTATCCATCCTAAACTCTCAGACAACTGATGCCAGGATTGTTGCAGGGACAAAAAGAAAGAACATTCCCCCTTATCCATCCTAAACTCTCAGACAACTGATGCCAGGATTGTTACAGGGACAAAAAGAAAGAACATTCCCCCTTATCCATCCTAAACTCTCAGACAACCGATGCCAGGATTGTTGCAGGGACAAAAAGAAAGAACATTCCCCCTTATCCATCCTAAACTCTCAGACAACCGATGCCAGGATTGTTGCAGGGACAAAAAGAAAGAACATTCCCCCTTATCCATCCTAAACTCTCAGACAACCGATGCCAGGATTGTTACAGGGATTAAGAAGTTTGTGCTTTGAGTCATACTCTCTGTAGGAGGAGGCATACTGTTCATACTGCGGAGATGTACAGAGCCACATCATATGGGGAAACCTATTGCAGTAAAGTAAACCCTTCGTCTTTTCCCCACTTATACATCCTTAATTCCCCAACAATTGATGCCAGGATGGTTGATGGAACTAATAAACTTGTGCTTTGTGCAATACTCTCCACAGGAGGCATACTATTTCTGCAGAGATGTACAGAACCACTTCATATGGGGAAACCTGGTGCAGTAAAGTAAACCCTTCGTCTTTTCACAATTTATCTACTTATTCGTTTCTGACAACAGACCAATGAAGGAACCAATGACCATCATATCTGGTCCAAACTGCAGAGCACATACTTCAAGACTGCTCCGAATATGATATACTGAGGCAAACTCACTGACCTAGTGAAACAACACTGGAAAGAAAACTAAACTGACCTCTGTATGAGCTACACAAGACAGGGAAGTTTATACAAGAGACATTAAATATATAGACAATATTTCAAATGAACGAAAGGAAAAAGGATAATATCTGGTGGCATCTTGTAGAACAGCAACTACTTCAATTATCCAGCAGCACTTGGACTCTTTTGACCGTTTGGCAAAAAAAAAAGCAAATATTCCTTACGGACTCTGTGGCATAGATGCCTGTGTGGTGCCGCGACCAGCAAGGAAGCAAAGAATAGTATCACTGCAACCTACAATGCATGTCATAAGAGGCGAGTGATGTAGGCCCTTGGGATGCTACCCTAGTAAATAAAAAGCGGTGCAGAAATCGGATGTGCTGGCCTACTTGTAGGCGCATAACTGGCACAACGTACAATCGCTCTTAGGTTCAGATCACATACAAATCACACAGAGTGGTTGACAAGTGGCTGATATGGAGCGTTGAAAAGAATGTGGCGTAGAGGTTATGTGCTCGTCTATCATGCCAAAGATACCAGGTTTGTTTCTCATGGAGTCATCTGGACATTTTTCCAGAGATCCCTGATCTAGGTGTAGGTGAGATCGAGTTCCTAGTCCTATCGGGGATGGACAATAAAACGTAGGTCTTATGCTCAATTTGAGCATGTAAAAGAACCCCTGGCAGTTTAAAATCGAGAAGAGCAGGCTGGAAAGCTACTGCCCAGGCAAAATTCATAAGAAATGAATTTGTTTAAAATTCTTACAAAATATCTTCACCATCTTCTAAATTACACTGGAGGCCCTCGACGGTGTTACGGAGATCGTGCACTGCAGCTGAGATCTTCCTGTGTAAGAAAGATATCGGAGCACACATGGTTACTCAGCGAAGTGCAATGATGATGGTCCTATCAATCAATCAATCAATCAATCTTAACGGACATGTCAGAAGTGCAATGTAGATATTCCAAACTGAACCTGAAGTGTTCTTTGCTTTCTTTATTGACATTCTGTGGTGACATTTTTATATGACATCTCCTCCACATTAGTCTACCTTATCGTGGTTGGAGGGTTTGCGTGTCTTTACGATCTTTCAGGCTATGTCGCGGGAGTCTAACTCCTGGCAGGTCTAGCCAAGTCGAACAGACTGAAGGTGAAAGGTCAGACCAAAAGGTGGGAAGCAGGATACAGCCTCATACAGTGACAGTACAGAACCCACCGGCGAGTGGTAAATGCTCTAGCTGCAACCAACCCATCCTCCAGCTATGGAATAAATAGCAGTTATCCTCTCTCCCTTGAGGAGGACATCCTTTTTCTTGTATTGTCTTCTACTTCAATGACACTTTCCCTTAAGTATATGGATTAAACTATAGTGTCCAGGGAGCACACCCTGCATTAAAGTCTGGGTTGGTGAGCCCGACAACAGAAGACTGAAGTCACCAAGAGTAGGACGACTCCAGACAAACCCGGGAAAACAGATCTCGTCAGCAGGGAACTGCAACTTTCTAGAGAACAAACTAAAAAAAAATGTCCTCAGAAATGGAATGTGTCAGCCATTATTGACGGGGAGGAATTGACACATACGAATGACTCAATGGTCATGACCATATGACATCTTATCTTATCATGGTTTCATATGACATCTTATCATGGTTTCATATGACATCTTATCTTATCATGGTTTCATGACATCTTATCTTATCATGGTTTTATGACATCTTATCTTATCATGGTTTCATGACATCTTATCTTATCATGGTTTCTTATCAAGGTTTAGATGAGAATGAGGAGTTTTTTTTTAAAGAACCCCAGGGGAAGCAACGGAAGCAATTAATTTGATGAATAAACAGACAATGTACAAGTATTAGGATCTTTCGGTCGGAAAAAACAAATTACCAAACACAGGATTCGAACAACAAACCCTTATTTTTGACGACACCCACTGCCTAGCCCAGCAATACACATTTTTTTATCAACACAATCAGCGAGATATTCTGGAAAATAGCTTTATGAAGAGTGTCTTTCACAAACACTTCGTTTTTCTAGACACAGAATAATCGGGTAAGATTCAATCAAACAGTGTTTGAACAAACACATGTTATAAGCTTATTGTGCTTGTATATATTTGAGATGAAACAATATTGACTAGAAATATATAATTTATCAGTGGTCATCAATGTATGATATCAATAACCAGTAAATAATTTCAGTATAGGGAGGGATAGTTTAGAGATACAGCTCCCTACTAAGCATGCTATAAATGGCAACTAAAGAAAATTGGGTGTGGAAGATAGCAGTCTTATCATATAAGACATATTACAGCAAAAACTGAAAACTGCTGGTGTTGTCCAGATGTTTGTTTCATGCAAGAAGATCAACACTGACAATCATCTCCAAACCATTTTCCATTCCATTTATAAAGAAAGAAGAAGAGAGAAACAAGAAGAAGAAGAAACAGATGAAGATGACAAAGATAAAAAAAGACAAAGAAGATGAAGAAGAAAAAGATAAAGAGATGAGAAAGATGAAAAAAATGAAACAAAAAGTAGATGAAGAAGAAGAAAGAGATGAGAAAGATGAAAAAAATGAAACAAAAAGTAGATGAAGAAGAAGAAAGATGAGAAAGATGAAAAAAATGAAACAAAAAGTAGATGAAGAAAAAAAAAACAAGAAGATGAAAAGGATTTTTTTTAAAGAAAAAAAAAAAAGACGAAGAAGATGCTAAAGATGATGAAGAAGAGGATAATTTTTAGGGCTGATAAGGATTTTTTTACTTGACTTTATATGTTATGTCTGCCATATAGGAAGTCTGAATTTCTTCCCTTCTTTATTACCTTTTGCTTGATAAAGGCATTTTGGTAGAAATGTTGCTTTATATTGTTTTGTACTTTGTAAAACTACAGTACTTTGTTTTTACGTGTTTCGCCATTGCTACATAGTTTTACTGCAGTCTTTCCTTAGATCGATAAGAAATAGAAGGCCCAAGTGAGATGGGCCAGTTGCTCGGAAGCCAGATAAACGTATCCCAAAATAGATGATGTATGGCAAGCTTGAAGGGGCAGACAAACAGTTGGTGGATAGAAAAAAAACGCTTTATTAAAGTGTCTCTAAAATGCTTCGATGTAGAGACCACTTGTTGGGAACCCCTTGCACAAGATTGCCAAATGTGGCACTGTAACAGCACGAGAGGAACTTGCATTATCTGAGAATCGTCATTCTGTTGAGGTGCAGAGAAAGTAAGCTACGTAAAAAGAACACACAAATGTTTAACCCTGAACATGTAAGCCCCCACCTGTGGCAGGGGATTATGATCGAGGATTGGACTTGACAGGCACCTCTGCACACACCAGATAGGTGCAGTAACACATGTCTGAGACTGTCGCTTGCGATGGACAGCTATTACTAGTATTATTATTCAGAAAAATAAGATTGAGAAGACAATAAAGATGAAGAAAAAGCAGAAGTAAAAGATAGAGAAAATGAAGTATAGAAAGTAGAATATAAACAAGATGAAGAAGACGAAGCAGATGATAAAGAAGAGGATGGATAAGAAAAATAAAAAAGGATAAAAATAGGAAAACAATGAAAATAATAACATTGCTATTTAAAAAATCTTCTTAAAAATTCTTTTTCTTCAATGTCTCCATATCGATCACTAGTTAACAACTCTTTGTGATCTGTATGTGATCTGAGCCTAAGAGCGATTGTACGTTGTGCCAGTTATGCGCCTACAATTAGGCCAGCACATCCGATTTCTGCAACGCTTTTATTTACTAGAGTAGTTTCCCTAGGCCCCTACCTCAGTTGCCTTGTAGGTTGTAGTGTTACGATTCTTTGCTCCCATTGCGGACTCCAGCAACACAAAGGCGTTTAAAAAATTAATTTAAGACAGTGTACAAAATGCAGAAGAGCAATACAAGAAGTACATGGCTGCAAAGTTCGTAAATTTCAAATGGAGTCAACACAATGCAGTGCCTGGTACATCAGCAACAGAATCAATAACAAATTTAAAAAGTATCAAACATAATCGCAAAATGTGGGAATGTAACAACAAATCAACACTGAAACAATTTTTATAAAAACAATGACAACTCAATATCTAACTCAGGAACATGCATCTAAAAATACCGGATAATTTGAAAAAACAAGCAGATGCATAATGTTGCACACCTCTGGAGAAAAAATATACATTGAACAAGAGAGAAAATAGGAAAAATAATAGATATACTCCGCTCATGACACGCATTTCGTGGATAAAACAAAGGAATTGGAAGTCAATTTGCAACATAAATAAAAGGGCAACTATTTTAAATGGCCTTTGACAGAAAAATCTGGCTACTTTGTACGTTTTATTCATTTGATAGGACCATCATTACTGCACTTCTGTGAGTAACTATGTGTACTCCGATCTCTTTCTTACACAGGAAGATCTGAGCAGCAATGCATGAACTTCGCAGCACCAGCTAGAGTTCCCGATGTAATTTAGAAGATGGTGAAATTATTTTGTAGAATCTTTTATTTTTTCAATTTTTCGAATCAATTTTGTGAGGGGAAGCTGCTTTCCAGCATATTCTTCTTGATTATGAACTGCCAAGGGTTCTATTACATGCTCGACATGAACACAAGAGCTACGTTTTATCCATTGTCTTCGATAGCAATAGGAACTCGATCTCACCTACACTGAGATCCGGAAGACCCGGGTTCAATCCCGGCACGGCCAATGAGGGTTTTTCTGTTGGGTCACAAAGAAAAATTCTAACCTGAACAGTTTCGCTGCGACTACACTAGCCATGCGGTTATTAAACTCCACAGGCACATGCCCCCCTGTCCTGCACTGCCCTAAAAAGCGACATTACAGGCAGTTACAATAGGTTTTTTTTTTTTTAATCCTCTTTGGTTTCCAGGAATCGAAGTGTCACACGACTAAATTCTGACCCAAAATAATTTTTTTTAGAACACATAAAGGAAAACATTTCCAACACAACAAAAATGCTGATAAGAAAACTTCCTGTTGAGATACCTATGTTCAGCATTGAAAAGGGCAAAAATGGAATGCCTTGAGAACATTCCGGACTCGATGTCTCGTAATTTCAAGCCCTCAAGAGAAACCATGTATTTCTTGTCCTTTTCCTGATAAAGAGAGTTATAGGATGACACAAGAAAAATCAAGAGACTGGAACAAACAAACAAAAATAAAATGATCAAGATCATTCAGGAAAAAAAAGCACTGATGAAACCAGAGCTAAATTAATATCTCTCATCCAATCCACATTTTCTGTTAAGTGTCATGGGCAACTGAAATTTTCTTAACCTTTAACCTTTCACTCCGTAATTTATTTGACCTCCAGACGCACTTATATTGCAATGTATAATGAGTTAGCCTTAAACTGGCTAGCGTTACTAAAAAAAATACCATGATCTATTATATCAGCTCAGAAGGGTGAGAGAGTTAATGATCAAGATAATTCAGGAAAAAAGCACTGGTGAAACCACAGTGAGATCAATCTTTCTTATCCAGTCCACATTTTTTTGTTATGTGTCACGGGCAAATTAACTCTTAGTGGACCAGGCATTTGTTTCTACTGAAAAAATATATGCATAAATGCATTACTGTTGTTATTGTAAGTTTATGTTGCTTTATCGCTGGAGATGGATCGGACATGTGATACGCATGGAGACTAACTTTGTCACGAAAACTGCACTGAGATTGACACTAGAGGGTAAATGAAAATGTGTAAGAACATGTAGAACATGTTGAAAGAAATGAATCACAGCTAGAACACAATACAGAGGATGGCTAAGAACAGAGAAGAATGGTGTGGATTTGTTGGTGCCCTAATCGCCAAGAGTGTCACAGGCTTGAGAGAGACAGGGAGAGAGAAAGAAAATATACAGTGTGAAAGTATATTCTACAGGGTGTTCAAGATAAAAGTAGCCCGATTGACAAATCAAAAGTTGCCAGTTACACATTGCGTTTTGTCTATTTACTATTTAAACTGGTTCTGACTAGCTCATCCTTTCATCACACTGGTTCATCGCCCCTTACCGCACCGTAAGATCACACCTTCACAAAAAGACTCGCGTAGTTGATCTATACTACGGCGTAATTGAACCTTCTCATTTTCATAAATATGTGCCAGATTGGCTCCCTTGACAGACTACTTTTATCTTGAACACCCAGTAGAATCATTGATTTAATAAAGTAAATAAAGTATTACAATTCTCAAGATTGTCACAAACCTTGTATCAGTTTCAGTTTCAGTTTGGAATATCTTCATTGCACTCGGACATGTCCATAGGTGCTCCGATCTCCTTCGCAATATCTCCAACAGCGTCCAGCGACTGACCGTACCAGTTCTGTCTTGATTGATGAGCCGACTCGTATACCTGTTGTACCGTTCTTTTCTTGCCACACCAATCTTCAAACCCAGTTCTCGCAATCTAGTAGTTGCCGTGGATTGGTTGAGATGAAGATCTTCTCTGCGGCCACGCTCTATGAGGGCGTTCACGATGTCAGCTCTGTCCATGGGCTTGGCCCTCTGATATAGCGGCAGAGCCAGCCAGTCTGTCTGCTCTCTCATTGCCAACGACACCCATGTGCCCCGAACAAAGACAAGTGTAATTCTACAAATTGTTGACGCCTGCAGTGATTCAGTCCATTGCCTGCGCACCGAACCGGCCTCCACCTTTCGGATCATACTCAATGAGTCACTCAGAATGCACGCATGAGTGTAGTTTTGTGACTCTAGCCAGAGTAGTGCATTGGTCACCGCCAGTACCTCCATTGTCATGCTGCTTGTTGTCATACTAAATGCACCACTGGCTTCCTTGACCATTCTGCCACATGAGCTTGCAGAGAAGGCCCATGCAGACTTTTCGTGACGAACTGCCGATCCATCCGTGTAAATCACGTCGCCTGCATTGCAGTTTTCATCGATAATGGCTTTGACGTCTGCATTCAACGCCATGGGATTTCCTTCTCTGCAACCTTTGTCAAATTTAATGATGGTTGAAAAGGTGTTCCAGTATATTGGAGGCATCGGTATCCATTCTTCCCCATGGTCAATATTATTGAAACCTTGTATACACCAGCATAACCAGGAGTTACCAGGATAAGCCACTATAGTTCTTCTTCTTTGCGTTCGTTCTTTACGACCTTTAATCACTCTTTGTGATATGTTTGATCTTTGCCAAGAACGTGTATACGTTGCACATTGGTTTAGTAGGCCCCTAAACGTATAGACTTCTACACATTTAGGACACATGCATCCGATTTCAGCCAAACCTCCTTAGTCGCCTCTTACGACATGCGTGGCAGGTAACAGTGGTTCTATTCTTTACACCCCAAATTTGGGCCCGGTAACCACTCGGGCGAACCACTATAGTTGTGTCCAAGTGTTTTACTTTGAGGTCAGGGAGTGTAAATATAACACTTAACTCCCACCTCTGAAGTCGGAGAAGGCACGCCTGTATGGCAGGGAACACTGATAAAGCGGCACCGCAGGGCAGTGGAGGAAGGAAAGGACTGGGGGCACACAGAGAAGAAATTATAAGGTGGAGCTGGCGGCATGCATGGGCTGGGTTTGAGGTGGCGGAAGGACACAAATTAAGTGTTAATTTTTTTTTATCTCTGCCTTAAGCAACCTTAAACACGAGTATTTATGGCGGGAGCAGTGTGTGTCTGGTGTAAATGCAGCACTCAAACTCAAAGAGCAATTTCACTCCGATACAGTGGATACAAAGCAAAAGGATGCCTACGCAAAAGGATGCCTACGCAAAATGTGGACCTCAGAGATAATGAGGCGGTGAAAAACACTGTTTATGAAGCGCACACAAAAGCCTGTTCTAGAAATCTCTTCTTATCATGATGCTGTGAGGCAATACAGGATTAGAGAAAAGAAGAAGAAGGATAACCAATGACTTATATAGAACTCAGTAAAGTTGTAATAAATGTTACAGTGTTCTATCAAACATATATAAAAGTCAGCCCCCTTCAAACAGGAACTTCCAATTTCCAGACTGAGCTAGCCCGACTTATTTAACATTGGTCACTGTAAAATGAGCACAGCAGAAACTGGTCCTAAAGGAACTAAATATACCTAAAGAATCTGACTATAAAGAAACTAACCGGACCTAAAGAAACATACTGGTGCTAAGTGATCCCACTGGTCGTAAAGGAACCAACTGACCCTAAAGGACTCAACCAATTTTAAAGGAACCAGCTGACTCTAAAGGAACCAACTGACTCTAAAGGATCCAACTGACCCTAAAGGATCCAACTGATCCTAAAGGAACCAACTGACCCTAAAGGAACCAACTGACCCTACAGGATCTAACTGATTCTAAAGGATCCAACTGACCCTAAAGGAACCAACTGGACCTCATCATCACCAGGTGCCGCGCCGCTGGCATAGGCGATCATGGATCTCCACAAATCTCTGTCGTTGGTGTTTGATATCAACTCAGACGTTGACGCTCTACCGTGCCATGAAGTCAGGCCATCCAAAATTTTTCTCTCTGTCTTCCCTGTCTCATCTACCCTCGATTTTACCGGTTGTCACAATGTGTTCTAAACCTCCCTCCTCATCACATGCCCGAAAAATAATGACTGCCTCTTTCTTATATTGATGATAAGCTTTCTGTGTCTTGATCTCATTCAGCACCTCAACATTAGTCATTTTAGCAGTCCATGGGATTCTCATCATTCTTCTATAAAACCGCATTTCTGTGGCAATTGGGCCTAAAGGAACCAAATGAACCTTAAGGATCCAATTGACCTAAAGGATACAACTGACCTTAAAAGATCAAACTGGACCGTGTCACTAAAAGAGACAACTGACCCTAATAGATCAAACTTGACCTTGCCCCTAAAGAAATCAACTGACCCTAACTGATCCAACTGGCCTGAAAGAAGTCAATTGCCCCTAAAGAAACCAAATGGTCTTGATAGAACCTGAAAAAAATATATATATTTACTGCAACAATGAACATACCTCTTCATCCTTGTACCAGGATAGTGACTCTGCTGTCAACACAAACCAAAATCCCTTGGAGCCTCCTTTGATGAAGCTGACATTATGCAAGGACAGCCATCCTTTACGAATCACCTGCAAGGAGACATTACACACACATATTCAAAATTACACCTGTTACGGTACAACGGTCATATAAAGAAATGGTCATCCTTTTTATTTCTCTAATACTGTTTTGTCTCACAGTGTCAGGATTACATGAGATTTCTAGAACGGGCTTCTTTTTATTTCATAATCCTGTCTTGTCTCACAGTGTCAGGATTAGATGAGATTTCTAGAACAAGACTTCTTTTTATTTCTCCAATACTGTTTTGTCTCACAGCGTTAGGATTAGGAGAGATTTCTAGAACGGGTTTTTGTGTGCACTTCGTACAAGGTATCCTTCGTCACCTCTATTATCTCTTTTTGCCATGCTTTCTACCTCAAACCTGTGCATGTATTTCACCTCTGCCTCAAAAGTTGCCCTTCATGTGTCCCTAGGTCTCCCATTGTTCCCGCTGTCACTGTGGTGTCTACTGCATTGCATGTCTTGGCTGTCTTTCTTTTCTCATCTTGAGGACTTGACCAATCCATTATCAAAGAAGTATTAAATGAAATGATTCAGCCACATAAGCAGATTACCAACAGACAGTGCACCTCAAAGAGCAATGCTGGGAGTATCAAGAAATGACTGGTTTAGAAATGAATAAATCAGGAAAAAAGTGGGGACAACATCAGTACTGAACTTTATCAAGAAACAACACATTAAATGGTACGGCCACATATGCAGCTTACCAACAGACAGTGCACCTCAAAGAGCAATGTTACTCCAATACAGTGGTTACAAAGTAAAAAAATTGTCCATGCAAAAGGTGGACCTCAGAAATAACAGAGGCAGTACAAAACAGTATTTATGAACTGGTTATTGGTTACTGAACCGACGTCATTGCACTCCGGGCAGACTCAGAGGTGCTAAGTCTCACTATTTATGAAGCGTGCACAAAAGCCGGTTCTAGAAATCTCTTCTTATTCTGATGTGTGAGGTAAAACGGGATATAGTCATATTGTGACAACCGGTAAAATCGAGGGAGATGAGACAGAGGAAGACAGAGAGAGAAAATTTTGGATAGCCTGACTTCATGGCGCAGTAGAGCGTCAACATCTGAGTTGAAAGCAAACACCAAAGACAAGAGATCTGTGGAGATCCATGATCGCCTATGCCAGATGGCACGTCACCTGATGATGATGTAAAACAGGACTAGAGAAAAAAGAATATGATGATAAGAATACTTACTTGGTTGCCCACTTTCCGTTTGTTGGTATTTTCTGACTTCTGTTGAGCACTGGGAGGATTTAAAAAAGTGAGAAAACATATATCAATATCAACATAACTGTCCAGGAAATCAAATTTAACTAATATTCCAACCACAAAATCTCTATTACAACTAAAATTCTCCTATATTCCAAAAAAAAAACTTTCTATGTTTCAACCAAAACCTTCTTATATTCCAACCAACCTTCCCCATATCAACCAAACTTTAAGTAGCAACACATGTCATCTCTGTGTCCAAACACTTGACATCATAACTTTGAGCTATACAAATTTGTATCTAGCATATTGCACTTTGAGTTCTTTCTGGATAGATCTATTTGCTCTCTTTGTATATCATGGACAGAGAGAAGAGAGCAAATAGATCGATCTGTCGCTTCATTTATAATGGACAGAGAGAAGAGAGCAAATAGATTTATCCAGAAAGAACTTAAAATCAAAGAAAATTGACTGATGCTACAAAAAAATAATGAGAAAATTGAAGTATTATGGACAAATAAAAAGACATGAAGGGTTTGAGAAGACCATTATAGCAGGAAGCATCCCTGTAAAGAGGAGAAGAGGAAGACCATGGAGAAGATGGATTAAGGATGTAACTGATGATTTGAGCATGATGGCTGCGGATGTGGGGCATCTGGCCTATGAGAGAGAGAAATTTTAAAGGACTGTTAGGATGGCAAACTTCTGCCCAGGACAAGCTATTTAATGATGATTTGAGCATGACGGCTGCAGAGGCGAGACATTTTGCCGATGAGAGAGAGAAACTCTGAAAGACTGTTAGGATGGCAAACTTCTGCCCAGGACAAGCTATTTAATGATGATATGAGCATGATGGTTGCAGAGGCGAGACATCTTGCCTATGAGAGAGAGAAACTCTGAAAGACTGTTCGGATGGCAAACTTCTGCCTAGGACAATCTATTTAATGATGATTTGAGCATGACGGCTGCAGAGGTGACACATCTTGCCTATGTGAGAGAGAGAAACTCTGAAAGACTGTTAGGATGGTAAACTTCTGCCCAGGACAAGCTATTTAATGATGATTTGAGCATGACGGCTGCAGAGGTGACACATCTTGCCTATGTGAGATACTCTGAAAGACTGTTAGGATGGTAAACTTCTGCCCAGGACAAGCTATTTAATGATGATTTGAGCATGACGGCTGCAGAGGTGACACATCTTGCCTATGTGAGATACTCTGAAAGACTGTTAGGATGGCAAACTTCTGCCCAGGACAAGCTATTTAATGATGATTTTAGCATGATGGCTGCAGAGGTGGAAAATCTGGTCAATGAAAGAGAGAAATTTCTATGGACTGCTAGGGTGTCAAAGTTCTGCTCATGATGATGATGTCTTACTTGGCAAACCCGATGAAGTCCTCGTGGTTGGTGTTCATGTATGAAAGTTGTATGTCAATTAGTTGTAGAATCTGTTGTTTGGCAACTTGTTCTTGTTCTCTCACACGAGTGTTCACAACACGCTCGGTTTCTTCTCTCAAATGGGGATATCGGCTCATCTATTCAAAGTGAAAAGTGGACAAAAATTGTTAAATTGGATTTAATTGCTCACTTATTTCATCTTTAAAGAGGGGTCTCTGTGAGTAGAGGCTAGGTGCTTGCACCTTGTTCCAAAGATACTCGGTTCGCTCCCTTATGGAGCCATCAGAATATTTTTCCAGAGATCCCTGATCTATCTCAGTGTAGGTGAGATTGAGTTCCTAGTCCTAATGGAGACAGACAATAAAATGTAAGCCCTGTGTTTAAATTGAGCATGTAAAAGAACCCTTGGTAGTTCAAAATTGAGAGGATATATTTTGATGTGACCGGCCTATCACACTTGGACCTTCTGCAGCAGGGTGTTGACACTTGAGATCTTGGCTCTTATGAGGACTTCGGTATCTGGAATTTTGTCCAGTTTATTTTTAGTAGTGTGCAAAGACAACTTGTGTGGAAGTGGTTTAGTTGTCTTGCGTATCTGCTATACACTGTTTAGTTTTTTAGTATTTCCCATGCAAATAGCAAACATTACATTTGAAAAAAAAAGATACCTTTTCTGTACACTTGCGGACAACTGTGGACAGCTCAGTGATCACCATATCAACACAGAGTAAAGATGGCTCCTTCAATCGATTCACCTGTTTCTTTACAATATTCTCAAAGGCCATGTCTGGAGTGAACAAACCAGTTCTGGTAAAACACAACAAGAAGAAAAGTTAGAATAGTGAAGCAAATAGAGAAGTTAGTAAAACTAGACAAGAAAATCTTCTTTCTATTCTCTAATCCTGTTTCACTTCACAATGTCAGGATAAAAAGAGATTTCTAGAACAGGTTTTTATGTGTGCTTAATAAATAGAGCTTTTCACGGTCTCTGTTATTTCAGAGGTTTGCGTGGACAGCCTTTTGCTTTGTGTCTAATGTATCCGAGTAGCATTGCTTTTTGAGGTGCATTGTCTGCTGGTAATCTGCTTATGTGGCTGAACCATTTAATTTGTTGTTTCTTGATGAAGTTCAATACTGATGTAAGCTAGTAAAACTTCTTCAATGATCCAGCGGCACTTTGAATCCTGCCTTTACTCAATACAATGCCGACATAGCAATGAAGAACTGCAGTGTTTGTCAATTTCATGCCTACTCCGGATAGGCGTCAGAACTGGACAGCTCTAGCACTATATGCGTACAGTATGACCTGATATTGATTGAGGGAAAGGATATAGAAGATGTGGAACTTGTATGCCTTGGCAGTAAGATCAGTCAATCAATGGTGTAGAGGTTAGTCGCTTGCCTCTCATTCCAAAGGTACTTGGTTCGTTTCCTCGTGGAGCCAACAGGATATTTATCCAAAGATCCCTGGTCTCAGTGTGGGTGAGATCAAGTTCCTTATCCTATCGGAGACTACAATAAAGCGTAGGTCCCTGTTCAAGTTGAGCGTGTAACAGAACACTTGACAGATCAAAATCAAAAAGAGCAGGCTGGAAAGCTGGCTAAAATCATTAGAAAAATTAAATAATTTAACTCCTACAAAATATTGTCACCATCTTCTAAATTACATCAGGAACCTCGTCGGTGCTACAGAGTTTGTGCACTGCCACTGAGATCTTCCTATGTAAGAAAGAGATGGATCACAAATGGTTACTCACCAAAGTGCAATGATGATGGTCATATCAAACAATCAATCAATCAGGAGGTACAAATGTGGACATTAACACCAGGATTAGGAGAACCAGACAAACGTTAGTTCTTAGCTAGAGATTCTAATTGTTGGGGGTACACTAGAATCCTGTACCATCACCTGTTTTACTTAGGTTGATAAAAAAGTCAAAATTCTCTGCACAATCGTAAAACAATCTATGATGAGCCATTGTAGGTCCTCTGCTGTATAAGTAGTTTATAGAATACTGAACTGACGTTATGTATTTTGTTTATCTGTTATCTGTTTATGTATTTTGTAAAACTATAGTACTTTGTTTGTACGTGTTTCACTATTTACCAAGTTTTACTGCAGTCTTCCCCCTATTTCGAACTGACGTTACAGCATTCCGGGTAGACCAATAGGCTCTCAGTCTCCCCTGACAGATGTCAAAGGGTATGGATACTCTGAATGTACTTGTGGCTCGCTAGTTAAACACCATCATCACTCTGGCCCTCAGGCATCCAGTTCTACACTCCTTAAATCGATGGATAGATTTAACATCAATTTTAGTGTCCTCACTTAACAGGCGGTTGCCAAGAGAGTTAACTAAAGAATCTGAAATTCTTAGTTTTCAATATTTCCATAATTTCAATAATTCACATTGCAATTATTTCCTAAACTAAAAAAACCTGAATCTCTACATATTTTATTATTCGCAAAACAAAAAACATTTATCAATACGTGAGTCATTTATATTTTTCTTTTTTTTTCTCAAATCATGTTTTGCCTCCCAGCGTCAGGATATAAGAAGAGATTTATAGAGCGGGCTTTTGTGTGTACTTCATAAACAATGTCTTTCATTATTCTGTTATTTATGAGGTCCACCTTTTGCGTGGACAGCCATTTGCTTTTTATCCACTGTATCAGAGTAACAATTCTATTGACAAACATAATTACGTTTGTAATGAATGTCTATTAAAATGATTCATAAAGTTGAAACTGGGTGGAGGTACTGGTACTGACAGGGATCACACCCGTGTGTTGCCGGGGGCCCTCAAGGGGAGCAAAGAATGTTAACACAGTAACCTACAAGGCATGTCGTAATAGGCGATTGAGGTAGGGGCCTAGGGAAGCTGCCCTAGTAAATAAAAAGCGCAGAAAACAGATGTGCGGGTCTACTTTTAGGTGCATAAATGGCACAATGTACAATCACTCTTAGGATTGGATCACATACAAATCATAAAGAGTGGTTAACAAGTGGGTGATATGGGGCGTTTGAAGAAGAAGACAGGGATCACAGAAATCCCTTTATTTTTCCCCTGGGCATGCAGGAGTCAGTGGTAATGAACAAGCTGATAGATTGGCTGGCATGGCTACGATATCAAAGGGAGCTGCAATGGACTGAAATGATATTCTTAACATACTGATAAAGTCTTTCCAAACAGAAGAGTTTCAGGGTTGTGAACCTCAGTCGCTGACCAGATTGAGAGAGATGAGTGCTGATATTGGTACAGCCCAAAAAAGACATACCAAATATGCAAAAAGATTGATTAATCAACATCGAACTGCTGTATTGGGCTGCTGGATTTGTTGAAGCAGGGATCGGAACACCTATGGACATGTCCGGAGAGCTATGATGATAGTCCTCATATAACTAATAACTAGCGAGTTAGGCCGCTGGACATTGCTGGGTGTGTTGAAGCAGGGATAGGAACACCTATGGACATGTCCGGAGAACTATGATGATAGTCCTCATATAACTAATAACTAGCGAGTTAGGCCACTGGACACTGCTGGGTTTGTTGATGCAGAGATGGCAGCACCTATGGACATGTTCGGAGTGCTATGATGATAGTCATATAACTAATAACTAGCGAGTTAGGCTGCTGGACACTGTTGGGTGTGTTGAAGCAGGGATCGGAGCACCTATGGGCATGTCCGAAGAGCTATGATGATAGTCCTCATATAACTAATAACTAGCGAGTTAGGCCGCTGGACACTGCTGGGTTTGTTGATGCAGAGATGGCAGCACCTATGGACATGTTCGGAGTGCTATGATAATAGTTCTCATATAACTGATAACTAATGTCTGTTAAGATAACTGTAAAATACAATAAAGAAATTTAGACATTACCTTATACCATGTATGTTGGTTATTGTGATTGCAATCTCTCGCGAGTTCCCTCTCATCAAATTCCATCTGAAATGAGCATGTTTAATTTTATGAGTTCTTAAAGTTAATACTTAGTAATTTCTTCTTCTTTTGTAGTCACACTGTTTACCGGGTTGTTGTCCAGTGTCGTGGGTGATAGCTATTTTTTACCTGATTCTGCTATGCCATCTAACCATCTTTTCGTGCTCTTCCTCTCACTTTCTTTCCTGATGTTCTGTTATAGAAAACTGTGTATACAGTACATTTTAGTTGCATTCTTATTAAGTGGCAGAACCACTTCCTTTATTAGACAGTAATTTATCAGAAGGACTTGAAGTTAATACTTAGAAATTTATTATTCTCCAAGTTATATAGTTTTCGCCCATGTGGTGCCGGCAAGGGAAGCAAAGAATAGCACCACTGCAACATACAAGGCATATAACATATAAGAGGTGACTGATGTAGGACCTAGGAAGCTACCCTAGTAAATAAAAAGCATTGCAGAAATTGGAATTCTAAACTTGTAGACGCATAACTGGCACACCGCATAATCGCTCTTAGGCACAGATCACATTCAAATCACATACAGAGTGGTTAACAAGTGGTCGATATGGAGCGTTCAAATAAGAAAAAATATAGTATTGAGTTCACGCATAGTGTGAACTCACTACCAATGACACTGCGAAACGAGTACTCCAATGCTATATTGAACCAATTCTTATGTATGGCAGCGAATCATGGACACTGAACAAACAATCAATACGATCATTGGAAGCCACAGAGATGTGGTTTTACAGAAGAATGTTGAGAATTCCATGGACAGCAAAGAAAACAAACGTGGAGGTTTTAAATCAGGCCTGCGCACAAAGAAACCTTATCAAAAGAATAAGAATCCGACAATCAAGGTTCTTCGGGCATATAATGCGAAGAGAAGGTTTAGAACATTTGGTGACTACAGGTAAAATTCAGGGAAGGAGAGATCGTGGAAGACAGAGGGAGAAGATGTTGGATGGCCTGACATCATGGTTCGACAAAATATCGCGTCAGAACTGATTACATGCACCAAGCAAAGAGAGTTGTGGAGAGACATGATCGCCTACGCCGGCAGGCATGGCACTTGATTGATAGTATTGAAACTAAATTACGAGTTTGCAATTCCAATGTTGTATCAATCCTACTCAAGACACGAGAGGAGACTTAACATCTTTCACCTTCGATGTCTCCCAAGATTATGAACATCAGGTGGTACGACAAGATAACCAACTCTGAAGTACAACGTGCAAATCTGCCTTCCATCATGGGCATGCTCAGCAGTAGACGACTAAGATGGTTGGGACATGTGAGAAGAATGGAAACTTATCGCATACCAAAACAAATGTTGTTCTGTGAACTTTCGGAGGAAGAGGCACCAGGGCAGACCACTGCTCAGATATAAAGATGTCTGCAAAACCTCAATGAAAAACTTTGCTATAGATCCCAGCACATGGGAGGGACTAGCTGATGACAGAGTTGTGTGGAAAGCCAAATTACGGAAGGCGCAGAGTCTTTTGAGAAGAGACTTATGTACGAGCTGAACGACAAGAGAGAAAGCGAAAACTCAGAAGTTGTCACAGTAAAACACTTGCCTACTGACCGTCTGTAAAGATGAAAAGGGCCATATATCAATCCTAACATATGTCAGTGAGAGTTGGAAAATTACTAAAATACTTTATATATAAAGTAAGTTAAATACATTTGAAAATAGATGTATACGAAAAATAAACATAAAATAGGACGAATTTAGGAGAGGTGATGAAATCAGAGAAATGTCTGGTCAACTAATAGTAACAAATGCTATAAGAAAGAAAAGATGGAGATATGTTGGGCATACCCTGAGAAGAAATGATCAAAGAATCACAAAGCAGGCAATGAAGTGGGAGGTAAATCCATTTGACATCTGTTATGGGAGATTGAGCATCTTTGAGTCTGCCAGTAGTGATATATCATCGGCTCAGTAACCAATAACTAATTAGAAAACAGCTTTTTAGAAAACAACAAAATATTAATTAAATATACCGCAGGGTATGAAACTGTGTTCTTCACTTTTCTTTTCTAATTGCAGAGTACTAATGGCGAGTCATGGACAATAAACAAACAGATAGAAAAATCTCTGAGAGCCACGCTAAAATGACTAATGTGGGGGTATTGAATGAGGTCAAGACACAGAGAAAGCGTATCATCAATAAAAGAAATGTTATGTTATGCGATCGGCGTCATGGCCCATTGGGCATTCCCATTCGTGCTCTGTACTCCGCTGCAGCAGCCACCCCAAAGTCCATTTGCTCACCATACCCATGAGAAGTTGATTACTATATCTTCTCTCTCTACCATGAAGTCTGGCGCTTCCAACCTTAACACCTAATTCTCGAACTCGTTCCAGTGTCTGAGACTTGCCCATGTCACATAATTGGGAGCTCTGTCCATACTTCTGCCCGCTTGAGTCGGGACATTGTCAATATAAGAAAGAGGCAGTCATCACTTGACGGGCATATAATGAGAAAGAGAGGTTTAGAATACATTGTAAGATCCGGCAAAATCGAGGGGAGAAGAGACAGAGGAAGACAGATAGAGAAAATTTTGGATAGCCTGACTTCATGGCATGGAAGAGCGTCAACATCTGAGATGATAGCAAACACCAGAGATTTGTGAAGATCCATGATCGCCTAAGCCATCCGGCACAGCACCTGATGATGATGAGAGTAGTATCTAACAGTGTTTTCTTGATATTGAACTAACCTTGACTAGCTCAAAAGGAAATCTCTCATGGAAGACTCTGTTGATCTTGGCACCTCCAGATAAGTCCTCTGTTGACACATGTGCACCAAAGCCTTCAATGTCTCTCTCAAAGTCAGTGCTGAACTGTGAGATCATTCTGGTGAAGGTATTGTAACAATTGAAAACAATTATGGCTCTTTTTAAGTAATATATAAGGCCTTTTTTGTCTTTACAGATGGTCAATTCGCAAGTGTTTTACTGTGACAACTTCTGAGTTTGCACTTGTCTTTCTTGTCCTACAGCTCATCCCTAAGTCTCTTTTCAAAAGATTTTGCACCTTTGTCCAATTTGGGAGGACTTATAACCAATGACTATTGCTTTCTGTGTTGTGTCCTCTCCATTTATGCCTAGCTTGGGCAGCTGATATGGGATATGTGCCTTGCCCATTTTGCACAAATCCCCTGTCTACCTTACTATTCCATCCAAAGGAAAGACAAAGTCCATACGTTTGGAATCAAGCAGGGTTTGCAGGGATGCCAGAAGATGGAACGGAATACACACATAACCATCAACTGCCTTAAGGTCCCTCCCTTCAGATTTGTGGCCAGGGTTTACTACTCTAGCATAACTATGCTGATCCACAAGACAGTGGGAATTTATAAATCAGACTTTACTCCCCGCCTTTAGCTCTCTCTAGCCCCCCTCCACAAGGCAGTGAGTTAAGCAGTTGCAGATGGTACCGTCTACAATCATAAGTAATATATAGACAGTTCATTCATCCAAGAGCTTGTCCATCTTCTCCATGGTCTTCCTCTTCTCCTCTTTGCAGGCCTGTCTCCTTCCATAATGGCCTTCTCCAACCTATCCTGTCTTTTTTATATGTCCAAAATAATTAGCAGACAAGCTTGTGTCAACAGAATTGACTGTCGGTGAGTTGAAGATGGATAAGGGAGATGTTCTTCGAACTCTTCACAATTGCCTGTTAGAAGAAGACACTAAAATAGATGTTGAATCAATAAAGCTATTCTTCTTCTTCAAACGCTCCATATCGACCACTTGTTAACCACTCTTTGTGATATGTATGTGATCTGAGCCTATGAGAGATTGTACGCTGTGCCAGTTATGCGCCTACAAGTAGACCAGCCCATTCGCTTGCTGCAATGCTTTTATTTACTCATGTAGCTTCCTATGCCCCTACCTCAGTCGCCTCTTACGACATGCCTTGTAGTGTGCAGTGTTACTATTCTTTGCTTCCCTCAGTGGGGCCGGCAACACACGAGCAGAATCGATAAAACTATTTAAGGAGTTTGGAATTGCCCATTGTACAAGTCGAACTGGATGCCTGAGGGGCAGAGTGAGGAGTGTGTTTAACCAGCGAGCAACAGGAACCATCAGTATACATACCCTTCGACATCTGTTGGGGGAGACTAAGCAAATATAAGTCAGCACGGAGTGCAATGTCGTCGGTTCAGTAACCACTAACCAATTAAGACTACTACTATCTTAGAAAAATGAATTAACTCTGAACAACCAAGAAACTCACTGCATCATTGCTTTTGTTTTTCTAGCTGGATCATCAGGTTTGAAATTCTTGTATTCCTCAACATCTTTCTCCATAGCTAGCAGCTGTGACTGTAATTTGTTCCTCAGAGATGGGAGAGTGTCTCGAATATGATTGGTCAACTGCTGGTTGAGAACTTTCTGTAAATATGGTGTACCAAGTCGATCTGCCATATGCCTGATGAAAAGCAAAGATTATTTTACATTATATTGTAACAATTTTACGAGTAACAAAAACAGTTTGAATTGTGCTTGACAAATGCGAATAAAATTTTCTGAAACATTTGTTTGTTTTGATTTATTTAATCCTGTTTTGCCTCACAGCATCAGGATAAGAAGAGATTTCTAGAAATGGCTTTGTATGTATATGTGTGTGTGTGTGTGTATATATATATATATATATATATATATATATATATATATATATATATATATATATATATATATATATATATATATATATAGAGAGAGAGAGAGAGAGAGAGAAAGACAGACAGACAAACAGTAAAATGGCAATGAAAATGGAGAGAAAGTGGGACAGAAAATGAGATTACTTATTTGGTAATAGACCTGATCTGTGTTCATCCACCACTCTCAGCAGACAACAAAGAGTAAACAAGCTGCTGATTCCTGTAGCTTGTCGGTTAGAGAGACAGAGAGAATATTACCTGTACGAAGGGTGAGACAAGAAAAACTTCTTTCTGCAGCCATGGCTGTTCGGATGTCCTTACGCCCCTTCAATATCTCTCTGACTTCTGTTTACAACACCAATGTAACCTGTCCAAGACATCAACACACCAACGTTAACATATGCTCAACACACCGACGTTAACATATGATCAAACACACCAACGTTAACATATGCTCAAGACACCAACGTTAACATATGCTCAGCACATCAACGTCAACACATCAACGTTAACATATGCTCAACACACCAACGTTAACATATGCTCAACACACCAAAGTTAACATATGCCCAACACACTAATATTAACATATGCTCAAGACACCAATGTTAACATATACTAAACACACCAACATTAACATATACTAAACAAACCAATGTTAACATATGGGAAACACCAAAGTTAAAACATACTAAACACACTAATGTTAACACACCCTGAGGGTAATATTGATGTTTCTAGCTATATTTACCTCTCCTCAGAGGCAGCAACCTATTTTCCAATATTTCTCGAGCGTCAGTCCCATCATCCATCAAGTCCAACTTAGTTATCACACCGATGGTTCGGATCCCTGGACAACATAGAATGAACAATTGTAAAATTGGGAGTCTTTAAAAACAAAACTGTCGTTACTGCCTGTAATACTATTTAAACCAATCCAAGTCAACTACTAGATTACAAGAGCTGGATTGAATATTTGGAGTGGCCAGAAAAGAACAGATTTATGAGTAGGCTTATCCATCAACATCAAACTGGTACTGTTGTCGCTGGACGCTGTTGGAGATATTGCGAAGGAGATTAGAGCACCTACGAACATGTCCAGAGTGTAATTCAGATATTCCAAATTAAAACCAATGTTCTTACTTCTTCAAACGCTCCCTATCAACGACTTGTTAACCACTCTTTGTGATTTCTATGTGATCAGTCTAAAAGCAATTGTACATTGTGCTAGTTATGAGCCTACAAGTAGGCAAGCACATCCAATTTCTGTGATGCTTTTTGTTTACTAGGGTAGCTTTCCTAGGCCCCTACCCTAGTCGCCTCTTGCGACATACCTTGTAGGTCACAGTGTTACTATTCTTTGCTCCCCTTACGAGCCCCGACAACACACGGGTGATATTCTGACAAATTTCTTCATTCATTAAAACAAATTGGCATCATTCTACAAACTTTTCAAATATTTACCTTGAGGATCAACTTCTTTGGCAATTTTAAGAGCATCAGAGTTGGCAAGATCTGTGTTTGCCGGACTGACAGCCAGAATGAGACATGACTCCTTACTAATGAACTCCATCAGCATATTCCTGATCTGCTGCTCAATGTCTGCTGGTTGATCACCTACTGGTACTTTTGTCATTCCAGGCAGGTCAATCAAGGTCAGGTTCAGAACTATAATAAATAACAACACATAATTAGTTGTTCTTTCTGTTCATGAGGTGGACATTTTCTCAACTCTTGAGTAGGTACAAACACTCTCTGATAAACAAACATGTAAAACATATAAATGTAAATATATAATGTAAATATGCATCGTGGTGAGAAGTCCGGCTGGTGTTTTCTGGCGTGTGCACATGGTAGAGTCATTGCAGAGCAAAGCAAAGTATACAGGACGGGGACGCTCGCTGGTGCAACAGAGTTTGTGCACTGCTGCTGAGATCTTCCTGTGTAAGAAAGAGATCGGAGCACACATTGTTACTCACCGAAGTATTGTATCTGACTCAGTCGATGGTTCAGAAGATCCAAAATGGCTGGTTGCGTTATGAGGGGATGCCAGAGGTTTTCAACCTCCAGAGGCTTATATGGATTTACTGTATTGGGCATCCAAATGTTTGCAGCTACAAGAGAGTGGACAGGCTTACATCGAGTGTCGGATGGATAAGGGGGATGTACTTCAGTCTCTTTGTGACCTCCTGTTGGACCAGGACACTAAAATTGATGGTGAATCTATCCAGCGATTTAAAGAATTTTTTCATTGTACACGTAAACCTGGATTGAGGGGCAGAGAGAGGAGTGCGTTTCACCAGCAAGACATAGGAACCATCAGTATGTATTCCCTTTGACAACTATTGGCATCTATTAGACTGAGCACTTATGTGTCCACTTATGTGTCTACCCTAAGTGCTATAACGTCAGTTCAGTAACCAATAAATATATAAATACATCATCATCATGTGCTGTGCCGGCTGGCTTTGTCGATCATGATCTCCAAAAATCTTTGTCTCAGGTGTTTGCTATCATCTCAGATGCTGACACTCTTCCATACCATGAAGTCAGGTTGTCCAAAGTTGTCTCTCTGTCTTCCTTTGTCTCATCTCCCCTCGGTTCTTACAATGTGTTCTAAGCCTCCCTTTCTTATCACATGTTTGAAAAATAATGATTGCCTCTTTCTTATATTGATGATAAGCTTTCCCTGTGTTTTGACCTCATTCAACACCTCCACATTTGTCATTTTAGCAGTCCTTGGGATTCTCAACATTCTTCCGTAAAACTACATCTCTGTAGCCCTCAGAGATTTTTCGATCTGTTTGTTTATTGTCCATGACTTTATAACAATTCTAAAAATTAAAATAATATATCATCATAACCAACATGCTTGTCCCTGTCAAAACTTGGCTTCCATGACATCCGTTCCAAATGCCTCCCCAAGCTGCTTCAAAATTTGTAATAGTCATGAGTGTCTTGGAAATATTGAGAAGGTAGTTTGCCGTTGTTTTCATTCTTGGTAGCAACTTAAATAGTCTGTGATCATCGCCACTGTTCCTGCAATTGAGATCATCGATCTGCTACTCTCAAATCTCCATCCACCATCTGCTCCCATGGCTTCTCATAAACCTGATGAGGGGGTAGATGATGATTGGGGGGTTACACAGGTACTCCCCCTTGCCCAAGGGTGTTCTGTATTACTCTTTTTTAACCGGCTATGAACTCACATGTAGTTATATAGCACAGATGAATGAATTTTTGTGTGAAGACTTGCTTTCCTTATCACCAGTGTCCCTCGTCATTCAGGCGAGCCTTACTCTGACTTCATTGTGTTCGAGGATTGGACACTATAGTCACCTCCGCACACACCAGAGTGGTGCTGCAGCATACACCTGAGACTGTTGTTCTCATCGCTTGTGATGGACGGTTATTATTATACCATCTTCAGAGGTACTTGTAATTTAGATCCCCAAGAAAAGGACCATAGTATGTAATTTTGTTTAGTCGTTGGATCATCATCACTGCACATCCAACCAATTAGTCCAGAAGTGCTCCGATCTAATCCTCAGTATGTCTCTCAGTCTTTGGCGACCAACGACACCGGTTCCCTGTTGGTCTACCATTTGTCCCCAGCCACCAGCACAGTGCTCCCTTCCAGCCACATCCCACCTGACCTGGAACTCCTGCAGTGTGATTAGTGTTGTAGATTCACCACTATTACTTGAATCATGTACACATCCTCTCTCCCTTAGGAATTTATAATATCAGCCCAAGTCCATCAGCGTTCACTTTCCCCCACACCCGCATGCCCCAGCACAAAAACAAAACTAATCTTTGTCAGCCTAGACCTAGACAGTATGAAGTCTAACCGTGTACCGCATGCACACCGTCTCTGGATTCTGCTGGATTTGTTGAGGCGGAGATTGGAGAGCACATTGACATGTCCGGAGTGCTATCATAAAAGTCCTAGCATAACTGGTAACTGAAATACCATCATAAATTCTCAAACATGTTTGTTTTCAAGATAACATATTCAAACAAAAAACCGAGTATAAACTAGGTGGACTAATAATATTGTAAAGTGTCTGCCTTATTTTTAAAACTTACCGTTTGGTGAATACACTCGTAAATTAATGGGTATATTGGATATGCCTTTGTTTCCCCCTGTCACCCTGTCTGTTTCATCTTCAATTTCCTTGCGGACCAGGCTGAAATCGGTGAACTTCTTGCCCTTTGTATGAATAAACTCTGCATATTCTGAAAAAGAACATCAGTATAAGAACTAGTTTTCAAATGTGTATTATGGGAAAGAAATATATAAAAACTGTACACGGATTAACTCATCATCAAATAGCTTGTCCTGAAATCGCTAGTCCTGCACGTATATAGACTAGGAATAAGTAAAACAGCTCTCTGCCAGTTATGTTATGTGATCGATGTCATGGCACATTGGGCAATTCTGTGTGTGCTGTCCTCCACTGCAGCAACCATCCTAAAGTCAATTTGCTCACTGTCCCCATGAGAAGTTGATTAGTATACTTTCTCTCTCTACCATGAAGACGACACTATCTGGCATGTCAAAACGTAACGCCTAAATCTCAAACTCGTTCCAGTGTCTCTGCCAGAGTCAGCAGGTGGAACAGACACAGGTCCTGCAAGACTGTCCTCTCCTGTGTGAGTTGAGAAGCTATATGTGACCACACCAAGTCAACCTAAAAACTAAGCTTTGGAGAAACCTGACAGACCTGAAGCTGACTGCTCAGTTTGTCGTCCAAAGCAAACTAAGTGCATGATCAGAGATCACTGAAGAAGAATAACAGAACCTTGACATTCTAACAGTTCTTTGGAATTTCTCTCTCTCATAGGTCAGATTTTCGGGCTCCATCTTCCGCGTCTTCTTCCTCTTGCTCTGTACTTGTTATACTTTTTCAGTGTGTAGTAGTCGATACCGGGGTATTCTTGTCAGGCGTCCTATTTAGTATAAACTGTATACTCAGAGTTCGGCCAGCAGCGTTATCTATACCCTCACTTTAAAATGCTGTAATATGACCTATTATGTTAATCTGGCTAGAAACTTAGCGACCGTTTCTGTCAACATCTACGCAATTACTAATATGTTTTGTGACCCCTGGAATCACTCACTCTTCTTCTTCTAACCAAGTCTGCAAGTTTTCACATGTGTGCAGCCAATGCCAAATTGTAGAATCTGCATGTGTTCTGTAATTGTAGAAGACTAGTGTAAACGGTAAATCAAATCTAGAACAAAAATTAGGATATTTAACTCTAATGTTAAAGCAGTTCTACTGTATGGGTCGGAAACATGGAGAACAACTAAAACAATAGTGCATAAATTGCAAACATTCATCAACTGGTGTCTCGCAGAATAGAGGGAATAAGATGGTATGATAGGGTCACAAATGAGGAACTTATGGAGAGAACAAGACAGATTCCAGTGAACGAACAGGTTTAAAAAGACGCTGGCGCTGGATAGGACACACTTTGCGAAAACCGGAGGGAATATAACAAGAAAGGTCCTTGCCTGGAACCCGCAGGGACAGCGAAAGAAGGGGAGGCTGAGAAATACATGGAGACGAGATTTGGAGGCGGAGATTAACAATATAAAGAAGAGCTGGAGGGAGCTGCAGGAGTTAGCTAGAGATAGGAAGACTTGACATGAGTTGGTTGAGGGCCTATGCCCCAATCCGGGGTAAAAAGACTGAGAGAGAGAGTGTGTAAACGGTATTATGAACAGATGGTGTGGTCGGAGAAGTTCTTGTCTAGCTTTATGTAGTTCAGGGCATTCAAGCAAGATATGCTGTACTGTCTCACATGAATTACTGCACTTTCTACAGTGTGGTAGGTGAGTGGGGTTTATTCAGTTTAGGTGGTAATTCAGTTCAACATGTCCTATTCTTAACTGGAAGATAGTGCTTTGATCTTTTCATTGTAGTAGATTTATATTGTCCTTAGGGTTTGGTCTATTCATCTCTGCATACATAACCCAACCAGTCATCCCCATAGCCCATTGGTTCAGCCAATCCTCTTAGTTGTTTTTCAGAATCTGTTTTATACTTTATAAATTAACAGCTTTGTCTATTTGTGGTTTTGGTGATCCCTGTTTGGCCAGATGGTCTGCCTTGTCATTTCCTGGGATATCTGTGTGGACCACTCACTCTCACTTTGGGAACTTATGATATTCAAGTCCCAGTCCTCTAACCATCGAAGTGGATTTGTCCTTGCAAATCGTTTCATATATCTTCCCGCTCACCCGCTATAAATTTAGTCACAGTCATCTCTGACAAATTTTTGCATGACGGCTTGCATTCCTCATCACCATTACCCCTCACTATTCAGGCGAGCTCTTACAAGTACTTTTCCAACATATCACACCTACGCTTTGTTAAATACTAATGCTAGTACTGTGAGGTCCCTAACACTTCACACCTAAGCTGCATTCTTCTTCACCTCCATCCCTAGGGAGGAATAAGTCCACAACCAATGCTTTCCAAGTCCTCCTATCCAAGGCCCTCTTTTCCAGATCTATCCCCATTTTCTTGCATTCCGTTTCCAACTCCCGCCTCTAGGTGTTCCTGGGTCTTTCCATACCTCTTTTACCCTGAGGGTTCTATCTCATGATGCTGTTAGAAGGTCTCCTCACTGTGTGTCCTATCCATCGCCACCTTCTGTCCCTTATCTCTTGTTCCACCTTCCGTTGTTACAAAGCTGCATTAAATGCTAAAATCGCCTGTGTGTTGTCCTTCCCGGGAGCAAAGAATAGTAACACTGCGGCCTACAAGGCATGTTGTAATAGGCGACTGGGGTAGGAGCCATGGGAAGCTACCCTAGTAAATAAAGAGTCGCAGAAATTGAATGTGCTGGCCTACTTGATAGGCGCATAACTGGCACAACGTACAATCGCTCTTAGGCTTGGATCACATAGAGTGGTTTAACAAGTGGTCCCTTCAAATATGGCGCGTTCGAAGTTGAAGAAGAAATGCTAAAATATTTCCTATACCTTTATTTTTCTCAATGTCTTACCTGTTTTACTGTAAATAAGTTGTAGCACCAAGGGTCTTCTTGTCACAATACCAGAACCTCTGGGCAAAAAGTCTCTGTAAATGTATCAAGTTAAGAAATGATGCAAAGATTTTACAGATGTCAATGTTTAAAAACATCCAAAATATATGATTCAGCAGACCAAAGAGCAATGCTACTTTGATACGGTGGGTACAAAAGCAAAAGGCTGTTCAACGCAAAAGGTGGACCACAAAAATAACAGAGGCAGTGAAAGACACTATTTATGAAACGTACACAAAAGCCTATTCTATAAATATATTTGTATCCTGATGCTGTGAGGTAAAACAGGATTAGAGAAAAGAGGAAGACTGCCTGATATTTCTATGGTCCACCTACTGAGTGAACAATCTTTGTCTTGTATATACTGTATCGGAATAGCAATGCCCATTGAGATGCACTGTCTGTGGATAATCTGCTTGTGTGGCACAACCATTTATTTTGTTGTTTCTTGATGATGATCAGTACTGATGTTGTAAACACTTTTTTTCTAGATATCTTCATTTCTAAATCTGTCTTTTCTTGATACTACCAGCATTCTGTGTAGACACTTCCCCTCTGTGGATCCCTTTGGTTCAACTGTTGCAAGTTGAACGTATCAAGGTTGTGGGTTCAAATCCGAACTGTGTCATTTTGTTCACTAGTGCATTTTTTTCAGAGATCCCTAAGATTGTTACTGGAGCTACTGAGTTTGAGCAATACTCTCAGCGGATCATGTGTCATTTCTGCAAAGAAGGATCCAACCATGGGGGAGAGGGGGAGGAACCTGATACAATAAAGTCAATCCTTCGACTTTTGACCCTTTAGGTTTTATCTCTGTCATGAATAGTTTGCTTATGTCATTTGATGTCAACATCCAGGTCTGGCACCGATACATAATTTTATATCTCTGCCTTATATACCTGAGTGTGCGACAAGGATTGATGATGATCAGACATATATTCTGTCACAAAGAGAGCGATGATATGTGCGGGTCTCTCTCTCTCTAGCATGTGACACCTGCAGCACAACAGCAAATGCATATCATTCTTCTCTGTCCTTGACCATCTAATGTATTGTGATTCATTTCTTTCGGTTTTTATTCTACTGTTCTCCTTCAGGTCATTGTGAGTCTCCAATGTTTTTTTACACTCTGATGTCCATCTCATTGCAGTTTTTATGGCAGATTTAGTCTATATACATAGCACATGTTGGTCCATCTCCTGCATCTCTTTTGGATGATGGTGTTCATATTCTCTTACTGACACCGTTAAAGTTCTCGGTTATAGATAGCTCTTGGCCAGTGCATGTGGAAGATCTTTCTAAACAAGTTGTATGGAAGGTGGAGAGTTTGAAAGCATTTTGATCTGCCATTCTCCAGCATTCTGATCCATGTAGTAAAGTCTAGAGCACACAGTTGTATAGTAAAGTGGATAGCACACAGCTGTATAGTAAAGTGGATAGCACACAGTTGTATAGTAAAGTGGATAACACACAGCTGTATAGTAAAGTGGATAGCACACAGCTGTATAGTAGAGTGGATAGCACACAGCTGTATAATAAAGTTGATAGCACACAGCTGTATAGCAAAGTTGATAGCACACAGCTGTATTGTACCTCTAAAGTCGGAGAAGGCTCACCTGTATGGTGGGGGACACTGATAAAAAGGGAAAGCATGCCTTCATGCAAAAATAAGTCAGATGCGCCATACCAGGCGCCCTGACTACTGCTGAATTCATAGCGGGCGAATGCAAGAAAAAGATGTTGTATAGTAAAGTATAATTGATAGCACACAGCTGCATAGTGAAGTATAATTGATAGCACACAGCTGTATAGTAAAGATAGGACACAGCTATCAATATGTGTGTATGGGTTGCATAAATCATGCAAGTAACACTCAATACAGAATCTACCTTGCAACTAGATTTAGAAAAAAAAAATTCTTATGTATAATAATTCATCTGCATATTGACCATAAAACTGGTAGCATATGTTGCATAACGATCAATCTCCTTCTCCCTTCATTGTAGAGAGACGGAGAGAGAGGACATACTGAAAACTGAAACAGTATGAACCAGTTTCATTGCAAAATATATATATATATATATATATATATATATATATATATATATATATATATATATATATAATATACACAACAGCTGGCAGCATATTTATGTAAGAACAGTGGTTTTCACACTGTGTGTTGCATGGTTCAATAAAAGGAGCAATATATCCTCTGTTCAGTCTCTCTTATATGGTCCATATCCAAAAGGTGGAGGCTGGTTCGGTGCGCAGGCAATGGACTGAATCACTACAAGCGTCAACAGTTACACTTGTGTTTGCTCCGGGGCACATGGGTGTCATTGGCAATGAGAGAGCAGATAGGCTTGCTGGATCTGCCACCATATCCTGGGGTCAGCCAATGAATAGAGTTGACATTCTGACATCGAGTGTGGCCGCCTAGAAGATTTTTATTTAAACCAAGCAGTGGTCAGAAAAGAACAGCATAACAAGTATATGAGTAGGCTCATCAATCAACATCAAACTGGCATGGTCAGTCACTGGACGCTGTTGGAGATATTGCAAAGGAGATTGGAGCACCTAAGGACATGTCCGGAGTGCAATGAAGATATTTCAAACTGAGACATTTGCTGTTAAGTATCGTGAGCATCTGATGGGCTAGATGCATTATTGTGAGCCCATACTGTTTTAGCATGTCTGCAATATTATCCTAAGTCCCCAAATTGAACAGAAGTGGTTGCTAAAAAAAAGAAGAAAAATTAAATATTTTTTATATATAAAAAATGACATGATTCTTTGGAGAAGATCATTCAGGGCGGCATTATACGAGGCAGACAAGGGAGAGGAGGCCAAGGAAAAGGTGGATGCAAGATATCATAGATGAGTTTAGTATGACTGCAACAAACATCTCACATAGGACAGCGAGGAACTTAGAGCCGCTATCATGGGAGCCAACTTCGGACAGGGATAAGCTAGATGATGATGAATATATTGCAATATTATATGGATAATAGAAATACATATTAGGGTAATATGCTGGCGACAGATAGGAGACCTTGAGCAAACCAAGGGGAATATAAAAGAAGGGCTCTTTCCCAGAACCCATAGGGAAAGCGAAAGAGAGTTAGTTAGTTAGTCTTTCCTCTTGGGCCTGTGGGCGGCGCATAGGGCAGAGGTCATAGTTCTCCATGTCTCGCGGTTCGTTGGTATCTGTTTTAGGTCTTTAATGTTTACTAGGCCCATCGTTGAGCCTTCTCTGGTGATGGTTCTACGCAGAGTCTCTCTTGGTCTTCCTCGTTTTCTTTTCCCTCTGGTGTCCATATGAGGGATTGGTAAGGAGTCTTCTCTCATCCATTCTAAGTGTGTGGCCGATGTAGTTCCAGCGGCGCTTTCTTATAAAATTTGATACATTTTCTTTCTTGGTCTCTTGTCTTATTTGTGTATTGGGTCTGAAATCTGACCATTTGAGGTTCAATATTCTTCTAAGACATTTATTCTCAAAGTTATCTAATTTTCTTTCTAGAGCTTTTGTTGCTTTCCAACTCTCGCATCCATAAGTTAATACTGGAATCACACAAGAGTTAAAGATCTTTAATTTTAAGTGCTTGCTGAGTGAATTGGACTTCCATATATTTGACAATTTGTTAAAAGCACTTGATGCCAATGCGATTCTGTGTGGAATTTCTGGCGCTGTATCCCCCGCAGTGAAAGAGAGTGAAGCCTAGAAATAAATGGAGAGGAGATATGAAGGTAGAGGTTAACAATATATGTAAGAGCTGGAAGGAGTTGTAAGAGATAGCTAAAGATTGAAAGACTTGACATGAGTTGGTTGAGGACCTATGCCCCAATTTGAGTTTAAAACCCACAAGAGGGAAAGAGAGAGATATGAGGGTAACTACAACCTTAACCGGACTGTTGCCTGTCTGTTACCAGGGCTTGCATGGGGAGTAAAGAATAGTAACACTGCAACCTGCAAAGCATGTTGCAAGAGGCGACTGAGGCACCTAGGGAAGCTACCCTAATAAATAAAAAGTCTCGCAGAACGTCGGATGTGCTGGCCTACTTATAGGTGCACAATATACCTTAAGATATGAAAAAGGGTCCTTTATCATCATGTGCCCTGCTAGCTGGCGGCTAACTAGTTATCACAAATCCAAATACTTGGGGGCAATTTTCACTTTTGACGGAAGTATAGATAAGAAAATCAATTGATGCGCATAAGCTAACCAGGTACAGTTAACACCCCTGTTGTCACATAAAGAGATACCGCTAAAAACTAAAGCAAATCTTATTAGAACGATTTTTTTGGCCAACCCTATGTTACCAGTGCCAAACATTGCCAATAATAGCAGCTAATGAGCAGAAAATCATAATGATGGAGAACAAGAAGAATGGATGTGAAACCAGTCTTGTAATTCATAAAAGAACAACAGATTAAATGATTTAAACACCTGACAAGAATGTCCTGGTATCGACTACCACAGAGACACACAGAAAAGTATACAGAGTACAGAGAAAGAGGAAAACAATGCAAAAGATGGAGCGACGGTATCAAGAACAGCCTTAATAAAATTAATAACAGCTTACAAAGTGCCTTAGTACAAGCACACACAAGATCACTGCATTCCTCCCCCTTCCCAACACTTCTATAAAAAAGTAAATGGTGGAAGAGAAGAAGAATAGGATAATAGAGCCAAGATATGATTTGGGTTTATTATAGATAGTGTATTGCTGTATGTTTCTAGGCACTATATTAATATGAAGAAAATATTGCTAGATATAAAAACCAATCTGTTATATGTTAATGGTCACATGTGTAACGTCCTACAACACAGAACTTAACGGGCAAAGTCATTCTACACTGAGGGGAAAATCAATATACGAGGGAGGAGACGAGAATGGTAACGCCCCCCTTCTAATGGTACTCAAGGCAGGCATCAAATACCTTTAACGGACACAAATAGGAAACATAATGATCTTTAACTTATTTAAACAATAAACATATCTGTTTTCGTTTATTAAAACGATTCAAACTTATTCGAAAACTACTACATCATTTTTATAGTTGCAATATATAATTTTAACGTCAAAATCTTGAAAATATCAAAATCATACGAGGCAAAAGAAACATAATTCGTACCTTCCAACAAAGTTTTCTAGGACACTACTCTTTCCAGCACTTTGACTTCCAACGACTGCAATCTGTGGGAGATCTAATGATAACGGGACACCAAGTGAAGCGAATACATCCTGCAACTTGTTGACTATGGGAATCAGATGCTCCATCCCAACATTGCCCGCCATCTTGTCAGAATCTGGCTTGTTCGATCGATAATAACAAAACAATCAGTCTCAAATAATGAGTGACATCACGAACCGCTTACAGCTTTTTTATTCACAGCTTTTACGATATTAATCCAATACTATGTTCGAAAACTATAAATACGCAGGTCATAGTCCATACAAACGGCAAACGATTGTTGAGCAATATTTCAAAAGTGGTCGAATTATTTGGTTTTAAAATTGTGAACAACTGAGGGAAATAACGGATCATGTCTCGGTTTTTTACTTCGTCTTAATGTTCATTCGCAATAATGATACACTGATATTCTTTCCCCAGCAGATGTCGATGGGTATGCATACAGATCACTCGCTGGCTAAACACTCCACATTCTGTACTCTTGCGTCCATTTCTACTTGTGCAACGTATAATCTCAAAATCGCTGTTTAGATTCATTATTAATTGTAGTCCTTTCACATAATAAGTGAATCGACATGTGTACTCATGAACTTTCACTGCTCAGATCAGAGGAGATGTGAAGGAAGACAGGGTGGTTTTGCTATGACTGCAAGCAGTCTCACTATGGAAATCCCCGCAGTAACTAAACCGATCGTCTGGCTGGAGTCATAGACTTTTATCCATTCATGTTTTCTCAGTGACTCAATGAGCATGTTCAGGAATATTGAAACAGGCTGGGTTTGGAGACAATAGTTGGAGTCGCTGAGGAAGTCTAGGCTGGCAAAAATCAATTTTATTTTTGTATCAGGGCATGCAGATGTAAAAGGAAATGAACGCGCCGATATGCTTGTAGGTATGGCCCCACAAAGAACCGGTGATGTTAATCTCAACCCACGCTGCAAGACATACTGAGGAGATCGGAGCACTTATGGACTTATTGGTTAGATGTGCAATGATGATGATCCGACAACTAAACTAAGAACTGGTGTCGTTAGTCGCCACACGCTGTGAGACATACTGAGGAGGATATCTGAGCACTTATGGACTAATTGGTTCGATATGCAGTGATGATGACCTGACGACTAAATCAAACCTAACAGGAGGTTTCCGATAAACTGAAGAACGTCCCGTCTTCCTATTCAACTCCCCGACAATCGATCAAGTCTGTTCGTTTTCTCATAGCTTTGAGCACTCGAATGTCCAGGACAGTTGATATAAATAAACTTCCGAAGGTTGGAGACCTTGATCGACATCCACTCATACTGCATCCTGCAGCTTTGGACCTTCTGAAGCATGGATTGAGAGTCAAACACAACAACAGTCCCAGTAAACAAAGTTCCAGAATCACTGCAGGGTAGCAGTAACGGAGTAAAAGTCGACCCACATACTTGAATTAGTTGTCCTGTATACTCTATTCCGCACTTCAACGACCCTACCCCGCGTGCTACCTATAAAACCCCGAGCCTGACTTCTCACCACCATGCACAGACATATATCTATGAACTATGAACTATATCTGTATACACAACAGCATCATCATCATTTGTGTTATCTGATATCATTCGCTTAATTGCCAGTTTAGCTTTCATATTGCTTCCCGCCCGAGTGGTTACCAGGGCCCAGGGTGTAAAGATTAGAACAACTGTTACCTGCCACGTATGTCGTAAGAGGCGACTAAGGAGGTTTGGCTGAAATCGGATGCGCATGTCCTAAACGTGTAGAAGTCTATGTGTTTAGAGGCCTACCAAACCAATGTGCAACGTATACACGTTCTTGGCAAAGATCAAACATATCACAAAGAGTGATTAAAATTGGTCGTAAAGAACGAACGCAAAGAAGAAGAAGATATTGCTTCCATCTCTACATTACATTCCAAGAGTAATGATAATATTACAGACGCAGGTCATCTATTGGGGATTCATTCTTCACAGTCTGGTTGCGATTGCCTGACCTATTATTTTGTTCAGATTAGGTCATCCCCGAGATGCCAAGCTTGATTCTCGTGCTCTAAATATCATTAGTGTTATTGAGCAATAGATGTCTGATCCGCAATAAAAAGCGTATATACTTTGATTTTGGCGATATCATGACGGGAACAGAGCGGTATGGAGAAATTACTTACAGGCCCTATATAACTTATACCGGTCATCATCAAATAGCTTGTCCTGGGCAAAACTTTGCCACCCCAACACTCCTTCAGAATTTCTCTCTCATAGACCAGATGTTCCGCCTCTGCAGCCGTCATGCTCAAATCATCAGTTACATTCTGAATCCATTTTCTCCGTGGTCTTCTTCTTCTTCTCTTTGCCGGGATGCCTCCTTCCATAATGATCTTCTACAACCATTCGTGTCTTTTATATGTCCAAAAATACTTCAATTTTCTCATTCTTATTTGTAGCATCAGCCACTTTTCTTTGATTTTGTGTTCAAAGAACTACCTCCACCAAGAACTGTTTACATAATGTCAGCAGTAGAATATATATATATCGCCTTTACAGACGGTCAATTGCCAAGTGTTTTACTGTGACAACTTCTGAGTTTTTGTTTTTCTCTCGTCTTTCAACTCATACTCATTCTTTTCTCAAAAGATTCTGCGCCCTTTCGCAATTTGGCTTTCCACACAACTCTGCCATCAGCTAGTTTTTCCAATGTGCTGGGACCTATAGAAACGTTTTTCATTGAGGTCTTGCAGACATCTTTATATCTGAGCAGTGGCCTACCCTGGTGCCTCTTCCCATCCGAAAGTTCACAGAACAACATTGGATTTGGTATGCGACAAGTTTCCCTTCTTCTCACAAGCCCCAACCATCTTAGTCGTCCACTGCTGAGGATGCCCATGATGGAAGGCAGGTTTGCAATCAATATGTATACCATCATTCAAAAAAATACCCTGGAGATGGATCCATGTTACTTACACATGGAAGCTAGCTGTCATGAAAACTGCACTTACATGGACAATGGAGGATTACTAAAAAAGTTGTAGGCCCAAAACTACCTGAAGAAGAATAGCAGGAACTAATTGAAATAAATTACAGCTGAAACAAAGTACAGAGAACGTTCTAGGAACAGCTGAAACAAAGTACTGAGAACGTTCTAGGAACAGCTGAAACAAAGTACAGAGAACGTTCTAGGAACAGAGATGAGTGTGCTGCTTTTGTTGTCGCCCTAAACACAATGGGTGTCACAGGCTAGTGATAGAGAGAGAGAGAGAGAGCTGCTTATTGAGGATTCTCATGACTTACTGACTGGGACAAAGTGGTTACAGCCTTGTTTTGTGAGTTGAAGGTTATTGAGGATTCTCATGACTTACTGACTGGGACAAAGTGGTTACAGCCTTGTTTTGTGAGTTGAAGGTTATTGAGGATTCTCATGACTTACTGACTGGGACAAAGTGGTTACAGCCTTGTTTTGTGAGTTGAAGGTTATTGAGGATTCTCATGACTTACTGACTGGGACAAAGTGGTTACAGCCTTGTTTTGTGAGTTGAAGGTTATTGAGGATTCTCATGACTTACTGACTGGGACAAAGTGGTTACAGCCTTGTTTTGTGAGTTTAAGGTTATTGAGGATTCTCATGACTTACTGACTGGGACAAAGTGGTTACAGCCTTGTTTTGTGAGTTGAAGGTTATTGAGGATTCTCATGACTTACTGACTGGGACAAAGTGGTTACAGCCTTGTTTTGTGAGTTGAAGGTTGAGGATTCTCATGACTTACTGACTGGGACAAAGTGGTTACAGCCTTGTTTTGTGAGTTGAAGGTTATTGAGGATTCTCATGACTTACTGACTGGGACAAAGTGGTTACAGCCTTGTTTTGTGAGTTTAAGGTTATTGAGGATTCTCATGACTTACTGACTGGGACAAAGTGGTTACAGCCTTGTTTTGTGAGTTTAAGGTTATTGAGGATTCTCATGACTTACTGACTGGGACAAAGTGGTTACAGCCTTGTTTTGTGAGTTGAAGGTCGTGGGTTTGAATCCGGACTGCGCCGTTCTGTTCACGAGTGTATTTTATTTCCAGAGACATCTATGATTGTTGCCGGAGCTACACAGTTCATGATATGTGCAATGCTCTCGCAGATGGTATGCCATCTTAGCCAACAGGGATGGAGCCATATGTGGAAACCCGGTGCAATGAAGTCAATCTTTCGCCTTTGGAGGGTTGTGTCTCTATCGCGTAGAGGTAAGGTACTTGCCTATGGCTACAAAGATATTCGGTTCGTTTCCCACGTGAAGCAATCAGGATATATTTCCCAAAGATCAAATTCCTAGTCCTATTGGAGACGGATGATAAAACGAAGGACCTGGGTTCAAGTTGAAAATGTAAAATAATACTTGGTAGATTTCACACAAGCAGAAGATGGACCTCAGAAATAACAGAGGCAGTGAAAAACACTATTTATGAATCGTACACAAAAGACTGTTCTATAAATCTCTTCTTATCCTAACACTGTGAAGCAAAGCAGGATTAGAGAAAAGACAGAAAGAAGAGTCGTCAGAGGGGATGTGAAAGTAGACAGTGGTGGTTTTGCCATGACTACAAGTAGTCTCACTATGATTAGTTAGTTACTGGTTATCTTCTTCTTCTTCGAGCGCTCTGTATCGAGCACTTGTTAAGCCACTCTTTGTCAATTGTATGTGATCAGAGCCTAAGAGCGAGTGCACATTGTGCCAGTAATGCTCCTACAAGTATGCCAGAATATCCATTTTCCGTGACGCTTTTTATTTACTAGGGAGGATAGCTTCCCTAGACCCCTACCTCAGTTGCCTTTTACAACATGGCTTGCTGTTATTTGCTCCCTTGCGAGTCCTGGAGCAACACAGGCGAGTTATTGGTTATTAGTAATTGATTACTGAGCTGACGTCACAGCACTCTGGGCAGACCCATATGGTGCTCAGACTCCCCAACAGATGTTGAAGGGTATGTATACTGATGGCTCCGGTGGCTCTCTGGTTGTGCCAGTTATGGTTACTCACTGAAGTGCAATCTTGATGATGCTATCAATCAATTTAACAAAACATTATCCATGCCATCAGCCATCACAACTTAAAGAAAATTGATAACTCAAATATCTCTTTCCAAATTGTATTTAATAAAGCGTTCACCGTACCATCAGCCATCACAACTTAAAGAACATTTATAACTTCAATATCTCTTTCTAAATTGTATTTAATAAAGCGTTCACGGTACCATCATCCATCACAACTTAAAGAACATTTATAACTTCAATATCTCTTTCTAAATTGTATTTAATAAAGCATTCACCGTACCATCAGCCATCACAACTTAAAGAACATTTATAACTTCAACATCTCTTTCTAAAGTGTATTTAACAAAATACTTCTCACATAACAACCACAATTTAAAGAACATTGATGCCAATGCTTACAATTCATCCTGCATTCAAACAAGACAGTCACAGTTTCCCAACATTGCTCCAGTATCAAAGTGCAGCCGGTTTGATATTATGTACTAATTTCAATTAACAACCTCTGAAGTCGGGGTTAGGCTCGTTTGTGATAAAGAAACAAGTCTTCAAACTTTAAAACAGATGCCATTTTAAGCACTATGACTACGCCTGAATTCATAGCTGGCAAACAGATAAAAAAAATCACAATTGACAACCTCTGAAATTGGAGTCAGACTCGCATGAATGGCAAGAGACAGCCGTGATTAAAAAAAACAAGCCATCACGCAAATAACAGTAGGATGTGCACCATACTAAACACTATGACTATGCCTGACTTATAGCGGGAAAACAGATTAAACAAACAAATTATAATTGACAACTTCTGAAGTCGGAGTTAGGCTCGCCTGAATGGCAAGAGGCAATCGTGATAAAGAAACAAGTCTTCACGCAAGCAAATAGAGGAGTGCCATATTAGGCACTCTCACTAGCCTGAATTTATATCAGGCGAACGGATCAAACAACAACAAAATCACAATTGACTAAAATTGAATTAGTCTTGTCTAAAAAATGTAAAACATGTCAGATTGTCTTGTACAAATTAATTAAGAAACTTTGGTGGTTGCCAGCATTGTAAATTGAACCGAGTGCTTACCGGGGCTCAAATTATGGGTGTAAAGAATAGAACCACTGTTACCTGCCATGCATGTTGTAAGAGGCAACTAATGAGGTTTGGCTGAAATCGATGCACATATCCAAAATGTGTAGAAGTCAACCTGCTGCCTTGCAGGACGGCTGGGGACAGCCAAAAGCTAACGGAGAGCGAACCCAGTAAACGCTAGCTGAATCCAGGCACATCGCCAAAGGATAAGCACCAGAGCTCCAAATGGAGCTGAAGATGTGATTAAACCTACCCATGCTAAGGCTGAATGAATCAGATTTCCACATGAATTAATTTATGGAGAGATCTGGTACATAAATCATTTAGGTGATTGCGCGAGAGAGCGAGAACAGACATCATAGTAGTCTAGGCATACCCATAGGTGTTCCATCTCCTTCAACAGGTAGGCACCTACAAACCTGTAGGCCAGAACATTCGGTTTCTGCATGTTTTTGGTTCAGGTTTGTACCCCATACGTAGGACCCAAAAAACAAAACTGACCTAGTGGAGTCCATCCTCCAAAGACAAGCCAAAGCCCTGTTAGCCTTTGACCTCTCAGTCAAAGTTTGCCAGTCTACACCACTAGCAGATAGTGTTGACTTATGTGTTATACAGGTCATCAGCATGATACTAACTTTCATTTTCCCCCCTTCCTAAGAAATGCTAGCCGACCCCAACTCTGCTGGATGTAGAGTAAAATGTAGAACATCGTAGATCAACATTCTTACAAGATCCATCCTAAAGGGTCTAAAGACGAAGTATTAACTTCATTACACCGGGTTTTACACCAAATAGTTTGACACCTCTCCACAGAAATGGCTTGCCACCTGCAGAGAGTATTGCACAAGGCACGAACTCCATAGCTATTCCAACAACTCTTAGAATCTCTGAAAAAATGGCACTCGTGAACAGAATGGTGCTGCCCGGATTCGAACCTCTGACCTTCAGATCGCAAGGCAAGAGCTTAACCACTTAGTCACAGAGACTCCCAAGATCCATCCTATATACAACAAGCTGCATGTTAACTCCTTCTGTACGCAGTTAATTCCTCAGTTGTACACAATTAATTCAAGGAAGGCAAAAAGCATTTCTTTAGTTTAAAAAAAATCATAACTACTCGTCAATAAATAAACATATATACATATCTTATTATATACTATTGCGTGAGCGTCTGTAGCTCAAGCGGTAGTGAGCTCGATTGCAAACCAAAGCGTATCTGGTTCACACCCAACGGTAGGCAAGTTTAGAAGCAAATATGTTTCCGTGGAATTCATTTCAGTGAGTACATAAGGTAAAAATAGACCTCGCCCTTCAGAAAGCAATATCAAACTACTAAAAGTATAAGTGGTGCCTAGAAAATCAATGACTCGTTTACTCTGGTTGAGGGCTACGTCCTGTAAAGGAAATGCCATGATTTTCATTCATTATATACTAATTTGAAGAAAACTGGAAAACCTATTAGAATAACACGGTTTAAAAAAGTAGTAGAAGTAAAATAGTAGAAGTAAAACTAAAAAGACTTGTATAAGGAAAAAGACTCGAATGGCGCAGTGTACTGCGAATGACGTTCAATGGAATATGCTGTGGCACAGTGTGCTGCGATTGGCATGGAAAGAGTTAATTTGAATGCTAGGTGGAACAACGAAACAACACTGTTATACAAATTTTGTGCAAATAGTTACAAAGTGGAACAACCAAATAACACAACCACCATAAACTTTGTGCAAATAGTGACAATGATATAGTTCTCCCATCTTGCTGCTGCTTCAAACCGCAATTAAGTAAATTTTCATTCTTTTCCTATGAAGAGTTTGTTAAACACTAACACATATAAGCATAAAATAACTCAAAAGTTAAATTCAGATAATGATGAAAAGTAGAGAATAAGAAGTTTTAAGATCCCCAGGGAAAGCACCAGAGCTAATGAATACAATCAATAATAGACTGTCAACAAGTATTAGGGGCTTCAGGAAACAAAAATATAACAAAACATAAGATTGGAACCACAAATCCATATTTCTTACAGCACCCATTGCTTAGCCCTACAAATGAGCATTTTAAAGAACACATCCAGCTAGCTCTCCTCTACTAGAGATACCGTAAAAAATAAGGGTTTGTGGTTTGAATCCTGTATTTGGTGATTTGTTTTTTCTGGAAGTCCCTTAACCCTTTCGCCTTCCGAGTTGATATACTGGATCATAGAAAGTTTTAAAATGATGCAAAGCCAATATATTGGCTAGTTCGATAAACATTGCAACATAAGTGCATGTGGCTGTAAAACAACATGACAGAGTGAAAGGGTTAATACGTGTTTACTGTCTATTTATTGATTATGTACTGTGCCATTGGGATCAAGAAGGTTTAGTCTTCTTCTTCTTCACCCTTTGCCCCTAAGGAGGCGTAGGTCAGAAATAAAGGCCTTCCAAGCCCGCCTATCCAAGGTCATCTTTTCCAGATCTCTTCACAATTTCTTGCATTCCATCTCCAACTCTCGTCTCCAGGTGTTCCTGAGTCTTCCCTTATTACCCTGGGGTGGTCCATCGGAGAGCCTGTCTCGTGATGCTGTTAGAGGGTTTCCTCAGTGTGTGTCCTATCCATCGCCACCTTCTGCTCCGTATCTCTTGTTTCCCCTGCCGTTGTCCCGTTCTATCCCACAGTTCCCTGTTTGTGGTCCTGTCATACCATCACAGATTGGGTATCCTGCGCAGGCATCTATTGATGAAGAAGGTTTAGTAGTAATAGTGAAAGTTGGTTAGATGTCTTCAAATATATTTTTCACAACCAAAACAATTGTTAAAGCAGTTCAATATCTTCAAATGAACCTTCATACTCAGAGACTTCTAATTTTCTCCAACTTAAAAAGCAAAAATATATTTCAAACAATATTTTCTCAAGATAAATAATTAACAACAATAAAACCTCCCCCCTTCTGTACATAACAATAATAACAACACAGTTACCTTCAAATTTTTCAACACACCCTCCCTTTCTATACATTTTTAACAGTATCACATTATGGCCAGATTTTTAGTAGAAGTAGACTAAGATTTCAATTTGATAAAAAGCTATCACAATAACATATAGCAACAATTCTGCAATTCAATAAATATTGATACAAGACAATTTTTAAGTAATGTTGTAACAACAGTATGAGCAAGTACATTTTTAAACATGTCTTTATTTATAGTGGAATCTCGTTAATTTCTTTCTTTTTTATGGGACTTCTTATTTCTTCTTTTCTCGAATCCTGTTTCGCCTTAACGTGTCAGGATGAGAATAGATTTCTAGAATGGGCTATTGTGTACGCTTCATAAACAGTGTTTTTCATCGCCTCTGTTATGTCTGAAGTTCCCCTTTTGTGTGCACTGTCTTTTGCTTTGGATAAACTGTATCGGAGTAGTGTTGCTCTTTGAGGCACACTGTCTATTGGTAATCTGCTATGTGGCCGAACCATTTAATTTGTTGTTTCTTGAATTTGAAGTTCAATACTGATCATGTACCCACCTTTTTCCTGATGTCTTCATTTCTCAACCGGTCTCTTCTTGTTACCCCAAGCATTCTGCGCAGATACTTCATATCTGTGGTGACTAGTTTTCTTCTATCGTTTGGTGTCAGCTTCCAGGTTTGACACTTTGAATGCCATTAGAACCAGCGAGTGTTCCCGATATAATTTTAGACGATGGTGAAAATATATTATATGAATTGTTTTTAAAAATTCAAACTTTCTAACGAAATTTTGCCCAGGTATCAACTTTCCTGCCTGCTCTTCTTGATTTTGAACTGCCAAGGGTTCTTTTACATGCTCAACTTGAACACGGGGCCTATATCATATCGTCCGTCTCTGATAGGACTAGGAACTCGATCTAATCTACACTGACATCAGGGAACTTTGGAAAAATAAGCAAATCATTCAACATATGTAAGATATGCATCAAAACTAATGTCGTTCCCAAACTTAACCAATATCCCACTAAATGCTGCCAATATTCAGCCAGTATATCTTCTTTATTTTTTTCCACTATGTTATTCGAAACCACTCGATGACAGTCAACATTGTTAAAGCACATCTCCTACAGATGAATGACAATGCTTGACAACTGTCTGTGATTGGCGATAGCATGTCATAGCATATCAGGGCGTGGTGAATACAATATTTGTTAAAAAGAGTACCGCCCATTTTAACACAACATTTTATGAAATTACATCGCCATCTCTCTCTAGCATGTGATGCCCATAACACTTAAGGCAGCAACAAATGCACGCCATTCCTCTCTATTCTTGACCGTCCTCTGTTCTGTGTTCCATCTGTAATTCATTTATTTCAATTCTTGTTATACTGTTCTTGTTCTCTTCCAGGTCGTTATGAGTATTCCACGTTTTCATTTACCCTCTGGTATCTCAGTTCAGTTTCCATGACAGAATTAGTCTCCATGTGTATCTCATGTCCGATCCATCTCCAGTGTCTCTTTTGGATCATTGTGCTCATATTTTCAACATAATGGAAGACTGCAGAAAACTATTTAGCAATCTTGAAATGTAAAACAAAGTACTGTAGTTTTACAAAGTACAAAAACAATGTACAGCGACGTTTCACCAAAAGCCTTTATCAAGTAAAGGACAAACCAGAAGAGAAGAAAATCACTTATTAAACAGCAGACATAACTACAATAAGACAATACATCCCTAACTTTATGTCCCCTGTTTAAGAAGTGAATTTCTTCCCTTCTGGTGTATCCTTTGAGTGTATTGTTATCGTTTTTGTACTTTGTAAAACTACAATACTTTGCTTTTACGTGTTTCGCCATATTCTCAACAACATCATAACAGAATATAACTAGATATTTATTAGTAGGATTGAAATCAGGACTTTAAAATAGTTCTAACATGCTGAAAAGTTTGGAATGAGTAACATAACAATGAGATTCCACTGTATATCTGTGCGCATAAAGAAAAATTGGACACATTTTGTGAAAACAAGAACAAAGAAGTAAAAATGTTCTTGAAAAGTTGGGATGAAAAGAGAAACAATGAAAGACTTCAAAAATGGACAAATAGAACACTTTGAACACATTAATAAAAAAGACGACACTGCAGAAAATCTGGATATGTGGTCGATCGATTTAAGAAACAAGAAATAAAAAGATTCGACCACATAATCAGATTACTAACAGAATCAAAGAGCAATGCTGTCCAGTTACTGTAGATACAAGACAAAAGGTATCAATCAATTAAGAGTCATGCCTGCCGGCGTAGGTGACCCTATATCTCCACAACTCTCTCACCGGTGCAGTTAAGCAGTTCTGACGATCTTTTGTCGAACCATCATGTCAGACCATCCTCTCCCTCTACCATCCATGACCTGTCCTTGTGACCTGTTGTCACAAAATGTTCTAAACCTCCTCTTCGCATTATATGTACAAGAACCTTGATTGTCCAATTCTTATTCTTTTGATAAGGTTTCTTTGTGAGCAGGCCTGTTTTGTGTGTTTGTTTCGGTAGTTCTTCTTGACCACTTTGATCATTTTTATTGTGATATATAAACAGTCTTTGACAAGAACGGTTAGAACATTGCATCATCCCTGTTAGACCCTTACTAGTGTAGGACAGGCGCATCCAGAACCGAGTTTCGGCCTAAGGAAATGTTTGAGTCTGTCTTGCTGCCTGTCAACCACTTTCCTTTCCTTCGCGTGTAAATTTCTCTTTAATGATCGTTTAATGCCGTAAATTTGGACTTGGATCTACGCCAAAGAGTCGTTTGTACTTTGCAACCTTTTCTGACTGAGTGCAGCGTTTTTTTTTGCATCGTATGATAAACACTCTTTCATGATCTTTTTAATGCCAGGCCTGTTTTAAAACCTCAACATTTTTTTTCTTAACAAGAAGAGACCTGACAGACCTGAAGCTGACTACCCAGTTTGAAGTCTACTGTGGATTAAGTGTATGATCAGAGATCGCAGAAGAAGATACCCCATTCTCAAAGAAGTGTTCCCCATCTTGACTGCATAGGTCAAGAAGGTGAGACAGGATTCACTTTAAGCATGCTTAACTGATCCAGTGGCAGATCTTTATTGCCAACATCCTGAACATCTGATAAAGAATCTGATCGCTTCTGTAAACTAGACCCAGATGAAGAACTAGATAAACTGGAGTTGACCTCACTAGATCTAAGATTAAGTATATGTTTAGTTCTTCCGTGAATTATGGGAGTAGACGAAGATGGGGTAGGAGAGATGACGTTCATTGTTTCTGGAGTCTTAAGCGATGTGGAAAAACGTTGAGTGGTCGTTGCATGATTCCCAGCTGAAATCTGATTGGATTTTGGGCTGGATGACTTGACTATCTGTGAAGACTGACGAAGATTTGGAAGAACTGATTGGCTGGAATCCGACACCCTCCTGTCTAAAGAAAACCCTGGATTCAGAGTTCTCCCTGACTCTGAACGCACGTAACTTTGGCTATTCATTGTTCCTTTCGACATTGTAGAAGACTTTGAAGACTGGGGTAAAAATTGGTGAGCTGAATGCATATTTTGTGATGTCCCCAAAGAGGAATGGATGACAGGAGGCTGTGAAGTTATAGGCATCTTAATACTTGGGCCTTTGGCTAAAGAAGCAAGTGACCATTCATGGTTGAGTAGGTCAGAGCTATCTCGCGGTTGATTGAGGCTGGACGATGGATAATTAACAATAGGATGTGGTTTTTTGTCTGAAGACTGTGCCATGGATACTCGACCATTACTCGATGATAATGTCAATTTTTTTATTTCTGACGGAATGTCAAATATATCATCCTTGGATGTATCATTTACAGGTCCATCGATATCATCATCATCCAGATAGTAAGTACGTAGTGGTACTGCTGGAGCGTCTCGTCTGAAAGCTTTAGATCTTGTCAATGACACTCTGGAGGTGATGTTCCTGTCCAGGACCCTCATATCAACTTCATACCCATCATCCATACTCTCAGATCTGGTAGATGATACTATATTAGATGTCTCATTTAGTGACTTATTCAGCTGGTCAAACTTATCATTTCGATCAGATTTGAAAGATCTAGAATTGATAAGAGATGCATTCTGTGTAGTTCTTGTTTTTGATGACGCTGCTGTCATCTTTTCATCCTTGATGCTGGATTTAGGTAGCTCTAACTTTGATGAACGGACAACAATGGTCCTATGAGCCATTGGACTAGGACTTGGATGTAAACTGCGAGAAGGAAGAGTTGTTATTCTTTGATTCGCCCCAGGATGCAGTGAGCGGTAACTTGAATCTCTAAAAATCAGCCTGTCACCTGCATCAACAATAAGAACAAAAGAATTATTGTTACTAAAACATTCTTGAGAAATAATTAAAAATAAAATAAATGTAGAGACAATATTCGGTACCAAACTGAGGCCACAGCACTCCGAGCAGACCCATAGGTGCTCAGTCTCCCAACAGATGTCAAAGGGTTTCAGTTTGTAATATCTTCATTGCACTCCGGACATGTTAGGACAGTAGATCTATATGAGTGCAGAGACAATAAATAAACATCATCATTTTATTCTTGCTAAAGTCATAGTTTTTTTTCATTTGCCCACTATCAACACAAGAGTAGTCAGGGCACCTAATATGATATCACTGGCTGAGTTTTGCCTGAAGACTTGCTTTTCTTATAACCAGTGTTCCTCGCCATTCAAGTCTGAGGCTGTTGTCATTGATTGCGAAGGACGGTGGCACTACCTGTTCTACTAATCAACTATCTCAGACACACATTGTAAAGCAAACTTAGTTTATATCAGTTTAAACAAGATAGTTAGTGACCTGTTTTGGATGTTTTCTCTGTCCGTTGGTGCTGCTTGGTCAAGCTCTCATCACTAGAAGTTGCAGAGTTCAAACCTGAGGACAAGTCAGAATGGATAAGGAATATTAGTGACCATCATTGTCCTTTTATTTTTTGCTAGAAAAGTAGTATAATATCTTTCTGAAGACGTTTGATTGATTGATAGGACAATCATCATTGTACTTTGGTGAGTAGTCACGTGTGCTCTGATCCCTTTCTTACACAGGAAGATCTCAGTGGCAATGCACGAGCTAGTAGCACCGGCGCAGGCCCCCTGATGTAATTTAGAAGACAGTGAAAATATTTTGTAGGAATTTTGTATTTTTAAATCATTCTAATGAATTCTGTCTGTGCAGTAGCTTTCCTGCCTGCTCTTCTTGATTTTGAACTGTCAAGGGCTCTTTTACATGCTCAACTTGAACAAAGGACCCACGTTTTATAATTCATCTCCGATGGAACTCAATCTGACCTACACTGAGATCAGGGATCTCTGGACAAATATCCCGATAGCTGCACAAGGGAGCAAACCAAGTATCTTTGGTCCAGAAGCAAGCACCTAACCCCCTACACCATACTTAAAATAGAATATAACAGAAATGGGATGGGGGGAGGGGACATTTAGAACTAATAAAACAGCAAGCCTAAGGCACAAAAGCTAGCTGACCTACTAAATAATAGTAGTGACTTACTAAAGAAGAAAAAAATGATATACATATTTTAGCATGTTTCTTTCATATTCAAAAGTCATATATACAAATCTTCAGAATTACACTCACCTTTGTTCAGGGGCACATGGGTGTCGTTGGCAATGAGAGAGGAGACAGGCTCTGCCACCACATCAGGGGGCCAGTCAATGGATAGAGCTGACATTCTGAATGCACTCATAGACTGTGACCGCAAATCAAATTTTCATTTAAACAAATCCACGTCAACTGCTAGATTGCAGGAGCTGGGATTGAAGTGGCCAGAAAAGAACAGAAAAACAAGCTACTTAGTATCTCTGTCCATGTTTGTGCATTCTGTAACCCTGTTCGAAAAGTATTGGAGGTACAAAAAGTGAACTTGTTTTTTTCTTAAGACATGTTGTGCTTCCCGTGCAAATCTTGATGAAGATTCAAACATGTTCACGAACTGGTCAGCCTAGCATTGGCCATATCTGCTGAATGACTTGCTTTGTCTATTAACTTTTCCGCAAGAAATATTGGTTTTTTTTTTTTTCCGATCCAGAAGCACTTGAGCTTTTCAGCTCTTGGCTCGGTGCCATGGACATCGTAACCCTTCGGTTCGGTGCCACGAACACCGTGAATCTGGGGAATCTGTGGCTTTTTCTGCCTGCCCACGGAATTGAACCCGTACACACAGAGGGCTAGTCACCCACAGTCCAACGCGCTACGAACACGCTGGGCAAGAAATATTGTTTAAACAACAACTTACCCTCACTTGAGCTATGAAAGACATCAAGAGTTATATGACTTTTATCGACCTCATCAGAGGAATCACATGAGTCACTATCACTCTCATCATTGGAGTTCTGTTGCTGGAAGCAAACAAGAAGAAATTTCATTAGGGGGTAACAAGAACAATTATATATGCAGATCCTCCGAGTGCTGCCGGAGACCTCAAGGGGAACAAAGAATAGTACCCTTGTGACCTACAAGGCATGTCGTAAGAGGTGACTGAGGTAGGGGCCTAGGAAGCTATCCTAGTAAATAAAAAGTGTCACAGAAATCGGATGTGCTGGCCTACTTGTAGGCGCATAACTGGTACAACGTACAATCGCACTTAGGCTAAGATCACATACAAATCATAAGGAGTGGTTAATAAGTGGTTGATATGGAGCGTTCGAAATGACAGTCGCCAGCATGCTGCTGTGGTCCACAAAGGAATGAAACAAGGAAAAATTTCATTACAGGGTAACTAGAGAATAAAGAGTTTTAAGAACCACTGGGGCAGCACGAGAGCCAATAAATATGATCAATAAACAAACAGTGAGCAATATTGAAGTCCTCCAGAAAAAACTAATTACCAAATACAGGATTCACATCGCAAACCTTCATTTCTTATGGTATCCATTGCCTAGGCATTTAAACGAGTTTTTATGAACATAACCAGTTAGCTCTCCCCAAAAAAGAGCTTCATTAAGTTGTGTATTTTATAAACAACGTCAACTATAGAACACAGAATAATCATGTCAGATTCGAATGAACAGTGTTTGCACAAACACATGCGATAAGTTTTTTGTGATTGTATACTTGAGATGAAACAAACTTTCTGTGCTCTTATTTCCTTCTTACATAGAAAAATCTCAGCTCAGTGCATGAACTCTGTGGCACCAGCTAGGGTCTCCGATGTAATTTAGAAAATGGTGAAAATATTTTGTAGGAATTAAATTTTGTAATCTTTCTAATGAATTTTATCAGGGAAGCAGCTTTCCAGCGCGCTCTTTTTTATTTTTAACTGCCAGTGGTTCTTTCACAGGCTCAACTTGAACCTTTTATTGTTCATCTCAGATAGACTAGGAACTCAATCTCACCTACATTGAGATCAGGGATCTCTGGAAAAATATCCTGATGGTTCCACAAGGGAGTGAACCGAATACATCTGGAAAGAGAGATGTGCAGCTAACCTCTACACCACAGAGAAACCAAATGTTCTGGCCTACAATTCTGTAAGCACCTAACTGGCACAACAAACTCATGTTATCTATTCTCTATCCCTGTTTTGTGTTTTTTGCCTCAGTCTGAAAAAGAGACCCATGGAGTTAGTCTCTTTATGCGCTTTGTACAAGGTGGAATTCAGTGTCTCAGATATTCCATCGATCCATCGTTTACATGGTCGTCATCTTGGTCTGTTGCCGTTGTATCTGAGTGCTAGTGCTTTTTGTGGGAGACTGTCTTGTGGTAGCCTTGACGGGTGACCGAACCATTTGTTTCTTAATATATTGTAGTACCAGCAAGGATCCCACTATTTTTTCTGATTTCATAGTATCTGATTATGTCTCTTCTTGTTACATTTATAATTTGCCATAAACACTTCATCTCTGTCGTTTGGAATCTTCTTTTCTCATTTGTTGTCGGTGTCCAGGTTTAAAACTGATAGCAAAGAATTGGTAAACAAAACTGTGTTGAACATTGTTCTCTTGGTGTCCATCATTACATGCTTGTTTTTCAGTAGTGGTGACATTTATCCAATAATCTGGTTTGCCTTATTACATCTGTGTTGTATTTCTGCTGTAATTCTTCCATTGGATGAGATCATGCTGTTTAAATATTTAAAGTCAGGTGAAACATACACTCAATAGTGCAAATCACATAGAGAACACAAAGAGTGGTTTAACAAGTGGTTGCCATACATAGAGCTAATAAAGTAGAAGAAGATTACTTAACTGATTGACCTTGGCTGAAATCGGATGCACATGTCCTTAACGTGTAGAAGTCTATGCGTTTAGGGGCCTACCAAACCAATGTGCAACTTATAAATGTTCTTGGCAAAGATCAAACATATCACAAAGAGTGATTAAAATTGGTCGTAAGAACGAACGCAAAGAAGAAGAAGACTGATTGACTTCTATAAGCCACTGGAAGCGCTACTATTTATTTGTTTTAGAATAATCTTAAAGAAAATTCATTTACCTACAAAATGGTATATTACTCATAAAAATGTTAATAATTAATAAAACTGCAGCTGATTTTGTTCATACACATGCAACGAGAAAATAGAACCTAAATTTAATTCAGCCACAACCCGTTTTTCCATTCAGTAACTAATCAGTTAAACCTACCTTGGACTGACCACGAATCATCCCATCACTAGTTGACCGAAGCATGGCCGCCTGTATGTCGCTGTCCGTCATCAAACTCATGTCTACACTCTGATAGTTCAGATGAAGTTGACCATCATCTTGTGAAGTCTGGGCATGTAATGCAGGCTTGACCCGACTTGAAAAAAAAAATATCATGTATAAACTTCAACTAGGCTGCCCTTCTATATGGAGCGGAGACATACAGAGCAACTAAGGAGAACACCAAAAGGTTGCAGACATTCATCAATAGATGCCTGTGATGATACTCCATCTGCGATAGTATGACAGGCCCACAAACAGGGAACTGTGGGATAGAGCGAGACAATGGAGGGTGGAACAAGAGGTTAGGAGCCAATGGACAGGACACACACTGAGGAGACCCCAAACTGCATCACCAGAAAGGCCCTCCAATGGAACCACCAGGGTAACATAGGTAAGGGAAGGCCTAAGAACACCTGGAGATGGGAGTTGGAAATGGAATGCAAGAAAATGGGGAGAGAAAGGAGAGATCTAGTAAAGATGGCCTTGGACAGGAAGGCTTGGAAGGCCTTGGTTGCGGACATATGCCTCCCTAGGGGCGAAGGAGAAGAATAAACTTGAACTGTGGAAATGTTCATGAATAATCAAAGACAATATTAACCCTTAGAACCTGTGATCCCGATATTTCGGTATTGAATGTAAACATTGCATATCCCAAAATATCGGTCTGAGAAGATTCCATTATTTTTTTCAATGACCGAAGATAAATTGTGTACAAATGTGACGTCAAACACAAACACAACCTACTTATTCTACATGTTTTAGCAAGATGGTAGATACTGTTGTGTGATATTTTTGTGTGCTGATAATGTAATTAGCAATTGGTTTTTAACAGAAAGGTAGTCTACGCAAAAGATGAACCTCAGAAATAATAGAGGTGGTGAAAAACACTATTTATGAAGCACACATAAAAGTCTGTTCGAGAAATCTCTTTATATCCTGACGCTGTTAGGTAAAACAGGATTAGAGAAAAGTGAAGTAATGTATGATTTTGTTACCTTTTTTCATACTCCACTTGTGTAGCTCTTGTGGGTGGAGGTGGACGTGGAGGCTGCAAGAAACAAATAAATCAGCACAAGTTAACAAAAAGTTGAAGTCTGAAACAAGAAGAAGAATAAAAATATAATATTCTACTTCTGTGGTCAGTTTCTGCTATCTTCTTCGTCTTCTGCATTCACCCGCTTGGAATTCAGGTGCAGTCAAGGCACTTCTGACTGATTTTTGCATGAAGGCCTGCTTTCCTTATTTTCAGTGTCCCTTGCCATACAGGCATGCCTTTTTCAACTTTGGAGGTAAATTTCTGCTATAAACATTACTATATGGATCAGAATGCTGGAGAATGACAGAACAAGATATGTCCAAACTTTCCCCCCTTCCATACAACTTGTGTGCAAACGATCTTATGTGTGTTCTGGTTGAATACTATCTCTAACCAAGGACCAGAGAGAAATAAGTTATGAACCTATGCTATCAGTATTCATGTCATGAAAAGGCTGACAAACTCACAAGGGTTGATGGGAGCCAAACACAACACCACCCTGCATAAAGCTTTACAGAAGCAAAGAATCTCCTTAAACAATCTAGAAAAATTATGTGAAGAAAAGCGGAGGATACAACCAAGAGCATAACAGTATAAATACACTAAACAGAAAAGCGCAGACCAGTCTTCAGACTTAGAAAGGCACATTGCGGTCTTAGAGCCCAGCTCCATAGAATGGGTCTTAGGGACTTGGCTGCCTGCACCAGTGGAGCACCAAAGCAGTCCCCAGAGCTCATCCTGCAAGACTGCCCCAGCCTCAGCAGCGTGAGAATGGAAATCTGGCCAACAGAAACAACCCTTCAAAACAAACTATTGGGGATGGTGAAGACCTCAAGCGCATCGTCCAGTTTATGAGACATACTGGAGTAGTTGCATAGCAGAAGTTGATTGCAGAAGAAGAAGAAGCAGTACTCATGTTATATTCTTACCCGAGCTCGGCTCATATTTTCAGCATGAGCTGTTGCTGGTCTTTTCTTAGAAGACTTTTCATGGGTAACTTCTTTAGCATCTTGCTGGCTACTGCCTTTCTTGTCTTCATTGTCTGCCATCTGGTGCAGAGAGAGAACAATGAGTAGAGAATATGCTACAACGATATATTAAAATAACATATTACAGAACTAACTTCACTAGAATAAATTAAACAAGAACTAACTTCACTAGAATAAATTAAACAAGAACTAACTTCACTAGAATAAATTAAACAAGAACTAACATTACTAGAATAAATTAAACAAGAACTAACATTACTAGAATAAATTAAACAAGAACTAACTTCACTAGAATAAATTAAACAAGAACTAACTTCACTAGAACAAATTAAACAAGAACTAACTTCACTAGAATAAATTAAACAAGAACTAACTTCACTAGAATAAATTAAACAAGAACTAACTTCACTAGAATAAATTAAACAAGAACTAACTTCACTAGAATAAATTAAACAAGAACTAACTTCACTAGAATAAATTAAACAAGAACTAACTCAAGTAGTAACAGGTCCCTTGCTGAACGTTGCTTTCATTACAGCCTGCCTGAAAAACTCTCAGTCTCTAGCAAGTTCTCCCGCTTACTCCAGCATATTGTTCAAGATTTCTTTGAGTCCTGTTGCCACCTTTGTCTTGGTCGCTCCCTGCATCATACTCCAGGAACCATGCTTTCCATTATCGTTCTCTTCAAACCACTGTGAAGTTTAATGTGGACAAAATATTGCATCTTCCAGGACATAATGTTATTTATGAGCCAATGCTCCTCGATATGTAGGTCTTGTTGAGTGTCTGTTTTTCCTCTTCTCTGTCCAGGATGTTGTAAGAACATTTCTGTAACATCTTGTTTCAAAAGCTTCAATTTTGTTGTTTAATGTTTGTGTTATAGTCCACGATTCACATCCATCTGTTGCCACGGGAATATGCATGTTCTCAGAAGTCTTACTTTTGTTTCTTTGCTTGTGTTGTGCCATAGTTTCTTCATGCTGACAACTTTCTGGAATGGCATAACTAGTCTTCTTGTAACTTCTTTCATACAATCTCCATTGTTGTTAACTATATAGCCAAGCTATTCAAAAATATGTCTTCATTACTGATGGTAATTTTGGGTTGAGATTTTGCTTTCGTAGATGGACATAATTTTAGTTTTCTTTGTATTTAGAAAAAGGTTCTGATCTTCGCTATGTTTTTTGACAGACTTAATTAGATGTTCCAAACCCTTGACACTATTTGAGAGAAGAACTGTGTCATCTGCGTACCTTAATTCTGGAATCATATTTCCACCAACTGTAAACGGGTAAAAAGATTTGCGGTTTTTGTCATTCCTAACATTTCTCATTATGTGTTCTGGATAAATGTTGAATAAATATATGGAGAGTATGTATTCTTGTCTTACTCTCCTTTGCACTTCAAACCATTCTGATGTTTCTCCAGTTATTCTGACTAGGTATTACTAACCCAAGTGATATAAGATCAGAATACTAAGAACATGCATATTCCCAGTGGCAACGTATAGGTGTAAGGCATGGACATTTAACAAGGCAGTGGAAAAACATATGTGCTTTTGAATATAAGTGTTACAGAAGAGTCCTCTGTATATTATGGACAGAGAAAAGAACAAATAGATCTATCCAGTAAAAGCTCAAAATCAAAGAAAACTAGCTGATGCTATAAATAAGAATTTAAAAAATTAAAGAATTTTGGATATATAAAGAGACACAAAGGGTTGGAGAAGACTTATGGAAAGTGGCATCCAAGCAAAGAGAAGAAGAGGACCACGGATAAGATGGATTCAGGATGTAACTGATAATTTGAGCTTGACGAATGCAGAGGCAGCGCATGTGGCCTATGAGAGAGAGCAATTATGAAGGAGTGTTAGAGTGGCAAATTCTCCTCTCAGGACAAGCTATTTGATGATGATGATTACTAACCCCAGAAAACTTGGTCTTGAAATCTGCCATTGCTCTCTTGCCCTGTGCTTTCATCTGTGTACATAAAAACATCTCTATATCATCACATCCAGTTAACTGTTCAATATTTCTTAATTAAAATATGTCTACAGGGGGCTCTCTGTGGCGTATAGGTAAGGTGCTCGTCTCTCGTTCCAAAGGTACTCCGGTTCATTTAGCACCAGGAGAAATGGGGATATTTTTCCAGCGATCCCTGATCTCATTATAGCTGAAATCAACTTCCAATTCATATCGGAGATGGACAATAAAAAGGAGGTCCAGTGTTTAAGTTGAGCATGTAAAAGAACTTGTGGCAGTAGAAAATTGATATGATTAGGCTGCAATGCCGTTGTCCTGGTAAATTCATAAAAAAAGATTTTTGACAATTCTTACATTACACAATTTTCAAAAATTACATTGGGGACCCTGGCTTGTGCTACGAAGTTTGTGCACTGCCACTGAGATCTTCCTGTGTAAGAAAGAGATCAGAGCACATATGGTTATTCACCGAAGTTCAATGATGATGGACCTATCAATCAATACATGTCTACCTCTCTCTACATTGATTGATTGATTGATTGATTGGACCATCATTATTGCACTTTGGTGAACCTGGGCTTCTATATCATTCTTACACAGCAAGGTCTCAGTTGCAGTGCAAGAACTCTGTAGCACAGATGAACTCTCCTGAGGAAATTTAGTGAATATTTTGGTAGGAATGTTATTTCTACAATCAAGACTATGTACGCAGTTAAATGAAGACAGCATGCAGACACATTGACAATCAAGCAACATATAACACAAATAATAAAAATGCAACTAAATGCAGCAGCTATGTGTTATGATAAATAATATGAAAGGAAATGAAACAAAAACACTACATTTACTATTACAAAATAGTCACATCTTGATATTATATATATATATTTTCCTCTCGTACTGTTATTCATTACATAAGACCGACAAGTAATGTCGCCATACAGCTATATTCTGAGCATCTCACTCAATCTCTTCTAAGGAACTGAGCTCGGTGTTTCTCACCTCTCTCAGTAAAGTATGTTTCGGGTTTCCTAGAACATCCTTTCTTTCTTTAACCTTTGCCTCCCACTTCAATGCCTGCTTTAGTATTCTTTGATAATTTCTTCTCAAGGTATGCCCAACATATCTCCATCTTCTCTTTCTTATTCTTCTTCTTCTGCGTTCTCACTAGATTGGGATTTGGATTCTCTAATAAAGGCAGCCGTCTGTCTCAGATTATCAGCCACGCCATACAGTTTGTCTTGGACACTAGTGTAAGTGGGTCACCTCTTTCTTCTCAAGTCTGCATACTGGGGGCAGTTCTGTAGGATATAATTCCTATGATTTCTGCTTCCCGTTTGTGCCGACCTCTTCCTGCAGTAAGTTTTGGCCATCCTCGTGATGATAGGTCTGACATTCTTACTGCGTGGCTAAATCTCAGAGGCAGATTGGCGACCGTAGAATCCGTTATCCCATTCCGCATTGTGAGGGTCGTTGCACCATGTTATGCGCCTTACGGCCTGGTGCATCCGTTTCTGCAAGCATTTGTTTCGGGTTAGCATTCCCTAGCGGACACTTGCATCCGATTTCAACCAAACCTCCTTAGTCGCCTCTACGACATGTGTGGCAGGTAACAGTGGTTCTATTCTTTATGTCCCAAATTTGGGCCCGGTAACCACTCGGGCACTCTTTCTTATAACAGACGTTACTAATGGTAGACCATACATTTCCCATTTCATCACTTCTGAATTCGTACTATTTTATTTTAATTATTTTTCACATATCTATTTTCAAATGCACTCAACTTACTTTCTATATCTTTAGTCATTTTCCAAATCTCGCTGGCATATGTTAGGATTGATTGATAGCACCATCATCATTGCTGTTCTACATCTTGATTACTGGTTATTTAACCAATCTCACTGGACTCTTAGTGAATGTTAAAGTCACGCACGCCAATACAACCCATAACATCGTACAGAAATCGGAGACAATCCAAAATAAATATTGAACAAAAATCATGCAAATTTTCTGGCCAAATACCATAGTAAATGGTCCGTGTTTAGATAAGCAAAGACAATTTGATCCGATTTTGAAAACTGATATTTCCCGTTCACAAAATGGTTGAACTATTCCTGTTTACTATTGTGCATGTTCAGTGACCTAGTGTAGTGGCTGACTGAGTGAGCATGCTATGAAATGTATACATTTTTAAAACAAACTTTAACTCATAACAATGAGAAAAGTACATAAAGAGCTAAAAATGGTCACATTGACATACACATTTTTCCAGAAGTAAGCTCTCCAAATTTAATGATTCCAGAGTTTGATGTTCTAAAATGTCTCATGTGACACACAAACAAACAATTTGTTTTGTAATTAAGATTTATATAATTTCTAAGTAGAAATCTAAAAACTATATTGTAACTATAGCACTGTGCCATGTCAATGTAACGTATTTACAGCTGATTGATTGCACTTCAGTGAGTAACCATGTTTGCTCCGATCTACTTCTTACTTACGCAGGAAGATCTCAGCAACAATGCACTACGTAATTTAGAAGGTAGGAAAAATACTGTGTAGGAATTTTTATTAAAAAAAAAAAATTTTCGAATTAATTTTGCCTGGGCAGTGGATTTCCAGCCTGCCCTTCTCAATTTTGAACTGTCAATGGTTCTTTTAGTACTCAACTTCAGCAGCAAATATGTTTTATCGTCCGTCTTGGATAGGGCTAGGAACTCGATCTCACATACAGTGAGATCAGGGACCTCTGGAAAAATATTCAGATGGCTCCATGAGGAACGAACCGACTACATTTGGACGCAGACGCAGGCACTTAACCTCTACGCCATAGAGACCCCGAAACAAAACGACATAAAACAAAACTTGTAGTAACTTTAACCCCTTTGAGACTGCTGAGCCGATATATCGGTTCAGAGTAATGTTCATGATGATGCAAAACCGATATATCAGCTTTTGGATGTGTGTTGAAAAAAACCGCTTCTTCCGTTTTTGTGATTGAAGTTTAAAAAATCTTCAGGAAACAGAAAGTACTTATATGTAGGTACATTTTTACCTCCTTTTAACAAAGATTTGAAAGCGGGACAGCATGTGTTATTGTGATAAAGTCGGGTCATATTTCTTTTTTTTCTACGATGTGTCCGACATTTTCCAGCCTTGTCATAAAAATCAAAATGAGTTTATACAGTGCAATCTTGAGTATTGTTAGATCAAATTATAACATGTGATAGTAATGAAGAAGATTTCATTGACAGTAATAGCGACATTTCAACGTTTATGAAATGTAGCATAGATAGTTAAATTTTAAATGTTAATAATTGCATCTAAAGAATGGGCGTTGCACATTCCGAACACAAGTCATTTATATGAGAAAAATAATATTTTGAGTTGTAGCATTCTCAATATCTTCCATAATAAAAGGTAGGAGGGAGTGTAATGTGTTATAAGTGTCCTTCAATATTTTCCTACAAGTAAATATGTTACGTAGTTTAGTTTTTATCTTAGTATGCAAATTTTGTTTTGGAATTTCCATTTGTTGACATGTCCGCACTAAAAGTGAATATTATAAAAACTACTGCACCTAATTAGATGAAACTTATAGAATATGTTTGCACATGAATTATCTTGATTTAAATGCTACTTCTGTAAATATCTATGAATATTAAGACGTAATACAAGCCTGTAAGTATAAATATTTTCTATGATTTGGTTTTTTCTTCAAAATAGTCATGCTACAACATTCTAATTTTCTCAAATGTATATCACCTGATGAAAAATATTATTATGTTAATATATTCCACATCTAATTAGCAACAATTTAATATGTCATACTTTAGAGAAACTAAACTAGAGTTATAAAGTTTTAGAATACTTGACATTCAATGTTAAATTTCAATTGCAAAACAAATGCGTCCAAAGATCAAAATAAATATGGAGCGAAAGGGTTAAGAACAATATCGTGCACAACAGCCTCTTTTACTGCGATATAACCAAGCAATATTTAAAGAGTGCATTACTGTGCATATAAATATTGCAAGAAGGGGTAAATCTGCGATAAAGCATACACATTAGACTTGAGAGACGCAGAAGTGTATTTGTTAGTGAACTCATTTCTTAGGCTAGTGGTCCGGGTTCAATTCCCCAATGGGCGTAGACATTTGTCCAACAATAAAGGCTCTCACGTCTACCCAGTCTCAATTGGATACCAGGATAAGCACTAGGGAGTAAAGGCGGCTGGCGTGATGTTGCTGACATCGCTCATCGCGTGCCAATGGTCAATGAAAAATATGGGCCAAACTCTTTGTTGGGCCACATGGTATAACAAGGGTTCATTTACTATAAAAATTAGACTGATATATATATATTCTAAAGCAGGCCAAAGCAGAGTTCCAGAAAATGAGAAGCATTATATGCAACAAATCACTGTCAATTGTGGTCAGAAGGAGAGTTATTCAGTGCTACATAGAGCTAATACTGACATATGGGATGCTCTGTGGGGTCTCTGTGGCTAAGTCCTTTGCCTTGTGAGTCGAAGGTCATGGGTTCGAGTCCGGACCGCGTCATTCTGTTCACGAGTGCAGTTTTTTTTCTAGAGACCCTAGGATTGTTGCTGGAGCTACGGAGTTCGTGCTTTGTGCAATATTCTCGGCAAGTGGCGTGCCATTTCTGCGGAGAGGACCGAGCCGTATGGGGTAAAACCCGGTGCAATGAAGTCAATCCTTCGGCTTTAAAACCCTTTTATATGGGATGCAAGTCATAGACGTTTAACAAACAGAAAGAAAAATCTCTTTCCATACCATCTCAGTCCCTCTATTCTCCCTATCCTACACCACACGAACAAGTGATAACACAGGCAGTAAAGACAGTTTTTTAATGCAAGGTAGAAAGTTTGGACATAAGTGAACATGTACAACAGCCATCTTTTACTGTCAAGAAAAACTAACACAGTACATTGATATAGTAAAGTGAGTTAGAATAGACAGTTTCAGTTTGGAATATCTTCATTGCACTCCAGACATGTCCATAGATGCTCCTATCTCCTTCACAATATCTACAACAGCGCCCAGCGACTAACCGTACCAGTTCTATGTTTAGAATAGGCATTTCTTTGATAAAACAAAAAAGGCTATACTGAACTACATTCAACAAAACCTATACTAACATCAAGAACAATATCATGCACATCAGCCATCTCTTTATGCCATAAGAGCAAGCAAAACTTACAGAGTGCATTGCTGTGGACATCATTGGAGCTGCCTATTAGTGAATGTTAATTAGAAAGAGAAATGTCAAGGTTACAGCCAGTAGTTACAGCCAGTAGTTAGAGTGTAAGCGAAATTGTTGACTTCCATAAGTTGAAGAACACTTTTTGAAATGTGTGTATGCAAAAGAAGAAAATACCCAAAACATGAATGCATAATTTATACTAAAAAAACACATGCACATCATACCATACTCTAAAAATTATTTGATTATTGCTTACTGAACTGATGTTACAGCACTTTGGGCAGACCAATAGGTGCTCAGTCTCACCCAACAGATGTTGAAGGGTATGCGACTGACGGTTCCTGCGGTTAGCTTGTTAAACACATACTCCTCTCTCTGCCCCTAAAGCATCCAGCTCTACTTGTACAATAAGTAGTTCCAAGCTCCTTAAATCACTGGATTCACTCAACATCAATTTTAGTGTCCTCATCCAACAGTAAGGAGCCAAGAGATCGAAGAACATCCTCCCTGTCCATTCTAAATTCCCCAACAATTTATGCTTTCGATGAAAGCCTGTCCTCTCTCTCTGGGGATTGAAAATCTCTATAGACGACATCCACTCATACCCCGACCTGTAATTCTAGATCTTCCAAAGCATCGACTGAGAGTCGGAAACAACAACAGCCCCAGTAAACAGAGTCCATGAACGCCAATGGAGAAAAGCAGTAACAGCCTCAACCTCTATCCTCATACTGGAAGTAGTTGTCATGTCTGCAACCACCCTACCATGCACACTAGCCAAGAAATCCCAGCCTGATTTCTTACCACAATGCATAGACCCATCTTTATATACAACAACATCAAGTTTTCTGCTGTCAGCTGTTTCCCTCTTAGAAACTGAGATCTCGATAGTTCGGTACTGATGGTGTTAGTCAATAACAAATTATAGGGCACTTAGTTGTGTTAAATTATTTAGTTTTTAAAATCACTCTGGTTTGTGTTGTTTTTGGTCAGAGCCCAGAAGAGTGGATTTTTAAGTTACATGTGGTCAGGGTTCGAAGGGTTAATTGTGAGTTAAGTCTTCCCATTGCCCTGAACTCCATTCCAAAATGATAATAAAGTGTTGGCAAAGTGTTGGCCATGCTTCTATTTAGCAGGATTCTTTCTTCCTCCTTTCAACAAGACATGGGTGTCTGTGGCGCAGAGGTTATGTGTTTGCTTCTCGTTCCAAAGGAACTCAGTTCGCTTGTGTTTTATGAATGTGATAGTTAATGAGTTAACGCATGTGTTTTATCAAGGTGTTTTATCGGCTTTTTTGCTTAGCAAGGCATCTTGCATTTTATTTTTTGGAGGCTACCTTGAGCACTCTACGTATATTTGTGATGACAGGTGTTTTGGATGACGATGATGGATCATCTTGACGCACTCTGTATGCCTCATGTTTTGCAAGAAGAATGGACTTTATTTCCTCGTTGTTTTCACTGAACTAGTCGTGTCTCTTGCATATACTGTGTCCTATAAGCTCAGAGGTGGATAGGTACACAGTGTCTGTGAGGGAAGTCCAATCTTTGTCCACGTTGGTCTTACCAGACCTAACCTCAATCATAACCTGTGGTCGGGGATTGTGCTAGATAATTGGACTTTACAGTCACCTCCACACAAACCAGAGAGGTGCAGTAACACACGTTCAAAACTGTTGTCATCATCGCTTGCAGCATTGGGCGGCTATTATTAGTTCATCAGTTAGCATGCAGTATCTGCAAAATAAGCCCAGAAAGCTTCAAACAAGCAAATAACGTTTCGAAATAATAAAACTACAGTCTGTATTCACCACGCCAATTAGTATTTAAAGCTTCTGTTTGTTATTGCACAGAAATTGAAAATAGAAAAGGAAAAAACGATCATCATCATCAAATAGCTTGTTCAGAGACGAACTTTGCCACTCTAATTTTCCATGGTAGGTAAAGGATCACTTCTCAGTCTTTTGGCTAAGATCAAAGAGTAGTGCCCATATAATTGCGGCCAAAGGGAGGAAGCCTTCATAGAGTCAATAGGCAATATTTTCTTCGTCTTCGAAAGCTTCATATCAACCACTTGTTAAACACTCTTTGTGATTTGTATGTGATCTGAGCCTAAGAGCGATTGTGCGTTGTGCCAGTTAAGTGCCTAGAAAGTAGACCAGCACATGCGATGCTTTTTATTTACTAGGGTAGCTTTCCTAGTTCCTACATCAGTTACCTCTTACGACATGCCTTATAGGTCGCAGTATTACTATTCTTTGCTTCCCTTGCAAGTCCCGGCACCACACAGGTCCAATAGGTAATTAAATACATTTAAACAAATTCCGAGCAGCTCTCATTCGATAAAATGTTGTAGCTCTGAATTTTTACCTGTTCAACCGTAACTGGGTCCACTCGTTGTGGCACTAACGTTTAAGGCTCCAATAAAAAAGAAGAAAAAGGTAAGCAAAGAATTTCTACAGTAGAGGCAATTGCTATGGTCAAGGATCAGTCTGGTCTCTGTTAGAAAGAAAAGCAATACTAGACTACCTTCCTTCAGTTTAAGTTTCAGTTTGGAATATCTTCATTGCAATCCCTACATGTCCATAGATGCTCCGATCTTCTTCGCAATATCTCCAACAACACTCAGCGACTGATCGTACCAGTTTAATGTCGATCGATGAGCCTACTCATATACCTGTTGTGCTGTTCTTTTCTGGTCGCTCCAATCTTCAATCCAAGCTCTTGCAATCTAGCAGTTGACATAGATTTGTTTAAATGAAAATCCTGTTTGCGGCCACACTCTATGAGGGTGTTCGGAATTTCAGCTCTATCCATTAGTTGACCCCCTGATAAGGTGGATTGGGTTAAATGAAATTTTGTTTGCAGCCACAGTCTATGAGGGCGTTCAAAATGTCAGCTATTTTCATTGGCTGGCCTGATATGGTGGCAGAGCCAGCCAGCCTATCTGCTCTCTCATTGCCAACTACACTCATGTGCCCCGGAACAAAGATAAGTGTAATTCTGTGAATTGTTGATGTTTGTAGTGACCTTCCTTCTTGATACCTAGAAAACAGTAATTATCATTATGGACACACTCTTCTTCTTCTTATAACCAGAGCTGCAAGCTTTCACTTTTGGGCAGTTAATCTACTTCTTCTTTTCTCAACTCCCCTTGAAGCATAAGGCACCAATAAATTTTCTTAAATCAGATCTGGCAAGCCAGGTTAGTTTATTCCCGGTCTTTTGCACTTCTCTCGTCTTTCTCTGTTTACAGTTCATCTCCATGCCTCTCTCTAGGTCTTCCCCTACCCCTCTTGCCACCCCGGTTTCAATTTCAGAGCCACATGTGGATGTCTTGTCTTCTGCATTCTTAATATACGTCTCAATCAATTCTATCTCCTAATTTTTTCCTCGTTGTTGATGCCTGTGCATCAGGTGATCTCAGTTATTAGATATTCTTTGATACCACGAATTAAAGAAATCTTCCGAGTCTCTTATGCGAGTGTCTGAAAAAATAACTTGATCACTCCAAATGGGGAATGAACCTTTGGAGTGAGAGGCGAGCAACTGAACTTCACGCCCCAGAGACCACGCGAATGACAAAGAGAAATATTGAAGGGTTGTTATGATTTCAAAATTCAGCACAAAACAAGCTACTAGATGATGATGATGAAAGCAACAAAAAAACACACAGAATATCATAAACTCTAAAAGTCAACTGATCACTGGTATAAAATAAGGGAACCCTTTTTCATACCTCCAGGTATATTGGGTAATACAGTGTTGGGCCTGTATTTTTCATTGACCATCGGCATACCATGGGTGATGTGGTCCCAATCCCGATGGCCACTTATTACTTACCAGTGCTATTCCTGGTACCCAATTGAGTTTGGGTCGACCTCCAAGCTGTTACGGTCAGAAAAATATTGCACCACTAGCATAAGACGCAAGTTCACTAACAACTACGCTACTGCAGCTCTCGGTATACCCATATGAAAATCGTGGCATATCCTTTACAGGACATTGCCATCAACCCCAGTAAACGAGTCGTTGATTTTCTAGGCACAACTTATACATTCAGTAGTTTGTCATTGCTTTCTGAATGGTGAGGTCTATTTTAAGCTTCCAAATTGCCGGCAATAGAGTTTGAACCAGGTACGCTTGGGTTGTGATCGAACTCACTACCGCTTAAGCTACAGACGTCCACCTACATATACCCATATATCTCACCTTTACTTTGAGTCCATGCCAACCTTTCTTTCCACTTTTCTGAAAAATAAATAAAAGTAAAAAAATACAATTGTAAACTGAAGGATGCCATTATCATCATCATACTACAGTTACCAATAGATTGAAAACTGTTTAAGCACAGCAATCAGTGCATTAGCTTCTTCAATGAATGGTCTCAGGTTCATATTCCCAATTGGATTGGGATTTTCCCAAATGCAAAAGGCTCTCTTGTTGATTCAGCCTCATTCTGGTACAAAATAATCACGAGGAGGGGGTGTCTCAATGGCAAAGTGATCAAGATAATTGCCTGGCATTTTGAAGGTTGTAGGTTCAAATCTAGACCAAGTCACATGTACAATTTTATCATGAGAACCCTAGGATTATTGCTGGAGCTATGGAGTTTGTACTTTGTGAAACACTTTCATCATTTCTGCTAACAGTGATGGAGCCATATGAGAAAACCTAGTGCAATGAAGTCAATCCTCGCAGATAGACCCTTTTTTAGAATCACTTGGGAGATGTTGATCACATCGCTCATTGTGTTTCAGTTTGGAATATCTTCATTACACTCCGGACATGCCCATAAGTGCTCTGATCTCCTTTGTAATATCTCCAACAGTGTGTAACCGTATCGGTTTGATTTTGATTGATGAGCCTACTCATATACCTGTTGTGTTGTTCTTTTCATTGTGTCTCTCTATCTAGCTCGCTTAGGGCAGTAAAACAAAAGAAAAAATGTCTTCCCTGTTCTTGGTCGCCCATCGTAATGTATCCCATCTGTGATTCATTTCTTTAAGGTCCTGCTCTACTGTTCTTGTCCATTATTTGCGTAACAAAGTTAGTCTCAATGAGCAGCCATTTGTATCTTCTTTTCTCTAATCCTGTTTTGCCTCACAGCGTCAGGATAAGAAATTGGTTATTGGTCACTAAACTGATGTCATTGCACTCCGGGCAGACCCATAGGTGCTCAGTCTCCCCCAATAGTTATTAAAGAGTATGCATACTGATGGTTCCCGTGGCTTGCTGATTTTTTTAGATCCAGAAGCACTTGAGCTGAAAGCTCTTCGGCTCGGTGTCATGGACATCGTAACCTTCGGTTCGGTGCCACAAACACTGTAAATCTGGGGAATCTGTGGCTTTTCTGCCAGTCCACGGAGTTGAACCCGCACTCACAGAGGACTTGTCACCCGTAGTCCAACGCGCTGCGAACACGCTGGGCAGACGGGCGGGCTTGCTGATTAAACACACTCCTCACTCTACCCCTCAGGCATCCTGGATAAGAAGAGATTTATAGAACAAGCTTTTGTGTGCACTTCATAAATAGTGTTTTTCCCCATCTTTGTTATTTCTGAGGTCCACCTTTTGCTTTCTACACACTGTATCGGAGCAGCATTGCTTTTTGGGCATATTCTTCTGTTGGTAATCTGCTTATGTGGCAGAACCATTTAATTTGTTGTTTTTTGATGAAGTTCAGTATGTTGTCAACATCATCAAATAGCTTGTCCTGAGCAGAACTTTGCCATCCCAACAGTCCTCCAGAATTTCTCTCTCTCATAGGCCAGATGTCCTGCCTCTGCGGCCGTCATGTTCAAACCATCAGTTAATCCTGAATCCATCTTCTCTGTGGTCTTCCTCTTCTTCTCTTTGCGGTATGCCTCCTTCCATGATGCTCTTCTGATGATGTTGTACCCGCATTTTACCTGCTGTCTTCCCCGGCTTCTTCTCGATACTCCCAGCATTCTGCATAGACACTTCATCTCTGTCGTGACTAGTTTTTCTTCTATTATTTGATGTCAGCGTCCAGGTTTGGCACTGATAGCATAATGTTGGGAGAAAGATTGTGGCAACCCATTGTATGCAGTTGGTAAATACTAACATGAATTTAACACACCAGTCCTTTATATACCCCAGGGCATGAAAATAAGGGATCTCTGTAGCATTGAGGTTAGGTGCTCACCTCACATTTCAAAGGTACTCTGCTTGCGTCCCCTTGGAGTCATCGGGATATTTTTCCAAAGATCCCTGATCTCAGTGTAGGTGAGATCGAGTTCCTAGTACTATGGGAGACGGACGATAAAACGAAGATCCTGTGTTAAACCCTTGGCAGTTCAAGATCGAGAAGAGCAGACTGGAAATCCACAGACCTCGTAAAATTCATTAGAAACATTTTTTTATAAAAATTCCTACTTTTAATTTCACCATCTTCTAAATTACGTTGGGGACTCTTGCCTGTGCTTCAGAGTTTGTGCACTGTTGCTAAGATCTTGCTGTGTAAGAAAGAGATTAGGGCACATATGATTAATTACCAAAGTGCAATGATGATGGTCCTATCAATCAATAAATCAATCCTAGGTGTGATGTATACATCATGTTTTTTCAACATCACCCTCCTCCGCTAGCATTCCCATCAAGATAGTAATTTATTCATCAAACAATACCTTCACAGATTTGAGCCATTCCTTATATTTGGACTGAGAGTTGAGCTTGTCTGCATACAAGATGGCCTGCTGCTCGAAGAGGTCTCGGAACCCTGCCCCAGAATTCAGTATTTCCAAACGACCATATATGAACTGAAATCAAGATAGCATAATCATTTTCTCATTAATAATTGTAAATGGAGCATAAAAGTTACCAATGTAACTGACCCACTACAGTATTAAGTTACCAATGTTATGACTTATTGTAATAAAAAATCGCCTGTGTGTTGCTGGGAGCCGCAAGGTGAGCAAAGAAAAATAACACTGCTACCTACAAGTCATGTTGTAAGAGGTGACCGAGGTAGGGGATTAGGGAAGCTACCATAGTAAATAAAAAAATCACAGAAACTGGATGTGCCTGCCTACTTGTAGGTACATAACTGGCACAAGGTACAATTGCTTTTAGGCTTGGATCACATACAAATCACACTGAGTGGTTAAAAAATGGATGATATGCAAATGGACAATGAGGAAAGCATAACCGCAAAAAATAATTACATGTGATATGAGATGTCTTCGAAAAGTTACCAACAACACCAGAAAAGACAGAATCACCAACAACAGCATAAGAAAGACAGTTGGGACATCTTTCTCTCTCTCTCTCATTCTTATTGTGATATAAAAATGGCCTTTGCCAAGACCGTATTATTACATCCCATCTTCAGTACCATTTGGAGCTCTGGTACTTGTCCTTCGGCAATGTGTCCAATTTCAACCAGCGTTTACTGGGTTTGCTCTCCGTTAGCCTTTCTCTGTCCCCAGCCGACCTGCAAGACAGTAGGTTGCTATTTTCTTTTAGGGTAGCGACCCTTAGACGACCTACCCTCCCAGGTTGTTGAGAGTCATCTACCAAGGTTACCAGTCTTTATTTCGAGTACTTGGTTTGCCTGCTGTTCAGTTTTGTGTATGGTTTTACTTGCTAGTCTTTGATTGTCCCCAATCAAACTACAAGGCAGTAGTAGTTTCCTGTGAGCGGAAACATGCAATGGATCGAAGCCTCTGCTGGGCTTTCCAGTTCTTTCTGCACATTTGGGTGGCTCACTCACCCTATGTGTCATGCCCCCTCATTGCTCCACCATCAGCACCGTGCACGTCTGCCCCACTGTTGGGCCCACCCGTGCATCGTCCATATGCGTATTCGCTCTTCTTCGGTGCCTGCCACATCGTGTCTATTGGTTCTCACCGTGCACACATTTACCATGCCTCTAGCCTATCCGGGAGAGATGTGCATTAATAGTCACTCTGAGATTCCGCTTGTCTGTGTTGCGAGCGGATCTCATCGACGTGACTACGCCTGCATCCCTACTTAAACTAGAGTAGCTCTCGATCGATCCCTACCCGCTTAGCCAGACAAAATCGGTTGTCTGTTACCAGGGTCACCACGTAGAGGTGGGGGAATCTTGATTAGTGCCACCTCACTAATCTTGGTGCGGCGTTGTCCCTATGCGCATTTTACCCCAGTTGGGACATAACCTTGCTTGAATTACATTGAGAAACAAAGAATGAAGTGGTTCGGCCACTTAAAGAATGCAACCAAACTCCACTGTATACAGAATCTTCTACAACAGAACATCAGGAAATAAGGAGAGACGAAGACCATGAGCAAAGGTAGTTAGATAGTATAGCAGAATCCTGTCAAAGAGCAAAAATAACTATCACCCAAGCACCAGAGGCGCAAGGCAAAAACAGAAAACCACGACACTGGGCAACAGCCCGGTAACAGTGTGACAGCAAAAGACAAAAACCACAACACTGGGCAGCAACCCGGTAACAGTGTGACGACAAAAGACAAAAAACCACAACACTGAGCAACAACCCGGTAACAGTGTGACAACAAAAGACAAGAAACCACAACACTGGGCAACAACTCGGTAACAGTGTGACAACAAAAGACAAGAAACCACAACACTGGGCAACAACTCGGTAACAGTGTGACAACAAAAGACAAGAAACCACAACACTGGGCAACAACCCGTAACAGTGTGACAACAAAAGAAGAAAGTTAAATTTTTCTCAAAACTTACCTGTTGAAATATCTGCAATCCTAACATACTCTCCAAGAAAGTCTGAGTTGATTGAGATGAACGCGACCGAACAAATGCTTCAGGGTCAAATGTGATGGGTTCTCCTGCTCTAAATTTAAGAGCATCTCTGTAGCCTCCTGTACAGAATACAAAACAAAGACTAGTCGCTGCAGAATGTTTGAAATAAAAGCAGAAATAATAAATAAAATGAGATACTTTCAGGCAGAGCTAGTCTGAAGACGATGTAATCATTTACACAGACTAGTCAGTGATTCTCAGTATGAAGAAACTATGACATGACACAAGCAAAGAAACAAAAGTAAGACTTCTGAGAACATGCATATTCTCTGTGGCAACATTTGGATGGGAATTCTAGACCATAATACAAACATTAAAGAACAAAGTTGAAGCTTTTTAAACAAGGTGTTGAAGAAAAGTTCTTAGAACATCATGGACAGAAAAGAGAAAAACAAAGACATCCTACAAGATATGCATATTGAGGAGCAGTGGCTCATAAATAATAAGATGTCCTGGAAGATGAAATATTTTGACCATGTTAATCATCACTGTGGTTTGGAGAGAACAGTAATGGAAGGCATGGTTGCTGGAGTACATGGCAGGTGAGGTGGCAACAGGACATCAAAGAAACTTTGAACATGACGCTGGAGGAGGCGGAAGAACTTATAGTTTTTTAAGTGGGCTGTGATGAAAGCAGTGTTCCGCAATGGACATGTTAACACTGCCCTTAGGCATGAGTTGAGGACATTACTTATCCATGAATCTGTCCATGCATGGGCATAGGTTGAGGCACCAATTACCTATCCTACTGCTCTTAGACAAAAGTTAGGGGCATTACATATGTATCACACTTCCCTTAAGCATGAATTGAGCGATTTCGTTTTCTTTCCTTTTTGTCAGCACAGTTACTACTTTCCTTGTATTTGACTTGTTCATTGTGAAGCATTTGGCCGAATGGATAAGAGCGCTGGGTAATATTTGGGAGACCAGGGTTCAACCCCTGGTAAGGCCACAAAGTTTTTTTCTATCTGAAAAATCCTAGCATGAATACTTTCGCTGTCACTGCACTAGCCATGCGGCGAATAAATTCTACAGGTTCATGTGTCTCTTTCCCCCAGTCCTACACCGCTCTAAAAAGTGGTGTTACAGGCAGTAACTACAGTTTCTCTGGGTTTTTTTTTACTTGTTTATGATTGGTTGCATTTTGTAGATAAAATTTTCTCCCAGATTCCCCAAATCGGAACCTATCTTAATCGCTTCTTACGACACGCCTTGAAGGTCACAGTATAACTATTCCTTGCTTCCCTTGTGGGCCATGGCTACACACATACAAAGAAGAATAACTTACCTATAAGTCTAACTAGTGTATGCAGGAAGGCTACAGATATTGCATCTCCAGTTTTCATAGAGTTTTTAACAACATCTGTTTTGAGATTCCTTTTGAGGTAGTTGGACTGAAAATGAGAAACAAATGACATTATGGCAGATTAAATGACAATGAGAAACACATGACGTATCATTCTTGCTTCTTCTTCTTCACTCTTCGCCCTAGGAAGCATAGGTCCGCAACCAAGGCCTTCCAAGACCATCCTTTCCAGATCTCTCCACTTTCTTCCCATTTTCTTGCATTCCGTCTCCAACTCCCATCTCCAGGTGTTCCTGGGTCTTCCCCTACCTCTACTGCCCTGGAGGTTCCATCGGAGAGCCTGTCTTGTGATGCTTATTCTTTCTTTTTACTTCTCTCTAATCCTGTTTTGCCACACAGCGTCAGCAAAAGAAAACACTTCTAGAATGTGCTTGAAAAAGTATTGATCTTTGAGGCTGTTGGTAATTTGCTTATGTGGTCGAACCATTTAATTTGTTGTTTCTTGATCATTCCTTTCGTTCGCTTGAAATATTGTCTATACATTCAATGCTATCTCTTGTATAAGCTTCACTGTTTTTTGTAGCTCACACGCAGGTCCATGTAGTTTTCTGACAAGTGTTGTTTCGTTAGACCGGTGAGTTTGCCTCAGTGTATCATATTTAGGGCAATTTTGAAGTATGTACTCTGCAGTCTGATGTGTCTGTCCACATGTACACATGGATGAATTGTCAATCGTGAATTTTGTATACATGTGGCTGCGGAGTCGATTATGTCCTGTTCTGATGTGCAGAATGACAACTTATTCTAATCTGCTCATATTATAATAGTTGTCTTGTGTTGGTATTTGTGGCTTTCTGATTGATTTTTGCTTCTTGATGAAGTTCAGTACAGATATTGTACCACTTTTTCCTGATGTCTTTATTTCTATACCAGTCTTTTCTTGTTACTCCCAGCATTCTGCATAGACTCTTCATCTCTGTTGTAACTAGTTTTCTTCTATCGTTTGATGTCAGCTTCCAGGGTTGGCACTGATAACATATTATCATAATATACTCACTCATCATCATCATCAAATAGCTTGTCCTGAGCAGAACTTTGCCACCTTAACAGTCCTGCAGAATTTCTTTTCTAATAGGACAGATGTCCCACCTGTGCAGCCGTAATGCTCAAACTATCAGTTATATCCTGAATCCATTTTCTCCTTGTTCTTCCTCTTCTATTCTTTGCCGAGATGCCTCCTTCCATATACTCACTACTGTTGTTAAAATGACATGTAATTTTGCCAGTACCATTTATCAACCACATGAAGTGGTCTGCAGTCTACTATGAGTTAAATAATAGTGTCTCAAGATAATATACATAAAAATAATGATGTAAAAAAGTGAATATGTTGATTATCAGAAAAACTGAACGCACAAATAGCATACCACATTTTCTGGCAGATCTCCTAGATCATCATATTCAGTGGTAACTGTATTAGCATCTAGGTCTACTACAACAGCATCAGCAACATCCACACGGTTCTTCATTTTCTAGGTTAGAAAGAAGAAGGGTAAAGTCACAATGGTAAACACATTCACTTCTATTCTTCTCTTCCACCATTTACTTCTTTATAGAAGTGTTGGGGGAAAATGTAGTGATCTTGTGTGGGCTTGCTCTATCTAAGACACTTTATAAGCTGTTATTCATTTTATTAAGGCTGTTCTTGATGCAATCACTTCATCTTTTGCATGGTCTTCCTCTTGCTCTGTACCCATTATACTTGTTTAGTGTGGCTCTCTCAGGTAGACGATACCAGGGCATTCTTGTCAGATGTCCAAACCATTCAATCTGTTAATTTTTATGAATTGCATGACTGGTTTCACATCTAGTCTTCTTCTGATTTCTTCATTTCTAATTAGGTCTCTTAGGTCTCCCATGGACAAACTGTTGTTTCTTCCCATTTTCCAGCTTTAAAATATATATAAATGTTACCCAATGAAGAAATGTTATCAAACTCTCAATCAGAGTATGATGTAGAAATAGATAGCTTTGATGTAGATAAAAACTGGAAATTGAATCAGAATGCACTCTACAAGGCATCCTGACTTGCAGCCATGTTGTAAACTAGCAGTACAGTACCAAATCTCATTGACGTCAATCTCTTCTTCATCAACGACCAAGCATGTGATTGGATTCTTGCCCTTCGATCCAATGTCATGTTGGGGTATCTTCATATATTTAGGGGTATCTTCGTATGTTTGGGGATATCTTCATATGTTTGGGGGTATCTTCATATGTTTGGGGGTATCTTCATATGTTTGGGGGTATCTTCATATGTTTGGGGGTATCTTCATATGTTTGGGGGTATCTTCATATGTTTGGGGGGTATCTTCATATGTTTGGGGGGATCTCTGTGATGTAGAGGTTAGGTTTGCCTCTAGCACATTGACATCAATCTCTTCTTCATCAACGACCCAGCATGTGATTGGGTTCTTGGCCTTTCATCCAATGCTGTGTTGCGGTATCTTCCTGTATTTGGGGGAACTCTATGGTGTAGAGGTAAGGTGTTTGCCTCTAGCTCCAAAGGTACTAGAGGTAAGGTGTTTACCTCTAGCTCCAAAGGTACTAGAGGTAAGGTGTTTGTCTCTAGCTCCAAAGGTACTAGAGGTAAGGTGTTTGTCTCTAGCTCCAAAGGTACTCAAGTTCATTCCTTGTGTGGAACGACCTAGACATTTTTCCAGAGATTTCTGATTATACTGTAGAGTAGATTAAGTTCTTAGTCCTATCAGAGACTAAAAAGATAAAATGTAAATCTTGTGTTCCAGTTGTACATGTAAAAGAACTATTGAAAATCGATAACAAAGTCGCTGCCCTGACAAAATTTATTGATAAGATTCAAATACAATTCCTACAAAAATTTCCACCATCTCCTTCGCCAATGTTATGGAATTCATGCACTACCGCTGAAACCTTCATCTGTAAGAAACAGATCAGAGCACACATGATTATTCCCCAAAGTGCAATGATGATGTTCCTATCAATCAATCAATCTGTTTTCATCTTTGTCACAAGAATCTTCATTGTTTATTTGAGGATCATCTTCATTGTTTATTGTTCATTTGAAGATGATCTTCATCACATATCAGACATGATGCTGATAATTGCTTCGATCTCCTCAAAAGCGTGTATTTCAGTGTGTTTAGACTAACAACTCCCATTCTGTGCTTGCTGATGCATCTACTGGGCTTCTCTCATGATCTCCCGTCTTTCCACACCTATCGTTATGCATAACTTGCGCAGCCGAGATAGAGAATACCCTTCATCTTCTTCGTTGAAATCTTCAGAGCATATGTTTTCTCTTAGAGCATTGATGATGTCGTTTTTGCCCATAGAAGACTGATTCTCGATCGCAACGTTGCTCACCAGTGCATCCATTCTCTCATTGCCCTTCCCCCCAGAATGACCTGGGACAAAGATGAAGGTTAAGTGTCACATTTTGGATTAATTAATTACCAAGAATCTTACCTCAATCAAATTACTATGAACTCCTATCAAGTATGGCATTGGTGCACTGAAAGAAAAACAATGTCATCATGGATCTTAGTCATATTTTGTATTCTATGCTCTACAAATTAGAAACAAACACTTGTCAGGGTAACTTTCTTCAACATGAAAAACCACTTCAAAAGCAGAAAATAATATTTATCAGCCAAATGGGATACATTTTGTTTAGATTTATCAAATTTATTATCAGTTATATGAGGACTATCATCATAGCATTCTGCACATGTCCATAGATACTCCGATCTCCTCCTCAACAAATCCAGCAGCGTATAGTGACCCAACACACAAGTTCGATGTTGATTCATCAATACTTTTGCATATTTGGTATGTTGTTCTTTTTGAGCTGTACCAATATCGACACCCCTCTCTCTCAATCCGACCAGCGACTGAATCTAAGGCAGAAACGCCCATGCCTTTTGTTGTTTTGACATTCATTGTTACCGTTGAATGCTGGGTTTTTGTTATATGTTCCGGCGCCAGTGCACACTTCTTCGTACCATGGCTAGATGTCCCAATTCCCGTTAAAGACTGAATAGATCCTCAGTCATACAGTTCCTCAGCATGTGACCACACTTTGAGCTTAGATTGTATCCGATTACCATTAAGAAAAATATGAAAACTATGAAATATTACATATTAATTCCAACAGTTCAAAATTCAGCCGCAATCTTGCCGGCACCAAATATGGCGCTTCAAAAAATGTGTTAAAACATATCATATGAACATGACTGTAACTTAGATGTCCTGTGTATCTTGATGGTTTCAGTGGTCACAAAATGATGGCATATAGTGTGTAGGTAGAAACGGTCCCTCTTACCAGTTTGGCTAATGTAAGCCATATATTAGTGAGGAAGTGAAAAGAAAGGATTAAGCATGAATATAAAGAAAACAGAGGTTATGGTTGTCTCCAAGAAACAAGAAACACCAACATGCAATATCAAAATAAATAACACAACACTGAAACAAGTCCATCGATTCAAGTATCTAGGAACATTCTTAACACCAGATGGAAGATGTACAACAGAGATTAGGAGTAGAATAGCTCAAACGAAAGCAGCTTTTATGAAAATGAAGAACACACTATGCGTGAACTCACTACCAATGACACTGCGAAACGAGTACTCCAATGCTATATTGAACCAATTCTTATGTATGGCAGCGAATCATGGACACTGAACAAACAATCAATACGATCATTGGAAGCCACAGAGATGTGGTTTTACAGAAGAATGTTGAGAATTCCATGGACAGCAAAGAAAACAAACGTGGAGGTTTTAAATCAGGCCTGCACACAAAGAAACCTTATCAAAAGAATAAGAATCCGACAATCAAGGTTCTTCGGGCATATAATGGGAAGAGAAGGTTTAGAACATTTGGTGACTACAGGTAAAATCCAGGGAAGGAGAGATCGTGGAAGACAGAGGGAGAAGATGTTGGATGGCTTGACTTCATGGTTCGACAAAATATCGACGTCAGAACTGATTACATGCACCAAGCAAAGAGAGTTGTGGAGAGACATGATCGCCTACGCCGGCAGGCATGGCACTTGATTGATTGAAGCCATATCACAACATTTGCAAATTATACTACAGATAAAGTTATGGCACAGTTATTGGTTACTGAACCGACATCATAGCACTCTGGGCCAACCCAAAAGTGCTCAGTCTCCCCCAGCAGATGTCAAAGGGCATGGCAAGCGTACTGATTATTCCGGTGGTTCGCTAGTTAAACAGAATCCACACTCTGCCAGGTCTACGTGTACAAAGTGTAACTGCAAACTAATTAAATTGCTGGATTGGCTAAACGTCAATTTTAGTTTAAAGGGTTTTAAAGCTGAAGGGTTGACTTCATTGCACTGGGTTTTACCCCATATGGCTCTGTCCCTCTCAGCAGAAATGGCACACCACCTGCCGAGAGTATTGCACAAAGCATGAACTCTGTAGCTCCGGCAACAATCCTAGGGGTCTCTGGAAAAAATGCACTCGTGAACAGAAAGGCGCAGTCCGGATTCAAACTCACGACCTTCGACTCACAAGGCAAGTGTCCTCATCCAACAGGAGATCGCCAAGAGTCTGAAGAACAACACCTGTATCTATCCCCAACTCTCTGACGATCAAAGCTGTTGATGCAAGCCTGTCCACTCTATCATTGCAGCAAATACTTGCATGCCCAGGACAGTAGATCCATGTAAGCTTCTGAAGATTTGAAACCTCAATAGATGACATCCACTCATAACACAGTCTGCCATTTTTAAACTTCTGAAGCATCGACTGAGAGTCAGATTCAACAACCGGCCCCTGTAAATGAAGTCCCAGAGAGCCACACGTAGGGCAGCAGTAACAGTCTCAACCTCCATCCTCATACTGGAAGTAGTTGTCCTGTATGCTGCACTTTACCACAACCCTATCATGCACTCTAGTCAAGAAGCCCCAACCTGACTTCTAACCATGATGCACAAACCCAAACTGAAAAGATGCACAAACTGAAAGGATTACCGTTCAACTATAAATAAATAATCATTTACCTGACATAATCGATCAGACGAGCAGGTAACACTGGAATGTACAGGTGCTGCCTGAAATTATAATAAGATCTGTTTAACTTTTATATCTAAGAAACTTACGTAATCACATTCGCTAGAGAGGAATGCACTACCAATATTTCCATCGACAAACATTAATTCATCTCATCTTCACCTTTCAACTCCCCAACGGAGCACAGGTCTTCAACAAACTTCTTCCAGCTCTTCCTCTCTCTTGCCATCCCTTCCAATTCTTTCCATGTTTTACCTATCCTTTTAATATCAGCCTCCAGCTCTCTTCTCCAGGTCTGTCTAGGCCTTCCCCCTCTCCTCTTTTCCTGCGGGTTCCAAAACAGTGCCTGTCTTGCAATGCTTCCGGTCGGTCTTCTCAATGTATGTCCTATCCATCGCCAGCACCTCTTCCTGAGCTCTTTCTCCACTGGTATCTGCTTTGTTCTTTCCCTGAGTTCCTCATTCGTAATCTTATCATACCATATTTGTCTCTCTATTCTATGTAAATATTAATTTACGAAGGTCTGTAGTTTTCTGGTGGCTTCTTTTATTTTCCTCCAAGTTTTTGAGCCATACAACAGTACTGATTTCACAATTGGTTGAAAGATTTTCAGCTTTGTGTTTGTTTTGATCTCCTTTGACTTCCATATATTACTCAATGCAATAAAGTTTTCCCTTGCTTTTGGTATTCTTATCTTGATATTTTTTGTGTTCCCCCTTCTACGTCTATGTTGTACGTACCAAGGTATGTGTATGACTTTACATACATAGATAGTATTTTTCTCAAATGGAATAACCAATGAAATCCAGCATAGATGCAACAAATCAAATCATATATCAGTGCATGATACAGAATCTGGGCTATAGCATCCAGCCCTACTGTAAATATTTGATGCCAGACTAAAATAAAGAACTTGGATAAAAGAGCAACATCTTACCAATGCATGGGATAGAGAAGCATCTCTGCAGCATGAATACAGGCTGTCAATCTGCTGAGTTTTCTGGATGTCATATAGATACGTCGTTCATGAAGCATGCTGAAAATAGTTACAGATAGACTTTGTACTTAAGGGGAGATTTGGTAGTAGAATATGTTATGTTATGTTACATTGGGCATTCCCATGCATGCTCTGTCCTCCACTGCAGCAGCCATCCCAAAGTCCATTTGCTCACCGTACCCATGAGAAGTTGATTACTATATCTTCTCTCTCTACCACGAAGACGACACTGGCATGTCCGAACTTAATGCCTCATTCTCGAACTCGTTCCAGTGTCTGAGACTTGCCCATGTCACATAATTGAGAGCGTACTGCATTGATGATATCGGCTCTGTCCATACTTCTGCCCGTTTGAGTCGGGGCATTGTTTGCAAGAAAGTCAGCACGCTCGTTACCCTGCACAAGTAGAATAACACATTGCTGTTATTTTTTTCGAATTTGGTTGATTTTGGTTATTTAATATCTTATCTACAAACTCCAAAGTTTGTTTTCGCAAAGAAAACTGTTTTATTGTATATTATTTTGCGTTATAAAAATGTATACAAAGGCTCAATATTCCTAGTCGTGACAAATTTAGCACATAATCTGCTTCTTTTGATCCTTGACAACGGGCAGATATTTTTTGAAAACCTCTGTATATCACATATCATTGGAAAGAGCGACCTCTTTTCTATTCATTCATGCCATTCGTTCATTTGCCAGAAAAATTTACAAAGGAAATTGTCGCCTAACACTGACCGATACAAAGTTCAAACCATCTCCATATATGGGCAGCTCTTACTGCAATGCAAATGTAGAAGAGGCTCCGAAGCTACAAATACCTTCCTTCCTTTCGTTCGCTTGAAATATTGTCTATATATTCAACGTTGTCTCTTGTATGAACTTTACTGTTCTTTTGTAGCTCACACACAGGTCAGTGTAGTTTTCTGTCCAGTGTTGTTTCATTAGGACAGTGAGTTTGCCTCAGTATATCATATTCGGGACAGTCTTGAAGTATGTGCTCTGTAGTCTAGTGTGCCTGTCCACATGTACACAAGGCTGAATTGCCAATCTTGAATTTTGTATACATGTGGCTGTGCAGTCGATTGTGTCCTGTTCTAAGGTGCAGAATGGCAACTTGTTCCAATCTGCTCATATTATAGTAATGGTCTTGTGTTGGTATTTGTGACTTTCTGCTTGACTTAAGGGCGGTTAAAAGGGAGTCTCTGTAGCTAAGTGGTAAAGCCGTTGCATTCCGAAGGTTTGTGGGTTCAAATCCAGACTGTGCCGTTGTGTTCACAAGTACATTTTTTCAAGAGATCCCTAGGATTGTTGTCGGAGCTATGGAGCTTGTACTTTGTGCAATACTCTCGAGAGCTTGCATGCCATTTCTGCTGAGAGGGGCTGAGCCATGTGGTATAAAACCCAGTGCAATGAAGTCAATCCTTCGGCTTTAGACCCTTTTTAATATTCCTCTCATACTGTTATACATTACATAGAGCCTGCAAGTAATTTCTCCATACCACTCACTCCTGGGCAACTCGCTCAATCTCTTCCATGGAAATGATTCCGATATTTTTTGCTTCTCTCAAAGTCTGTTTCAGGGTTTTCCTAGAGAATCCTCTCTTTTTTTAACCCTTTACCTCCCACTTCAATGTCTGCTTTGGTATTCTTTGATCATTTCTTTTCAAGGTATGCCCAACATATCTCCATTTTCTCCTTATTATATCAGTTGTTACTAGTGATTGACCAGATTTCTTTGATTTCATCACTTTTCCAGAATTCGTCCCATTTTTATGTTCATTATTTTTCACAGACATCTATTTTCAAATTACTTTCTGTATCTTTAGTATATCTAACATAAATACTACACCGTATTGCGTAGAAGAACAATAGTCTAAGCACCACTGTGTAATTGAAGAACAAGAGGAAAACGGTTAGAACAGACAGGTGTATCACTAACCTGGCAAATATCACCATCATGTTGTATGGATCGACAGCACTGTAGTACTCAGTCAAGTTCCTCTGTAAAAGAAGATATTAGCTTTACAACACTGGCTGGTTACGGGTTAAACATATACATGGCTAGTTATCGGTTATACATATCCTTGGCTGGTTATTGGTTAAACATATCCATGACTGGTTATCGGTTAAACATATACATGGCTGATTATCGGTAAAACATATCCATGGTTGGTTATCGGTTAATAATAATAGCCGTCCAGCGCAAGTGATGATGACAACAGTCTCAGACATGTGCTGCTGCACCTCTCTGGTGTGTGAGGAGGTGACTGTATGGTCCAATCCTGGAACACAATCCTCTACCACAGATAGGGCATACATGATGGAGGTTAGACATGCAGATATTGTATGTTTTTGTTGCTCTGTGCAGCTCATTTCCTATGCGTCTCAACAGTACGTTCCTCTTGGGTTGATCAGTTAAACAGATCCATGGGTGTTCAGTTTCCTTTAGTAAAACTGAATAACATAAACATTTCTAACATAGGGATAAGTGATAAGGTAAAAGTGATAAGGGATAAGAGATAAAGTGTCCACACAGAATGTTGGGAGTTACAAGAAGAGACAGGTTGAGAAATAAAGACAACAGGAAAAAACTGGGTATAATATCAGTACTGAACTTCATCAAGAAACAACAAATTAAATGGTTCAGCTACATAAGCAGATTACCAACAGACAGTGCGCCCCAAAGAGCAATGTTACTCTGATACAGTGGACACAAAGCAAAAGGTGGACCTCAGACATAACAGAGGCGATGAAAGACACTGTTTACTGAAAGGCCTGTTCTATAAATCTCTTCTGATGCTGCTGAAGCTGTCAGGCAAATCAGGAATGAAGAAAGACAATGCACATAGGGAGGCTCGCTCCAGGTGTCTCCTTTTTCGACCTTAAGCCAAAAGAGGATTAGAGAATAGATAGATAGGGATAAGTGAATAATTAATAAAACAAATATGGACATGTTAGCCTTGTGAATGGTTTGTTTAACTAGGAATTTATAGAAATCCTTAGCAAATTTTTGAAATTTTTTATTCACCATTTTACACTCATCAGTTATCAGTTATATGAGGACTATCATTATAACACTAGGATATGTCCATATGTGCTCCGATCTCCTCCTCAAAAATCCCAGCGGCTCAACACACCAGTTCAATGTTGATTAATTAATAAAAGAAAAAACAGATTATGTGATTGGTTGATAGGACCATCATCATCATTGCACTTCGGTGAGTAACGATGTGTGCTCCATCTCTTTCTTACACAGGAGATCTCAGCGGCAGTGCAGGAACTCCGTAGCACCTGCGAGGGTCTCCGATGTAATTTTGAAGAAGGTGAGAATATTTTGTAGGAATTTCATTTTAAATCTTTTCTAATGAATTTTGCCAGGACAGCGGCTTTCCAGCCTGTTCTTCTCAATTTTTGAACTGAAAATGATTCTTTTACATGCTCAAATTGAACATGGGACCAATGTTTTATCACCTATCTCCGATGGAACTAGGAACTCGATCTCACCTACACTGAGATTAGGGATCTCTGAAGAAATATCCTGATAGTTTCACAAGAAAGCATACCAAGTACCTTTGGAACAAATGGCGAGCACCAAACCTCTACTCCACAGAGACCCCTTGATTAAATAAGCAGCCCAACATGCCAGTGCAATGTTGATTAATTAAGCAGCCCAACATGCCAGTGCAATGTTGATTAATTAAGCAGCCCAACATGCCAGTGCAATGTTGATTAATTAAGCAGCCCAACATGCCAGTGCAATGTTGATTAATTAAGCAGCCCAACATGCCAGTGCAATGTTGATTAATTAAGATGTCCAGCAATTTTTGCATATTTGGTATGCCATTCGTTTTGAGCTGTACCAGTTAGTTTAGTATAGTTGTCAGATCATCATTAATGCACATTGAACCAATTAGTTCATAATTGCTCTGATCTCCTGCTCAGTATGTCTCTTAGCGTGTAGCAACTACCGACACCAGTTCTTTGTTCATTTACTATTCTTCTTTGGCTACTAGTATAGGGCTCTTGTCTAGCTACACCACATTTGACTTTGTATTCTTGCAGTCTGGTTAGGGTTGCAGATTCACAACTATTACTTGAATCATTTACGTGTTCTCTCTCCCTTATGGAGTTTAGAATATCAGCCTGGTACATGGGCTGTACCAGTATCTACATTAATCTCTCTCAAACTGGTCAGCGACTGGGATTCAAAACCCTCAAATTTCTTTGTTCTGGAAGACTCTCTCAATGCGTAAAAATCCCCAAATATGATAGACCAAGTCAAACACACCGTCTTAGTGAAACAACACTGGAACGAAAACTACACAGACATCTGTGTGAGCTACAAAAGACAGTGAAGTTTACACAAAAGAAAAGATTGAAAATATAAACAATATTTCAAACGAATAAGAGATAGGAAGAAAAATCAAGAGCACAACAAACATATGTGTATAACTTATGGACAGAGCCAATGTCAGCAACGCGTTACGCTATTCTTTATGTGATATGGGCGATTCTCAGACACTGGAACAACTGCGAGAATTAGGAGTTAAGTTTGGACATGACTTCATGGTAAAGAGAGAAGATATACTAATCAATTTATCATGAGCAAGCAGGCGTTGAAGTGGGATGCAAAGGGTTCAAGAAAGAGAGTCGACCTAAGGAGACCCTGAAGCGAACTTTGCTGAGAGAGGCAGGAAATATCGGTCTCAGTTCCATGGAGGAGATTGAGCGAGTTGCCCAGGATAGAGCGGTATGGAGAAATTACTTGCAGGCCCTATGTAATGTATAACGTTACGAGAGGAATTATTATTATTATTATTAAGTAGACTTTGGATTGGCTGCTGCAGCGGAGGACAGACAGCGTATGGTTCGCTATGACGTCGATCAACTAACATAACATAACATGCATACAACTTACACTGCTTGGAATGCTGGGTAACACGTTCACATCTGGAGTCGTAAAGCTAAACATCTGTGAACAAAGGTTTCAAAATTAGTGAGCTGAAATATTTCTAACTGGTTCGGAATAATCAACGATGAAAGGTCAAGAAGGTCACTGATTATTAGTGGATTGATCTGTGGGATTTATGGGTCGGGTTTGAGATATGTTGGACATTTGAGAAGAAATGATGAAATAATACCAAAGCAGGCACTAAAGTGGGAGGCAAAAGGTTCAAGAAATAGAGGACGCTGTAGGGAAACGCTAAAACGAACTATACTGAGAAAAGTCTAGAAATATCTGACTCAATTCCATGGAAGAAATTGAGCAAGTAGTCCAGTGCAGAGCCGTATAGTGAAATTACTTGCGAAATGCTGGAGAAATGTAATGGATAACAGTAAGAGGGATTATATATGGGGAGGGATTACTGTTGGATTGATCTGCGATTTATGGGTCGGGAGGGAAGGGGAAGGAATACTGATGGATTTATTTGTGATTTATTGGTTGATTGGTTGGAGATTGCCATAGGGAAAAGGGGGCAAGATTACTGATAGATTGTTCTGGTATTTATGGGTCAGAATGAAGGAGATAGGTGATTTAATGCTGGGTATAAGACTGGAGATTAGTTATTACTGTAGCAATGGATTGATATCTGATTAGTGGCAAACATGAATTATGATTAGAAGTGGGGAACAGACATAGAAGAGAAATGGTGTTACAGACATAGAATGAAAATGGTGTTACAGACATAGAATGAAAATGGTATTACAGACATAGAAGAGAAATGGTGTTACAGACATAGAATGAAAATGGTATTACATTCATAGAAGAGAAATGGTATTACAGACATAGAAGAGAAATGGTATTACAGACATAGAAGAGAAATGGTATTACAGACATAGAAATGGTATTACAGACATAGAAGAGAAATGATATTACAGACATAGAAGAGAAATGGTATTAGACATAAAAGAGAAATGGTATTACAGACATAGAAGAGAAATAGCTTTTTTACAAACATAGAAGAGAAATGGTATGAAATACAAGAGAGAGAAATAGCACAAGTGAGATGTTACGGCAAAACTGTACTACTTACGTTTTCATTAGCTACAATCGTAACGGAAGTTCGAGGTGATGGAATCTCATGGTTAAAGGTCGCTCGTAGTAAGTTGTTCAAGTTGTTCTTCTCTGAACGATTGGTAACCTCAGCCATGAAGTCCAACAGCTTGTAGAAGATCTCAAACCATGGCAACCAACTAATGTTTGAAAACATGAATATATTTGGTGTCAGGCTGGATTCTTATTTGTTTCTTCTCATTCTCCTCCATTATCATTCATCAATCCTCATCATCCGCCCATACATTCATCATTATAATACACTCATCCAGACATCCATTGCATAATCATAAAATATTTTTAAGGATTATTGGTTATTGAACTAATTTCACAAAGTACCATTTACATGATTTTGCATTGTTGAATATTTTTTCCAAATCCTTACTTTAAAACAGGTGTATTAAATATATATATATTTCTCTCACACCATTATATGTTACACACGAGCTGCAAGCAATTTCTCCATATCGCTCAGTTCTGGGCAACTTGCTCAATCTTATGGAATTCAGTCAGATATTTCCCACTTCTCTCTGTAATGTTCACTTCAGGGTTTCAATAATATGTCCTCTCTTTCTTGACCCTTTGCCTAAAACTACAATGCCTGCTATGTGATTCTTTGATCATTTATTCTCAAGAGTATACCCAACATATCTCCATCTTCTCCTTATAACAGTTGTTACTAGTGGTTGACCAGACCTTCCTCTGATTTCATCACCTCTCCAAAATTTGTCCCATTTGATGTTCATTATTTTTCACAAATGGGGTGGCATTTTTCTGACCATTATGGCTCTCGGGTCGACCCAGCCTCAATTGGGTATCAGGAAAAGCATTAGGAAGTAAAATCCACCAGCGTGATGTTGACCACATTACCCATCTTGTGCCGACGAACAATGAAAAATATGGGCATAATAACCTATTGCTCTACAAACCTCTAGTTTTTTTACTTTCAGCAAAGTAATGTACGAGTCAGGTAGCTGACGTCCATAAAAATGCAGCTTTGGCATAGCAGACTTTAATGCCTCCAGCTAATCCCTAACCGGGAGATAAAGCTATATGAGGATGTTATAAACTATAACACTTAGTTGTAGTTTAGTCGTTAGATCATCATCATTGCACATCGAACCAATTAGTCCATAAGTGTTTCGATCTCCTCCTCAGTATATCTCCCAGTGTGTGGCGATTAAAAACACTGGTTCTTTGTTGGTTTACTATTCTTTTATTGGCTACCAGTATTATGCTCTTGTTCTACACTGCATTTGACTTGGTATTCTTGCAGTCTGGTTAGGGTTGTAGATTCACCACTATTACTTTAATCATTTACCTGTCGTCTCTCCGTTAGGGAATTTAGAATATCAGCCATATCCATTCCTAGCCCGCTTTTTACAGCAGCCATACCTGTACAAGCCTATTAGCGCATTCATTTTCCCTTACACCTGCATGCCCTGGCACACAAATAAAACTGATTTTGGTCAGGCTAGACCTCCTCAGCGACTCCAACCACTGTCTTCGAAGCCAGACTGTTTCAATCTTTCTGATCATAATCATTGAGCCACTAAGAAAACATGCATAGATAAAAGTCTGTGACGCCAGGCAGATCATCACTTTAGTTAGTATAACATAAGAAGAATGTCTTACCTAACAATACACAAACATGTCTGATGTCCAGTTGTATGCCTACAAAAACCAAATCTAAACATACTGTCCAGGTCTGTCAACACAAACGTGAAGTGGTCAACTTGTGATCTAAGAAAAGAGACACATGATTGAAATAGTTAAAACAAGTTAAAGACTTTACATACATACCTAGGGAGCATTTTTTCAGCAAACGGAAGAATAACTAATGAAATCCAAAAGAGATACAACAAAGCAAATCAAATAATAGGACAAATGGTGTCAATTTCAAAATGCAAACATGTCACAATGAAAACAAAAAGAGCATTGTTCAACAGTCTTTCTCCCAACATTATGCTATCAGTGCCAAATCTGGATGATGACATGAAATGATAGAAGAAGACTATTCACAACAGAGGTTAAGTGTCTAAGCAGAATGCTGGGAGTAACAAGAAGAGACCGGTTTAGATATGAAGACAGGAAAAAAGTGGGTACAACATCTGTATTGAACATCAAGAAACAGCAAATTAAATGGTTCAGTCACATAAGCCACACTATAAATTGATGGGTCTGCGGACTCAGGTAAAAATTATGGGAAATTAGATCCCAACCGGTCATGTGACCTCGCCTTCCAGTAATGTTGTATATAGACGAATTCATTTTAAAATCAATACAAAATACTAAATCAAAGTTATATTATGTAACCAGTTAAGTTTAACATTAAGGAATATTAGTATTATGAATATGTTTCACCAATAAATAACCATAGACTCGCAGAATTGAGTAAAATGGCAAAAAAGCTTGCAGTGTTGAATTCCAGCCTCCCAACTGAAACTAGTTCAGGGTTTCCCGCATGTCCACAGACTCATTAGTTTATAGTTGGCTGTGCATAAGCAGATTACCAGATTCCCAACAGACAGTGCCCAAAGAGTAATGTTACTCTGATATAGTGGATACAAAGCACAAGGCCATCCACGCAAAGACTTGGTATTCTTGCACCAGTTCTGTGTTGGTTTACTATTCTTCTTTGGCCTACCAGTATAGTGCTCGTCTAGCTACACCCCATTTGACTTGATATCGCACTGGTGTTGCCGGGGACTGCAAGGGAAGCAAAGAATAGTATTACTGTGACCTACAAGGCATGTAGTAAGAGGCGACTGAAGTAGGGCCTAGGGAAGCAGCCCTAGTAAATAAAAAGTGCATAAATCGGATGTGTTGGCCTACTTGTAGGCGCATAACTTTTACAATCGCACTTAGGCTCGGATCACATAGAAATCACAAAGACTGGTTAACAAGTGGTCGATATGGAGCGCTCGAAGAAGTAGACTTTGTATTCTTACAATCATGGTTTAATAAAATTAATAAAAGAGACAACTTACGCATCAGTTGGACAAGGATAAGCAAACTGTGGAATCATACTCAGTGCTTCCTGTAAAAACAAAAACACCACAAACAACATATTTCAAGATCTTGCAAATGAAAGAGATGCTTTCATGTGGAGGAGTAATCAATAATTTTTCTTTATGAAAGGGGAGTAATTAATAGGTTTTTTATGCAAGGGAGTAATTAAGAGATTGGTGTGAAAGGGGACGTAATCAATAGTTTTTTATGGTAGGGGGTATCCAATATTTTTCTGATAGAAGGGAGCAGTCAACAGTTTCAGATGAAAGAGGAGTAATCAAAAGGTAACTATTAGATTCCTAAAAAAGTTTATTCTTATTTTTAATGTTTGTTGGACTACACAAAATGACTTAAAAATTAAAACAAAATTAATTTTAAAATTAATTTTAAAAGTTGTAAAAAATGTTTAAACCAAGTCCTTAGGTTGAAAGGGCTTGTTTCTGCTAAGGGGCTTTAATTCACTACATAACAAAGAAACCATTTTGCTTCTAGACCTTTTGTCTAAGTTTTGACTAAGATCAAAATGTATTATCTGTTCTTACAGTGCTAGTGCCCACTTGATCAAGGCCAAAGGTTGGGAGCCTTCACTAAACGCCAAATGGCAAAATACTACCCTTAAAAACTCTGAGCGCTCTAGATATAAGGATTGATTATGCTCAGAGTTTTACAAAGTTTTCACGTTCATTAGTACTGGGTCCACCCAGTGTGGCCCTAAAAAATTGTTTTTAAACAACAAATAACAAACAAACAAGTTTCTGATTATCCAGGTACACATATAGAATACATGTAACAACCAGGTACACATATAGAACACAGGTATCATACAGGTACACAGAAAGAATACATGTATCATTTAGGTCATCATCAAATAGCTTGTCCTGAGCAGAACTTTGCCACCCTAACAGTCCTCCTGAACTTTTCTCTCTCATAGGCTAGATGTCCTGCCTCTGCAGCCGTCATGTTCAAACCATCAGTACCATCCTGAATCCATCTTCTCCATGGTCTTCCTCTTCTTCTCTTTGGCGGTATGTCTCCTTCCATGATGGTCTTCTCCAGCCCTTCATGTCTTTTTATGTGTCCAAAATATCCCAATTTTCTCTTTTGTATTTGTAGCATCAGTCAGTTTTTTTAAATTTTGAGTTCTTTCTGGATAGGTACACAGATAGAATACAGGTATCATTTAGGTACACAGATAGAATACATGTATCAGTTAGGTACACAGATAGAATACATGTATCAGTAGTTAGGTACACAGATAGAATACAGGTATCAGTTAGGTACACAGATAGAATACAGGTATCATTTAGGTACACAGATAGAATACAGGTATCAGTTAGGTACACAGATAGAATACAGGTATCAGTTAGGTACACAGATAGAATACAGGTATCATTTAGGTACACAGATAGAATACAGGTATCAGTTAGGTACACAGATAGAATACAGGTATCATTTAGGTACAAAGAGAGAATACAGGTATTGACTAGGTACACAGATAGAATACAGGTATCGCCCAGGTACACAGAAAGAATAAAGTATCGCCCATGTACACAGATAGAATACAGGTATTATCCAGGTATACAGATAAAATACAGGTATTATTTAGATACAAGACATGGTCAAGATACACAAGTTCAAGAATCAACAATATGTTACAACAGATGTGGCTTACCTTATCATCATAATCAGGTGGATACTGTTTAATGATAAAAGGGGCTGAAACAGAATAATTAACAATTTAGAGGGTCTCTGGTGTAGAGGTAAGGTGCTCGTCGCTCTTTCCAAAGGTACTTGGTTCATTTCATAGTGGAGCCATTGTGATATTTTTTCCAGAGATCACTGATATCAGTGTAGGTGAGATTGATTTTCTAGTCATACGGACAATAAAATGTAGGTCCCGTGTATCTACAAAATATTTTCACTATCTTCTAAATTACATCGGGGACCCTCGTCGGGAATACAGAGTTCGTACACCACCGCTGAGATCTTCCTGTGTAAGAAACAGATTGGAGCACACATAGTTACTCACTGAAGTGTAATTGATGATGGTTATATCAATCAATGAACAACTTTCATCATGTGAATATATACTTCCTTAACTCCTTGTAAACTCCTTATAAACAGACTGTCATATAATATGGTTATTTTAAAAAAAAATTCCTTTTGTTCGTCCGCTGTGAATTCAGGTGTAGTCTGATATGGCAACTCTGACTGACTTTTGCATGAAGGCCTGCTTCCCTTATCATCAGTGTCTCTCGCCATTCAGGCAAACCTTACTCCGACTTATCAGGTACTTGTAATTTAGATCCCCCAGTAAAGGATCTGGAAACCTGTGGGCCAACCATGACAACACTGACAATTTTGGGGCCAAGATGGCAAAGGAACCCCAGAATTAGCACAGCATGTGGTTACTATAGTCCGTTCAATTTGTCAAGGCCACAGATAAAAATGTGTATCTTTGTAAACATTTGATTAAATAAAGTGAAAACTTGCATGTGAAACACATGCTCCGACGCTCAAAAAGATTTTGTTGCCATTCAATCATGCCATCTAGAAATTGCCTTCTTTGTGCTGTGTATTTAACGCGTCCATTGGCATGGCTGAAGAAAATTTATGTTTACATCCATTTAATACATTGATGACAAAAATAGCATCATTCAGAAGAAATCCATGATTTTTAAACAATTTTGCTTTTTCCATGCACCAATTCAACTCAAGATTGACCATGGTAAACTAAGGATGTCAGAAGTGTGACACAGACTTTTAGTTAAAGGCGTATATCGAAATTAGTGTGAAGCTATTGGGTCATATTGTTGACTTCTCAAAACAGACATTGATATAACATTTCTAATGAGTTTGAAGTTACAATGCAAAAGTGTCATTAATACTATATGCGCATTTCCGTAAAGAGGCACAGATGGGTCACTTGTACCACAGTATACAAGAACCAGAGAAAAGCGCTATTTTATTGTAGTGATACCTCCCTGCCACATATGTTAACGCACGTACATTGTACCGAAGAAGTCGCGATTTGAAAATAACATCTCCAAGTAGCTCCGACATTGCCAGTCCCAAGTCTGGACGTGAAAGATGATGGTATTATGACATGGCAGCTAACTTTAACTGTAATGTAAGTTATTTAAAAACAATAATACAACTGTCTACATTTCTTGTTTATTTCATGACTCTATTGCAAATATCAACATTGGCCCTCATGTATGAGCTGGGATGATACGCCTTTGCATGAGACTTGTCATCAAATGTCATATTGGTGCGTTTACTGTAAAAACCAAAATTTTGTTTCAGACTCGCCAAATATGCCGCCAACATCAAAGGAAACCGTTATATTACAAAATCCAGGTTTCCTATAGCAATTTCTTCCATCAGACAATTGCGTCTGTATAATTCTAAGATTGGGTACAAAGTTTTGCTACTGTAGAATTGGTTTTGCTACAATTCACATTGGACTGTGGGCATGAGTTGTTGAACGGACTATAGCGAAGCATGTTATTGACTTTGCTATCTGCACCCAAATATGGTAATTGATACTAGTCAAAAAAGGTGCAGTACTAATTAGTGTGGGCTTTCAGAAAAGGCAAAAATTCACTTGCAATAGATTCCAGCTAACTGTGGCATTGCAGGCAGAGTCCAATGTTTTGGCCCAGGAGGGTAGTGTCAAAGAGCAAATTTACCAATCCCTGTCTTTTCAAGAGATCAAAACCCTCATACAGATAAATCTGCAGTAGATTGGAAGACAAACACTAGATATGATTATGGAAAAGACTTCCTCAAAGACCTAAGCAGAATAGACCAGGTCATTATATTTCAACTACGTACCAGACACTGCAGACTCAATAAACACTTACATTGACTAGGAATAAGTCAAACAGCTCTCTGCCAGCGTCGGCAGACAAAACAGACACCAGAGCATGTGGTCACACTAAGTTGAACTAAAAACTAAGCTTGGGGAAACCTGACAGACCTGAAGCTGACTGCCCAGTTTGTGGTCCACAGTAAATTAAGCACAATCTGCTGCGCCAGGAAAGGTTTTTCAAAATTGTTTAAATAAAAAGGAAGACTGCAGTAAAACAATATAGCAAAGGCGATACAACGTGTAAAACAAAGTAATATAGTTTTACAAAAGCAATATGTACAAAAATAATATACAGCAACATTTCAACCAAAAGGCCTTTCTCAAACTAAGGATACAAAAGAAGAGAAGAGATTCCAACTTTTTATATGCCAGACATAACATACACACAAAAAAGATCAAGGAATCCTTTTTATACAACATGGTATTTAGGGTAATACAGTGTTAGGTTCGTATTTTTCATTGACCGTCAGCACACAATGGGTGATGTGGTCAACATCAAGCTGCCTACCTTTACTTCCCAGTGCTTTTCCTGGTCAACAATTGAGGCTGGGTCAACCTGAGAGCATTTACGGACTGAAAAAAATCCATGCCCACTGTTGAATTGAACTCAGACAACTAGCCTAAGAAGTGAGTTCCTTAACAACTATGCTACTGCGGCTCTCATGACATATAGTCAGACAATAAATCCCTAATGAACCTAAAATAAAGAGTTACATATTTAGTAGTTAATAAATTAAGTTAAACGACAGAAAAAGAAAGTGAGAAAGAGAGAGAGAAATCACAGAGATAACAGTTTAGTTAAAGTTAATTGCATATCCTTTACAGGACTTTGCGAATCACCCCAGCTTTTTAACGCTGTTTGTGATTTTTCTAGGCATTATTACGTTCAGTAGTTTGCCATTGCTTTCTGAACGGGTGGTGCCATCGTCCTTTTCGTGAAAATCCACGCGAAACAATTTGCAACCAAACTGTCCGCAGCATGATTTGAACTCAGAACGTCGGGTTAATAGACCGAGTCACTATCCCCTAAGCCACAGGCGCCACCTAACAATTTAGTAGCTAATAAAAAATGTTAGACGACAGAAAGAGAAAGATATGGAAAGAGATAACACTAAAAGTAATTTCAATGTATAGTGAAGTTTTTCTATTTATACTTCCTGACATACCTTCGTCTTTGCCATTTGGTTTTGCTATTTCTACGAAGACTTCAAACAAACGTTCCACCTTTTCTCTGAAAACAATAAAATTGTGGATATGCAACAATGACAAAATAAGGAGTAGTACAATGGAATGGAGTTTTCTGTAGTCCTATCGCATATTGTGTGCGCGCAGAGAAATTGTGGCCCAAGCTCACCGTGAACACCAAAACATCCATGGCATGTGGTCACTAGTGTAGCGTGTTATCAACTTTGCTATAGGTAACACAATCCCCCCTTTCCCCCAACCCTAAAAACATTAATACTGAACACAGTTTTTACATGTTACTTCAATATGTAAATTTATAAGACGTTGCACCAAAATTGACCCATGGAAAAGGATGACTAACTATATCTAACCATCTTTACTAGATGGTTCAGAAAAAAACTTTGGATAAGAGAGACTATAAGAATTTTTGAAATGTAGAAAAATAAATAAAATTTCCCACATGCCTTTTCAGACCGTAGGATATGAAATGCCTGTCACTATATTTCTATGTCCTAATATGCAAGCGGTCAAATTCCTTTCCTCACACATGTGGTGATGTCAAGTGTGGGATTATTGAACCCACAACCCTCTTGTCATAGTCAAAAGATGAACATTTATGCATTATGGTAATCCGTACCACTTAAATGTAGTGCTTTCACAAAATGGAACAAATATGCAGTACAAATTTCAAAAGAACAAGCTAATAGAGAAATAGTGGCACATATGCAACTACTGAAAGGGATTTTTTTTAAAATTGCAGTCTGCCCTGGCCACAATATCATTGAATATTATACAAAAATGTCTGCTATATAAAATATTGGAAGGCAAAATCCTTGGCAAGACAATAAGAGTTAGTAAAGCATGTAGGAGAAAATTGGAAATTCACAATTTATTCTGGCTTTAAGAAAGTAGCCAATGACACGGTACTGGAACAGTGGAGAGACAATCATCAATGTCTTTATCTATGATGAGAATACAGTCTGTGAGTCTCAGTCTGTGAATTGTCTACTAAATTAGTCTAAATAGACTAATAATAGTCAACCTAATCCCTTTGACTTTTATTTCGTCTTTATTTTAAAATGTATGTCAGTAAGGCAGTAAAATGAGTAACTTCTGTAATTTGAGTACGGCTGCTATCTCTACCTGTCATGGTTTCGTTTAGCTCTTAGTCTGAGACGAGGCACGCCCTGACATTCAACTGAAAGTTACAGTTACACGGCCCGGCCCAGGATGAGGATAAATACAAAATGTTTATATTACATTCGTCATTCGTGTTTATTTGTTACATTATGGCGAACTTAACTAGTAAAAAAAAAAAGTAATCGGCGTACCTTTGTAACTATACCAATACAACAGAAAGTAAACTAGTATTTCAAGAGATAACAGTACAGTACAGTACAAGGATATATGAATAGCCAATTGGCACATATTAAAAAATGACAACATTCAAACTGTCATCACAAATAATACGATAGAATTCCAAGACGAAAGTAATGAAAACTTACCGAACTCGAGAGGCCATTACATTAGCGGGCTTTATAATCATAGATTAATGAAAACCTTGCTGTCATATTTTCTATAATAAATTAAACTTTAAACTCTTGTAGTAAACTAGGTGTATTAATGTAAACAGAAACTTTGTAAGATCACTCCTCTGTTTTTGAAGACATACAAAATCCATGGTGCCATTTTGAAGGACTTGTTCACGTGATAGCACGGTGTAATTCTAATTACCGCAGGCTTTAGTTTTCACTTCTAGCAGATTGCTAACGGTTCTCAGAAATCATGTAGCACATCCTTTGCAGAACGTCGTTGTCATTAATAGCGAGATTCCAAGAGCTCTTTTAAAAATTAAAGAAAGAGAAGTACATGTGGCATAAATGCTATCTTGACTAGCGACTGATACCTTTATCATTAGCGCGGAAGTTTGAAAGCGTGCTATCGGACGCAGAAGAAGGCGTTCTGAGCGTGAATGTGTGTTCATGTTCGTTGTGTATATTCCAGATAAAACCACAGTCCTACAATAAGCTGAGCAATTTAACAGACTGTAGGATTCAACATACATCAGCGAATAAATAGGTCGGGGAGATGCAGACTAAATAAAGAAAAAAAAAACTTGCAGATGCGATGTCAAATCTTCATAGCAATATTGTTCTGGCAAGCTCACAATATTTTTTTACGTCCGCATCCACCGCAACGGGATTTCTTTTTCTGCAACCATAATGTCGAATTTAATAATTGTCGAAAAGGTGTCCGTATATTGAAAGCGCGTGTATCCATTCCACGCCTGGGTCGATTGTGAGCCTACATACCAGCTGGACAGTGTCTGCGGAACGATCAACCCCCGACTTCGCCACACTTTAACAATTTCAAATTCTGATGCTGAGCACCTCGTGCAATGGATTAATCTTTTTAGCACTTATTTTGAAATACGCATGTGCTCTAGCTATCTTTACTCTGTGGTTGAGACATCAAAGAAAAACCGCATCGCTATGCAGGGTTATCTCCAACCAAAGATGATACGCGTAGCTTCATTTTGTATTATCTGTAGTCTTTCAATTTTCGTCTCAGCGGGCATCGCATAACAGTCACTGTCAGTCTCCTCAATGAAGAATGCCAACATGATCTCTGGGTCCTGGTTATACACTGCCGGATGGGTCAGCAGAAAACGCAGTAAAGATTGCAGGAGTGGACAGGCCCAACTATAAAACTTTAGAGATCTCTTCAAAGTACCAGTGGGGAAATGATATTATAATTATGATGCAGACAATCAAGCTAATGGTTGAAACAATGTTGAATAGAAAGATTGATCGACAATATATAGTAGCAGGGTTGTGAATCCCAGCCACTAACCAGATTGGGAGAGATTGGGGTCGATATTGGTACAGCCCGAAAAGAACGACATTCCAAACATGCAAAAATGTCTGATTGGTCAACATCGAACTGGAGTGTTGTGCTGCTGGATTTTTTTAGGCGGAGATCAGAGCACATACCCGGAGTGCTATGATGATATCCCTCATACAACTGATGTAATATTTTTGTACAGATGCAAAATCAGCACTCCAATTCAGTTCAGAAAATTGTCCTGCCTACAAACTCTACTGTCTGAACCGTACAAACAGAGCAATAATGTCTCACAGTGAATACCGTCTCACTGTGGAATACCAGGAAATGAGACAGCAGGCCAACTAATCAATGAGGTGTTGCAGGAGAACAATCGGATATACCAGTTACCTATCACCAGAAGAAAAGCAGTATTTTACTCAAATCAGAAAGCAACTATTTCTAACGCAGGACGACTACCAAAATATGAGCAGATTGGAAGAAGTGGTCATTTTGAGTCTCAGAACAAGCAGTGCCATGCCGTGATACAGAGAGGCAGCCGCATCAGGCAGACCATAAGAGGGGCGGAACCATAAGAGGGGTGGCATAAGCAGCGAAATCAAAATCACAAGTGAAGGTAATTTTAAAGAAAAAACACTTAAGGGCGGCATTTCAAAGACTTGCATCATACTGAGAAAATATACCGCACGGCCCTGAGAACAAGATACAATCGACTACGCAGCCACATGTATACAAAACTAAGGATTTAAGATGTGTCCATTTGTACACGTAGACAGTCACTCTAGACTGCAGAGCATATACTCCAAGACTGAAATAATGTTGGAAATAGATCTGCACGTACCTTTGTGTTAGCTATAAAATACAGTGAAACTTATATAAGAAATACGCCCGAGTGGTTACCGGGGCCCAAATTTGGGGTGTAAAGAATAGAACCACTGTTACCTGCCATGCATATCGTAAGAGACGACCAAGGAGGTTTGGCTGAAATCGGATGCGTGTGTCCTAAACGTGTAGAAGTCTATGCGTTTAGAGGCCTACCAAACCAATGTGCAACGTATACACGTTCGTGGCAAAGATCAAACATATCACAAAGAGTGATTCAAATTGGTCGTAAAGAACGAACGCAAAGAAGAAGAAGATATAAGAAATATAATTGAAAATAATCATCAAATAGCTTATACTGAGCAGAACTTTGCAACCCTAACAGCCTTCGAAATTTGTCTCCCTCAAAGGTCAATGTCCCGCCTCTGCAGTCGTCATTCTCAAATCATCAGTTACATCATGAATCCATCTTTTCCTTGGTCTTCCTCTTTATCGAGGGCCTCCTTCCATAATGGTCTCCAACCAATCGTGTCTTTTTATATGTCCAAAATACTTCAATTTACTTATTTGTAGAATCATCCAGTTTTCTTTCTGGAGAGATATATATATATATATTCTCTTCTCTGTCCATGATAAATGAATTACTCTTCTGTAACACTTATATTCAAAACCACACATATCTTTTCTCACTGCTTTATTAAATGTCCATGTTTCACACTCATACATTGAATTTAGAGGGATTATATCAAGCTAACGAAAGGATAACAATATCGGCTTTCTCTATCACGAAGACGACATTATCTGGCATGTCCAAACTGAACTCCTAATTCTCGTAATCGGCCCAGTGTCTGAGACTCGCCCATATATAAATAAACGTGCATCCCATTGATGCCATCGGCTCTGTCCATAGTTCTGCCAGCTTGAGTTGGGGCATTGTTTGGAAGAAAGTCAGCACGTTCGTTGCCATTTACTTCAGCTTGTCCAGGTGCGTACAGTCAAGCCATTGTTTTGAGATCTGACCACCAAATGCTGTCCACACATTCCGTGCGCATACTTCCGGATTCAATCATTTGACGCATATTCATCGAGTCTTATATGATCATCGTATTGGTGACTTGCTGCTCAGCCACTCACGAGAGAGCGAGAGCCCTGGATGAAGCGGTAATCTCCTTCAATATAAAGACACGTGCAAGACAGACCTGAAGACGTTTGGCATAAACACACAAGAATGGGAAGAACTTCCATGAGATAGGTATAGTTGAAAGCGGGCTCTTAAGACTCGTTCTAAGAATCGGAGAAGCTGGACTCGGAAAACAACTCTCTCATATTCAGAAAATTGTGAACAGCGCGAGCCGCTGGTGATCTAGCGGCTGCCTAATGTAGTAATGACTGATGTGTATTGTTATAACGGCTGTTTGCTTCGACGTGAATGCAAACAAAAGTGGCGCACGATGGTATTGGTACACTAATGGCTGCCTTATGAATTTAATGCGTGTGCAAGCTATTGGTTTGTCTCGGGACATCTGTTTGCTTCATGAGTTTACGAGAGATAATGATGAGCATTTTGATTGGTGTTCGCTTGCGCAGGAACGAAGTAATGATCTGACAACCCGTTGCCGTCAAGTTGGAAAACCTACTCGTTCATTACGAGAGATAATGATGAGCATTTTGATTGGTGTTCGCTTGCGCAGGAACGAAGTAATGATCTGACAACCCGTTGCCGTCAAGTTGGAAAACCTACTCGTTCATTACGAGAGATAATGATGAGCATTTTGATTGGTGTTCGCTTGCGCAGGAACGAAGTAATGATCTGACAACCTGTTGCCGTCAAGTTGGAAAACCTACTCGTTCATTACGAGAGATAATGATGAGCATTTTGATTGGTGTTCACTTACGCAGGAACGAAGTAATGATCTGACAACCTGTTGCCGTCAAGTTGGAAAACCTACTCGTTCATTACGAGAGATAATGATGAGCATTTTGATTGGTGTTCGCTTGCGCAGGAACGAAGTAATGATCTGACAACCTGTTGCCGTCAAGTTGAAAAACCTACTCGTTCATTACGAGAGATAATGATGAGCATTTTGATTGGTGTTCACTTGCGCAGGAACGAAGTAATGATCTGACAACCTGTTGCCGTCAAGTTGGAAAACCTACTCGTTCATTACGAGAGATAATGATGAGCATTTTGATTGGTGTTCACTTGCGCAGGAACGAAGTAATGATCTGACAACCTGTTGCCGTCAAGTTGGAAAACCTACTCGTTCCAAAGGTACTCGGTTCTCTTCCTCGTGTAGTCATCGGAATATTTTTCCAGAGATCATAGATAGCAGTCTGAGATCGAGTTCCTAGTCCTACCCGAGCGATAAGGCGTAGGTTCCGTGTTCAAATTGAGCACGTAAAAGAACCATTGGTAGTTCAAAAAGGAGACGAGCAGGCAGGAAAGCTGTTCTTCTTCTTCTCTTCCACCTTTTACTTCTTTATAGAACTGTTGGGAGGGAGGGGGGCGTGGGACATAGTGGTCTTGTGTGCTTATTTTAAGACACTTTGTAAGCGGATATTCATTTCGTAATACTCATCTTGATGCCGTCACTCCATCTTTTGCGTGTTCCTGTTGCTTTGTACTCGTTATACTTTTTTGTGTGTGGCTCTCTGTGATAGGCGATACCAGGAATTTTTGCTTACATATGGGTATTTTTGTATACAATGGTTTACCAACCATTTAATCTGTTGTTCTTTTATGAATTCCGCTGCCCGGGCAAAATTCATTAAGAAAGATTAAAAAATAAAAAATTCCTACAACAATATTTTCACCGTCTTCTAAATTACATTGGTGACCCTCGCCGGTTCTATGGTGTTCGTGCTCTGCATCTGAGGTCTTCCTGCGTAAGAAAGAGATCGGAGCATATATGGTTACTCACCGTACCGAAGTGAAATGATGATGGTCATACGAATCAATCCGCTCGTGTAGTGCCGGATCCCGCAAGGAAGCAAAGAATAGTATCACTGCGACCAACAAGGCATGTCGTAAGAGGCGCCTGATGTAGGCCCTAGGGGAAGCTATCCTAGTAAATAAAAAGTAGCGCAGAAATCGGATGTGCTGGCCTACTTGTAAACGCATAACTGGCACAACGTACAATCGCTCTTAGGCTCAGATCACATACAAATCACTCAGAGTGGTTGACACGTGGACGATATGGAGCGTTCGAAGAAGAAGAATACGAATCAATCAATGCGAAACATTCAATGCAAGTGAAACATTGTAATTTGTTTTCGCAGTGTTTGTACTTTTTATACAACCAAGAAATATAACTGCGCTTTACTTTCTTGACCGTCACAGGAAGTCAACAACATTTCGAACATTGAACGAAACAACTGACTTTAGTTACAATAAATTAAACAGACTGTGGTAACTTATAGTACATCATTTCCAGTGTTCTGAAAGTAATTGAAGTTGGTAAGTCATGTAGGTAGATGTAGAGACATGAGAAATATAATTTAAGCCATAATTGACACCAAAATAAAAAATAAATTTTGGGATAATAATCAAATGAGTCATTATAAATTAATTGAATATTTCGACTTGAATTTTTTAATTGCTTAAAATTCAATTAATGATAATCGGTATGTATGAATGTCATGAATGTGTACTGTGTTCAGTGTGTTACACTGTATACTACCTGAAGAAGAGGGCTGGAGTCTGATTGTAAAAGGATAGTCAAGACGTGTAAAGGATTGGAAGGGATGGCAAGAGAGAGAGAGGAAAGGCTGGAGTTTGTTGAAGACCTGTGCTCCGCTGGGAGTTGAATGGTGAACAAAAAGAATTGTTAGATTTTATGCTTTCATAATCATATTTCTTTACTTGTCTCCCCAGCAGTTCATTCAATTCATTCATCTGACTATTTCGTACATATCTATATCAGATATGCTTGAAATCACATGCAACGATCGCCTTGGAAAGAAAGTTCGAGTCAAGTGCAAGTATCCTTTGATAATTTAATGTTAGAAAATGCCTGTGTGTTGTAGTGGCCCACAAGGAGAGCAAAGAATAGTAACACTGATAATAGTGACCTAAGAGGCGATTGAGGTAGGGGCCTAGGGAAGCTACTCTAGTAAATAAATAGCATAGCAAAAATTGGATGTGATGACCTACTTGTAGGTGCAGAACTGGCACAATGTACAATCACTGTTAGGCTCAGATCACATATAAATCCCAGAGTGGTTTAGTAGGCGGTCGATATGGAGCATTCGAAGAAGAAGAAACTTGTAACGTTAAATGTTGGCTTGTGCTAATTTATAATACATTTGACAGTCGTTATATTTGTCAATTTTAAATGTACAACCAGTTTTTAACTCATTCTGTACTAACTCTGTAGACCAAACTCCAGAGTAAACAGTCTCCTACAATAGAACATCAGGAAAGAAGGCAAGAGAAAGATTACGAAATAAAAATGGTTAGATGGCATAGCAGAATCCTGTGAAACAGCAAAAATAACTATCACCCAAGACACTAGAGCAGTACAAAACAAAAACATAAAATCACCACATTGGGCAACAAACCAGTAGCAGTGTGTCGACCAAAGAAGAGGAAGAAGTACTAACTACTCCAGGATGCGCCAAGATTGTCTATTATAGTAACCCAACTGCTGCGCCAAGCATTGTTTCATGTAAAATAAGGGCTAAATTTACTTCAACGCATTCTGATCCAATTTCCGGTTTTATCTCCGGTTTTAGCAAAGCTATCAATTTCTACTCCATGGTCTGATTGCAATTTTGGTAACATTTTTGTTAACTCGATAGATACAAATTTATAAATTTTTCAAGCTGAAAATGTGAAAAAAAACTATTTCTGCCACATTGTGTTTTTAAATTTGGAAGTGAATGCGTTTTAAACTTCTGTACTCTTACAAGCAGCCAGGCATGTCAAACCAAGAGATGCCAAAAAAGATTACAAATTTTGAACTCTACCTTGGCTTCTGTATCATTGAGAAGCATTTAGAGCCACTTGGGGATTCAATTCTGGATCCTGTCTGAGGTAGGATTATTCAATACCATGTACAACATAAAACTACATAGTATTCAACCGAGGGCAAGAGTTCAAGCCTTGCTGGGTTATTGAAGAAGAATAAGAGTATATTGTATTTTTCTCATATTGTTATATGTTGCATAGAATCTGCTCAAATTTCTCCATACCTCTAGATCCTGGGAAACTTGTTTAATGTCTTCTATGGAATTGAATCTGATATTTCTTGCCTCTCTCAGTAAAGTTCATTTCGGCTTCACTAGGTGTCCGTTCTTTCTTGAACTATTTGCCTCTTACTTCAATATCTTTGTTATATTTAATATAATTTGGTTAAATGTGTTTGTCAGTCTCAAAGTAGGAACACTACAAAAACAAAAAGAACACTGCTGCTTAGTTTCCTTAACTTTTAACCAGTGAAGATGATACCATTGGAGACCTTAAGAAACTTATTGCAGCTCAGACTGGAACAAGGGCAGACAAGATTGTCTTGAAGAAATGGTGAGTATTTATTTATTGGCTTCATTGCATTAGGCTTTTCCATTTAACTCAGTCCCTCTTAACAGAAATGGCATGCCACCGCCTTGCGCGAGTGTTGCACAAAGGTTATAAAGCAATATCTTCATTGCACTCCAGATATGTCCATAGGTGCTCTGATCTCCTTCGCAATGTCTCCAACAGCACCCAACAACTAACCATACTAGTTCGATGTTGATTGATGAGCCTACTCATATACCTGTTGTGCTATTATTTTCTGACCACTTCAATCTTCAATCCCAACTCTTGCAATCTAATAGTTTATGTGGATTGGTTTAAATGAAAATCCTCTTTGCGGCCACACTCTATGAGGGCATTCAGAATGTCAGCTCTAACCATTGACTGACCCCCAATATTGTGGCAGAGCCAGCCATCCTATCTGCTCTCTCATTGCCATCTACACCCATGTTCTCCCCTGAAAAAAATGAATGTAACTCTGTAAATTGTCGACGCTTGTAGTTTTAGTTTAGTCGTCGGATCACCATCACTGCACGTCGAACAAATTAGTCCATAAGTGCTCCGATCTCTCCCTCAGTATGTCCATCAGCGTGTGGCGACTAACGACACCGGTTCTTTGTTGGTTTACAATTCTTCTTTGTCTGCCAGCATAGCGTTCTTGTCGAGCTACACCACACTTAACTTTGAGTTCTTGCAGTCTGGTTAGTGTTGTGGATTCACCGCTATTACGTGAATCATGCACACGTCCTCTCTCTCTTAAGGAATTTATAATATCAGCCTGGTCCATTGCTCGTCCGCTTTGGACAGCAGCCATACCTACAAGCCTATCCGCACGTTCATTCCCCTTACACCTGCATGCCCTGGCACAAAAATAAAACTGATCTTTGTCAGCTTAGACCTCCCCAGCGATTCTATCCAATGTCTCCTAGCCCATCCAGTTTCTATCTTCCTGAGCATACTCATTGAGTCACTGAGAAAACATGCATGGATAAAAGTCTGTGATTCTAGCCAAATCATCGTTTTGGTAACCGCCATGATTTCCATAGTGAGACTGCTTGTAGTCACGGCAAAACCACCACTGTCTTCCTTCACGACATCACCTCCGACCTGAGCAGTGAAAGCCCACAAGCTCCGCACATGTTGAATCACCGAACCATCCGTATAAATGATTACATCATGCTCAGATGCGTTCTCAGAAATTAATGCCTGAACCTCTGCCTCCACAACAAGTGGGTTGTGTTGCCTGCATTCTTTATCAAGTTCGATGCATACAGAAAAGGATGTAGCGATTGCTCTTGGCACTGGTATCCATTCTTCACCGGCATCAATGCCTTCAAGTGTACACACCTGTTCAATACAGTCCTCGGCCTGACCCATCCAAGATTTTCCTCTTTTAACCTATTTCCTTTTGTCTCTTTATTTCCAAGTGCAGAGGATGTTGTGTGTCAGCATTGACTCAAGGTATGCTCGGCACGGCTCATCAGTATTCTATACTCCATAGTAGGATAGTCAAGGATATAGCGCATCGCCCTGCACGACGTGTCTTTAGTGCAACCAAGTATAATGCGCATCGCCTCGTTCTGTATTCTTTCCAGTCGTTCTATCTGACTATGACTGAGAGTCAGGATCGCCAGCGCATACTCAAGCACAGAAAGGACCAGACCCTGGTATAAAAGACAAAGATGGCGCTGTTCACAATCCGCCGCAGCCATTACCCTCATCGCCAGCAAACCTTTCCTCGCCTTCATTATCACATGAGCTATGTGTTCCGTAAAAGCTAGACTACGATCAAAACGCAACCCCAGGTATTTCATAGACTGAGATCGCTCCACCACCTCTGAACACAAAACCACAGATGGTGTTGGAGTGTTGACGATGTGGTTGTTTAAAGAGAACCATGTCACCGCTGCTTTTGTGGGGTTGACCAATGCTCCTGCTTCAACGCACCATTTACCTATGCGGTCGAGTTCTGACTGAAGTTCCTCCACAAGCTGTTCTCTATCCTTGCCCTGACGATACACCAACACATCATCTGCATATACGACGCTTGTAGTGATTTAATCCAATCTCTGCATACAAAGTATGTACTTCATAGCCTCAGACATGTGCTGTTGCACCTCTCTGAAGTGTGCAAAAGGGACTGTAGAGTAAATCCTGAAACACAATCCCCTATTACTGGTCCAGCAAACATGATCAGGGTTGGACATGTGGGTATTGTGTGCTCTGTCTTTTCGATAGCTCATTTATCTATATCTCAATCTCTTCTGTTCTCTTTTCTCTAATCTTGTTTTGCCTCACAGTGTCAGGATAAGAAGAGATTTGTAGAACAGGCTTGTGTGTGCGCTTCATAAACAGTGTTTTTCATCGCCTCTGTTATCTCTGAGGTCCACCTTTTGCATGGACAGCCTTTTGCTTTGTATCTATTGTATCGGAGTAAGATTGCTCTGTTGGTAATCTGCTTATGTGGCCGAACCATTTAATTTGTTGTTATTGATGAAGTTCGGTACTGATGCTGTACCCATTTTTTTCCTGTTGTCTTCATTTCTAATCCAGTCTCTTCTTGATACTCCCAGCATTCTGCATAGATACTTCATCTCTGTCGTGACTAGTTTTCTTCTATCATTTGATGCCAGAGTCCAGGTTTGGCACTTACAACATGACTTATTCCTCTCTGCTCCTCGTAGAGCATAGGGCTTAAACAGTTGTTCTCTACTCTTCTCGGTCTCTGGCTGTTTTCTTTATGGTCTCCCAGGATAGTTGAGCACTCTTCAGTTCCTCAAGAAGACTTCATCTTCAGGTCTGTTTAGGTATCTTCTTTTTGTATTCCTTGTGGGTTCCATTCGAGTGCTTATGTTGTTGCAGTGCCACGTATGACTGTCTGGCTTAAGGGTCCTGCTTTGTATATTATATATATATATATCACCTTTAGGTCTTTACAGATGTTCATTTGGCATGTGTGTAGCCTTGGCACTTTATGTTTCTTGTCTAGTCTGGGCAGCTAATATTGGGAATATGCAGTGCCCATTTTGCTCAAAACCCCCTCTCGACCCTAGATTTTTTGATCCAAAGAAAAGACAAAGTCCATAAATTTGAAATTAATTAGGGTTTGGCAGGGGATACCTGAAGATGGAATACACACATAACCATCACTGCCTTAGGGTCCCTCTCTACAGATTTGTGTTCAAGGTTTAGTTCTCTAGCCTTCTGCATAACCGAGCTGACCCATAAGACAGTGGGGATTTTTTATCAGGGACTATCATCATAGCACCCCGGACATGTCCATAGTTGCTCTGATCTCCACCTCAACAATCGTCCAGCAGCCCAATACACCAGTTCGATGTTATCAGTTATATGAGGACTATCACCATAGCACTCCAGACATGTCCATAGGTGCTCCGATCCCCGCCTCAACAAATCCAACAGCGTCCAGCAGCCCAACATGCTAGTTCAGTGTTGATTAATCAATATTTTTGCATATTTGGTATGTTGTTCTTTTTTGGGCTGTCCAATATCAACATCCATCTCTCTCAATCTGGTCAGTGACTAGAATTCACAACCCTGAAACTTCTCTGTTTCTATCAAGGTTTATTCTTCTAGCCTTTAGCTCTTCCGAACCCCACACAGGCAATTGTATAAGCTCATCTCAAATCACTGACTCATCTCTATAGAGAACAAAGTCAACTGGACAAGTGTACCTAATAATTAGGTTCCTTATCTCTGTATCTGTTATTGGTTACTTAATCAACATCATTGCACTCCGGGGAGACCCATAGGTGCTCAGTCTTTCCCAACAGATGTAAAAAAAATATGCATAATGATGGTTCCCATGGCTCGCTGTTTAAACACACTCCTCACTCTGCCTCTTAGGCATCCAGTTCTATGTATACGATGTGCAATTCTATACTTCTTAAATCGCTGGATTGATTCAATATCTATTTTAGTGTCTTCATCCAACAGTCAGTTGTGAAGAGACCGAAGAACATCCCCCTTATCCATCTTTAACTCTGACAATCAATGCTGTCAATGAAAGCCTTATGCTCTCTCATTGCCACAAACACCCACATGCTATGGACAGTAGATCCACTTGCACATCTGGAGGTTGGAAATGTCCATTAAAGATTCATTGTATTTTATTTCCTATTACCTTGTTATTTTATTGATTTAAAAAAAAACATGTATGTGTGCTCAAAGTAATAGTTAATGTGTTATTTTTCTGTTGTTTTAGGTACACCATCTTTAAGGACCATGTTACCCTTGGAGATTGTATCCTTTTATATAATAAGTATGGGATCATAAAGGTAATGAATTAATGTACCAAGACATTGCCACAATTAGGAGCTGGCACTGACTAAAACTGCCCCCTCCTTCCTTGAGGTGACCCTGGAAACAGATTACAGCGCTGTGTCCTAACAAAGTGAGTAGGGATCATAGGGTAAGCTACTCAAGAGAGGAGGCAGTTGTGGGAATGCAGTTTCTTATAATAGGAGAAATTGCACACCAGACTAGCAATATCTCAGAGTGTCTGTGACTACACGAATCTCCTACCAATGTCTTGAGATTGATAACCAGCACAATCGCTGTATAATACACCAGGCCAAAAAAGTACGCAGATCCTTCATTTGCTTGAAATATTGTCCATTTGAGGATGGAGGTTGAGGCCATCACTGATGCCCTCCATTGGCTCTCTGGGACTTCGTTTACTGTGCCGTTGTTGGTTCTAAATCTCAGTCGATGCTTAGGAATATCCAGAGTAGCAGATTGCGTTATAAGTGGATGTCATCTATAGAGGTTTTAAATCTCCAGAGACTCATGTAGATTTACTGTCCTGGGCATGCAAGTGTTTGCGGAAATGTGAGAGCGGACAGGTTTTCATCTGAAGCATCAATTGTCGGAGAGTTTAGGATGGATAAGGGGATGTTCTTCGGTCTTATGGCGACCTACTGTTGGATGAGGACACTAAAATAGATGTTAAATCAATAGAGCGATTTAAGGAGTTACACGTACAAAATGCTCAAGCGTAGTACGAACAAGCGACGGCCTGACAGACGAATTTGAATTATCATCAGGAGTAAGGCAGGGATGTGTGCTTTCGCCTATACTTTTCAATATTTACATAGACAGGATAACGCAAGAAACCAAGACAGATAACAACCTCGATAACAACTACAATTTAATAAACGAACTACTCTTTGCAGATGATCAGAGTATAATTTACAACAACGAAAACAAACTTCAACAACACATAAATGCCCTGCAAGCCACATGCGAAAAATATGACATGAAAATTAACACCTCCAAAACAGAAGTCATGACAATAAGCAGGTCAACAGGTCAACTAAATATACACGTGAATAATGTCAAAATACAACAGACTCCAGAATTCAAATATCTCGGAGTATATTCACAGCAGATGGAAAGATGGACAGAGAAATCGAGACTAGATGCCAGAAGGCAAATGCAGTGACATACCAACTGTCACCACTATTAAAACATCCAAGCATTAACATGGCAGTCAAACGACAACTGATAAACTGCATATTTATTCCAACTCTCTGCTATCAGTGCCAAACATGGCCCCTGACTAAGACACAAGAAAGAAAGATTACAACATGTGAAATGAGATGTCTACGAAAAGCTGTCAACGTTACAAGGCGAGATAGAGTGAGAAACGAGAATATCAGAAGCATCGTTGGTACTATACCATGCATACAGTACATCGAGAAGCAAAGATTCAAGTGGTTCGGCCATTTAATGAGAATGGAACCACATTTACTACCATCACGTGCCTATAATAATCGACACTCAGGGCGCAGAGCACGAGGCAGGCCAAGAACAAGATGGATAGATAACATCTCAGAGTCCCTGCGAAAGCATGGACTGACAACGTCAAGCGCAACACACCTGGCACAAGATAGGAAACTAACTCTCCCCATGACGCTTCACGGCAAATGTGGTTAAGATAAGATAAGATAAGAAGACACGTACAAATATAGCTGGATGTTTGAATGGCAGAGGGAAGTGTGTCTAACCAGCGAGCCACAGGAACCATCAGTATACATACCCTTTGACATCTGTTGGCGGAGACTGAGCACCTCTGGGTCTGCCCGAAGTGCTGTTACTTCAATTCTTCTTCGAATGCTCCATATCGGCCATTTGTTAAACCACTCTTTGTGATTTATATGCGATATGATCCTAAGAGCGATAGTACATTATGCCAGTTATGCGCCTACAATTAGGCCAGCACATCTGATTTATGCGATGCTTTTTATTTACTAGGGTAGCTTCATAGGCCCCTACCTCAGTTGCCTCTTATGATATGCCTTCTAGGTCGCAGTGTTACTATTCTTTGCCTCTTGGACCCCAGCAACACACAGGCTGACCAATAGTTCAATAACCAATTACATATAATATAATAGATGTCTCGAAAAATAATGAATATAAAATGGAACGAATTCAGAAGTGATGAAATCAGAAGTGATGAAATCAGAGACATGTCTGGTCAACCACTAGTGACAACTGTTATAAGAAAGAGAAGATGGAGATATGTTGGGCACACCTTGAGGAGAAATGATCAAAGAATATCAAAGCAGGCATTGAAGTGGGATGCAAAGGGTTCAAGAAAGAGAGGTCGACCTAAGGAGACCCTGAAACGAACTTTGCTGAGAGAGGCAGGAAGTATCGGTCTCAGTTCCATGGAGGAGATTGAGCGAGTTGCCCAGGATAGAGCGGTATGGAGAAATTACTTTGCAGGCCCTATGTAACGTATAACAGTACGAGAGGAATTATTATTATATTTGAACAGCGAAAGTGCAAATTTTCCTTAATTTTCCTGTCAGATGAAATACATGATGGAATGAACCTGGAATTATATTATCAATGACATTCATGCATCGTTTTTATGTTTTGTATGTAATTTCTTTTTTTTTGTCTTCACACATATATATATATATGTACTGCAGCAATTACAATGTGCAAATTAATGTGACAAAATACAAATTGATGAATTTTACTTTGAAAAATTGTTCTTTGTTTTGTATGTAATTACTTTTTTTGACTCCACACCTATATGTCATCATCATCAACAGGTGCCGTGCGGCTGGCGTAGGCGATCATGGATCTCCACAAATCTCTGTCCCTGGTGTTTGCTATCATCTCAGATGTTGACGCTCTTCCGTGCCATAAAGTCAGGCTATTCAAAATTTTCTCTCTGTCTTGTCTCCCCTTGAATTTACTGGTTGTTACAATGTGTTGCTACAACCTCCCTTTCTCATCACATTCCTGAAAATGATGAGTGCCTCCTTTTTATATTGATGATAAGCTTTCTCTGTGTCTTGACCTCATTCAACACCTCCACATCCTTTATTTTAGCAGTCAATGAAATTCTTATCATTTTTCTGTAAAACCACATCACTGTGCCCTCAGAGATTATTTAATGTTTGTTAATTGTCCATGACTCGCATCCATATGTCGGTATTGGTTCTATGTAGCAATCACAATGTGCAGATTGTTTTACAGAAAATTTCTGGACAGAGAAGAGAACAAAAAAACAGAGACATCCTACAATATCTGCATATCGATATCGAGGAGCATTGGCTCATAAATAACATAATGTCCCGGAAGATGAAATATTTTGGCCACGTTAAACGGCTCCGTGGTTTGGAGGGAACTGTATGGAAGGCATGGTTCCTAGAGTACAAGGCAGGGGACGACCAAGATGAAGGTAGCAGAAGGACATTAACAAAACCTTGAACATGACGCTGGAGAAGGTAGAAAAAGAACTTGCTAGAGACAGTTTTTAAGGCAGGCTGTGATGAAAGCAATTTTCCCGCAAGGAACATATTACTACTTGATTAATACTTTCGCTGCCATCGACGACAAAAGTCGGCGAAGTACCAACTCCTTTCACTGCCGGGCATGTGCCGTCGATTATGTCTTTTTAAACGGGAGTATCGCTTGCAAAACGGGTTCCGTGGACGATACTTCCGTATTGTTCGCGAGCTCTCCAAAATGGCGGATCTAACATACATGCGTAAACGCTCGGTATAAGTCAGATTTTTTGCGATTTTTCGTAAGTAAACAAAAATTTTCAAAATGGACGTCGTAGCTGATGAATAGTGATGTCCAAAATGACTCTTTTCGGACTTTTTAGCCAGTGATAGTGTTAAAACGAACTCTGAATGTGATATGAATTTGAACTGTGATTCACATGACGATGTTTATAGATCGATAGCAGACATTTCCAGGGGTACAAGAGTAGATGACGGACACCCAATGCGAAAATGACGGAATATCGTACTGTGGATAGGTATGGGGATATCAGTTACCACAATAGCTTGTGGATTATAAAGAATAGATTCCACATATAGACAGGTTAGTAGCTCATTAATATATGAACACTATTCCACAGTTTAAAAGTCCTAAGTTTATTAGTTTATTTTTTACGATTTTTTTAAATTGTCACTCTGAAAACTGATCATACCGAAAAATAGCGTGGCACTGGGCCAGACTTTGTTGAAAAATGCGTGGCAGCGAAAGTGTTAATGTGACAAAATAAAATGATGAGCTTTATTTTGTGGAAAAATTGTTTTTTGTTTTGATGAAGATTGAGCTCGTTACTGGGGTGTCTTCTCTTCCACCATTTACTTCTTTATAGAAGTGTTGAAGGGAATGTAGTGATATTGTGTGTGCTTTTTCTAAGACACTTTGTAAGCTGTTATTAATTTTCTTACGACTGTTCTTTATGCCGTCTCTTCATCTAGTTGTGGTCTTCTTCCATAATGGCATTGCCCAACGCCTCGTGTCTTTTTATATGACCAAAATTCTTTCATGTTTTCATTCTTGTTTATGGCATCAGATATATGAATATGCTGAAACAGGGTCTTCCTAAGGTTGTTCTCTGTAATTTCCAAAAGAGGGTCTCTGTGGTGTAGAGATTAGGTGCCTGCCTCTCGTTTCAAAGGTGCTCGGTTCGCTCCCTCATGGATCCATCAGGATATTTTTCCAGAGACAACAGATCTCAGTGTAGGTGAGATCAAGTTCCTAATCCTATCTGAGACGGGTAGTAAAACGTAGGTCCTGTGTTCAAGTTGAGCAGGTAAAAGAACCGTTGGCAGTTCAAAATCGAGAAGAGCAGGCTGGAAAGCCACTGGGCCTGCAAAATTCATTAGAAGGATTTTTAAAAAAGCATTTATACAAAATATTTTTACCATCTTCTAAATTACATCAGAGACCCTCGTTAGTGCTACAGAGTTTGTGTTCTGTCGCTGAGATCTTCCTGTGTAAGAAAGAGATCGAAGCACACATGGTAACTCACAAAAGTGCAATGATGATGGTTCCTATCAATCAATGCAGCATCAGCCAGTATTTTTATTATCTTCAGTTTCTTCTTGATAGATCTATTCTTTTCTCTGCCCTTCATATATGGACTCTGGTTTCTAAGTTAGAGCACATGGTAGGGTTGTTGCAAAGCGAAATGGAACATAACAGCATGACTACTTCCATGTATGAGGATGGAGGTTGAGGAAGTTACTGCTGCCCTTGACTGGCTTTCTGGCACTACTTTTACTGGGTTCGTTGTTTCTGACTCGGTCAATGCTTCGGAAGATTCAGAATAGCAGGTTCTGGTATGAGTGGGTGTAATCTATGGAAGTTTCTAACCTCCAGAGACTCATGTGGATCTACTGTCCTGGGCATGCGGGTGTTCACGACAACAAGAGAGAGCAAACAGGCTTGTATCAATTGTAGGGGTGTTTAGGATGGATACAGGGGATGTTCTTCGGCCTCTTAGCGACCTACTGCTGTATGAGAAAACTAAAATTGACGTTGAATAAATCCAGTGATTTAAGTATCAGTTATCTGCTGTACAAGTAGAGCTGGATGCTTGAGAGAGGAGTTTGTTTAACCTTGTTTAACCAGCGAGCTACAGGAACCATCAGTATGCATACCCTTCGACATCTGTTGGGAGAGACTGAGGACCTATGGTTCTGTCCTGAGTGTTGTGACGTCAGTTCAGTAACCAATAACTTCCACATTTTCAATTTTTCACTTTCAAAAACTCTGAAAGTTTGAGGAATAGTTTTTTAATTGTTACACTGGAACAAAGATAGGGACTGCACTAGGTCCACAACATACTCAAATTTATTTTTTCACAAGCAAAAGAAGTGCACGATTTCAAACAAAAACTGTAATAGAGACAATGGCTACAGTCATGGACCAGTATGGTCACAGCCAGGAAAGAAAGCAATAGCAGACTACACTCCAAGAAAATGCATCCTTACAGTAGATTAAAGTATTTTGGACCATTATCTCTATCAACAAATTCCCATTAAAACAAGTAATAAACTTTACATAGATAGGGAGTAGTTTCTCAACAAATGGAAGAATAAATAACGATATCCAATATAGATATTAAAACAAAATCAAATAATAGGACAAAGAACACCAATTTTTAAACTCAAAACGTCACCATGAACACTAAAAGAGCATTGTTCAACATAATATTTCCTCCAACACTATGCTATTAGTGCCAAAACTGAATGTTGACGTCAAATGATAGAGGAAAATGAGTCACGACAGAGATGAAGTGTTTATGCAGAATGCTCTGAGAGTAACAAGAAGAGACCATTTAGAAATGAAAACATGAGGAAAAAAGTGGGTAAAACATCAATACTTAACTTCATCAAGAAACAACAAATTGAATGGTTAGCCATATACGCAGATTACCAACAGACAGTGTGCCTCAAATAGTAATGTTACTCAGATACAGTGGATTGAAAACAAAAAAGGCTGTTCACACAAAAGGTGGAACCAGAGATAACAGGCGGCGAAAGACATTGTTTATGAAGTGCACACAAACGCTGATTCTAGAAATCTCAGCGCGCCTCAAAGAGTAATATTACTCCGATACAGTGGATTCAAAGCAAAAAGGCGGACCCAGAGATAACAGAGGCAAAAAAGGATTCGAGAAAAGAAATTCCTTTCATGCATACACAGGAGAATTTTGTGAACATGATTTATTAAAGCAATAGTACATTATTGGTGCAGAGCTTTAAATTGCCCTTCTATGATATGTACATCTTAACCCTTTCATTTTTCTGAGCTGATATATTGGCTCGCTGTGATTTTTAAGATGAGTTATATATCTTCAGTATATATATATGTATGTATATATATATATTATTTCTATTGTACCGTTATGTGTTACAAAAGGCCTACAAGTAATCTCTCCTGAGCAACTGCCTCAATCTCTTCCATGGAATTGTGTCAGATATTTCTTGCCTCTGTCAACAAAGTTTGTATCAGGGTTTCCCTAGGGCGTCCTCTCTTTCTTGAACCCTTTACCTCCCACTTCAATGCCTGCTTTGGTATTCTTTGATCATTTCTTCTCAAGGTATGCCCAGCATATCTCCATCTTCTCCTTCTTATAACAGTTGTTACTAGTGGTTGACCAGATATTTTCTCTGATTTCATTATTTCTGTAATTCAGTATACATTACAAAATAAATGCATCTGGATGTAATACAAAATATGGAGCCAAAGGGTTAAAATACAATTAATATGTACAATATTGTAATAACATTTATATGTTTACTACATATAAGAGGGAGAAACAGATAGAGATATCATAATACAGAAGGCAAGACAAGTTTTCATTGCACTGGGAAATTTGTGGAAGTCAAGAGAAATTAAAACTAAAATTAGAATAAAGGGTTTTAAAGCCGAAGGATTTACTTCATTGCACCTGGTTTTACCCCATATGACTCGGTCCCTCTCCGCAGAAATGACACGCCTCCTGCTGAGAGTACTGCACAAACTATGTAGCTCCTGCAACAATCCTAGGTGTCTGGAAAAATGCACTTATGAACAAAACAGTGCAGTCAGGATTAAAACCCATGACCTTCGACTAACAAAGCAAGGGCGTAACCAGAGACCCCCCATTTTAACCAAAGAATATTTAACCCCAATGTAGTGAAGAGTCTGGCAAAATGGATTCAAGCGCTGGCTCTCATTCGGGAGACCTGGTCCAATCCTCGATGCCAAGGAGTTTTGCTCTATGGGGGCATAAAGAAAAATCCTAACCAGAACAGTTTTGCAGTGACTGCACTAGCCATGCAGCCATTAAATTCACAGGCACATATCCCCCGTCATACACCGCAGCCTTATAATGACAGGCAAATGTTTTAACCCCTTTGCCATAGAGACTCTCTAGGCTGGTTGTGTACATAGACAATGTCTGTAGTCTGTGTTGAGTTCAGGAGAGAGTCACTCCCATTTTCATGACAGGACATGCAGGATTCAAGAGAAAAGAATGAGCAGACAGACTCACAGGCATGGCTACAGTGGCAAGTGATGGACAGGGCTGATATCCTAAACATCATTAGGAAGACGGTTCAGACAGACAGATCGGAGAACATATAGACTTTTTCTTTGTGTAATGAGGATAGTCTGATGACTAACTTCCTACCACAAATGATGTTAAGTGGTAGCTATGGTAACAGGCTGCAGGACTGCAGATGGATCGATAAGGTAAAGCTGGCTGCAAAAATATAGAACTTATAATCTATATGCAGAAACTGAAACAGTATAACTTCTTTGAATACTCCATATCGATCATTTGTTAACTGCTCTTTGTGATTTGTATGTGATCTGAGCCTAAGAGCGATTGTATGTTGTCCCAGTTACGCGCCTTCAAGTAGGCCAGCACATGTTTTCTGCAATGCTTTTTATTTACTATGGTAGCTTCCTAGGTCCTACATCAGTCGCCTCTTATGACGTGCCTTGTAGGTTGCAGTGGTACTGTTCTTTGCTTCCTGTACGGATCCCAAAACCACAAGTGCGAAAAACAACATAACGAGTGCCATCTTCTGGGCAAAAAAGAAATATGAACAAAATCTCAAACATGAAGGAGCAATTTAAAAAACGTCATTAGCCTATGCTAACAGTCACAGTGCATGATTCCGATGAAATAAAACACTTATTACTTATGAACAGTCATATTTTTAAATCTTTGAAGCAGATTATCATAAGTGTCATAGGAGGACATCAGAGGAACCAAACTATGGCTAGCATCTGAAAAGGACATCTTGCTATATTCTTCAGCCTCAGAGTGCACCACCTGCACGTGGATAAGGACACGTCCCATTGGATCAGATCGGTTCTTTCTCAATTCCTGTCCAAAAGTAAGAAAGAAATGATATTTGGGAATCTCTGAAAGCTTTGTAGTATGATAACTTTCAAGTGAAGCTTTGAATGCAGCAAAGTCGAAAACCTTTGTTGGGGTTTTTCTTTCGGTGCAGCAAACGGCTTTCAGTTACCCCATCAGAAACAAAGACTCTTGTTCTGCACAATCGCTGTGCATAAATGTCGCCATCCTTATATGTTAGCACCAAACCCCTTTCCATGCTGTCAAGAAGTTCACAAATGAAAACTTTCTGTTCCTCTGATATTTGTGTAAATCTCATGACATCTGGCATTTCTATCTGAGTAACAGTTTTAGGACCAAAGAGTTCCTCTTCAAAGCTAGTATGTTGTAATTGTGGTGCTCCGAAATAAAGTCTACAACCATTGACGCCAACTTTATTCTGAAGAACAGTATTGCTAGGGAAGCCATACTTAACATTCAGCTGCATAACATGTACATTTGAAGAGGAATGCCTATCCTGCAATACTGACAGACTAGGATCATCACTAATGCTTGCTGCACAAAGATCAGAGCTCTCTACCGACATCAGATCTGAAGGTAGACTTGCTTTGATATTTTCATTTCCTGATTGCATTCCTGCTGCTAATAAGCTTGATTCCAGTAAAGAAAGTTCAGGCCGACTTGTAGCAACAATACTGTTCAGGCCAGAATAATTCTGAGACGATGAAGACATCTGGTCTAAAAAATTTGGCTTAGAAGATATGTTGTAATGGTTAAAGTCAAACTGTCCCTGAAATTGTCCCTGATCTAATTTAGGGTGATCATATTGAGTCTCCCTACCTGTACTAGCAAAGCCATGCGGATATAAAACATCCTCTGTTTTCACACTTAAGTTATTGTAATTAAAAGATTCTTCATCATACACTACCGTAGGTACATTAGATGATTGTTTTGGACCCAAAAATGTGTTCTCAAAATATTGTTGAGGTGGTGGTGTTACCGACGTCTCCAGATAGTCCTTTGCAGCTGGTGAGTTCATTAAGAATGAAGAAGAACTCCCAGGACTTGCAGAATACTCAGAATCAATATCGCCAAATTTCTTCATTGAAGGACTATCCACAAATTTATATACCCTATAGGGATCTGGGTCTTCTGGATGATGCTGTTCTTGAAGTTCCAGGATTTCTGGTATTTTCTTTAAAGCACATCGGAGACGTGTTTTCCATACAGGATACTCAAGTTTATCTCCTTCATGGTATTTTCCAGTGTGCCTTGCCCACTCCATGAAAATTTTGGAGTATTTTTCATCCCAGTCCTTGTTATTGAAATGTCTCCATGGAATTCGAAAGGTTCTTTCTTCCTTGTTTTCCCACACTAGTCCAGGACATGTATTGCTCTCTATCATTCTCTCTAACCATGGACGAAGTCGTTTTCTTGATTCTCTTTGACTATCCATTGTGCTGTTGATAAAGTAAAGAAAAAATAATTATAAAGAACTTAGACAATATGAAAACAATATAGTTTGTCCTGAGACAGTAAATATTATATAGAAGTTCATAAAGTTGTTATTGGCTACTGAACTGACATATTAGCACTCTGTGCAAACTTATAGATACTCAATCTCCTCAACAGATGCTGAAGAGTATGCATACTGATGGTTCCTGTGGCTTGCTGGTTAAACACACTCCTCACTCTGCCCCTCAGACATCCAGTTCCACTTATAAACTTCTTAAATCGCTGCAACATCTATTTTAGTGTCCTCAACCAACAGGAGGTCATCAAGAGACCAAAGTACATTTCCCCATATCCATCCTAAACTCGCTGACTATTGATGCAAGCCTGTCCACTCTGTCATTGCCTCCCGCATGCCCAGGACAGAAGATCCATGTAAGCTTTCGGAGGTTACAAAAATCGATAGACGACATCCACTTATACAGTAACCTGCTATTTTGGACCATCTGAAGCATCAACAATGGCCCCAATAAATGGAGTCCCATTGAGCCACTGGAGGGCAGCAGTAACATCTTCAACCTCCACTCTCATACTGGAAGTAGTTGATTGATTGAAGTAACTGTCCTGTATGTTCCACTTCGTTCTGCAACAATCCTACCATGCGCCTAGCCAAAAAAAACACAGACCCACTTCTCACCATTATGCACAGGGCCACCAGTCTAAACAACGTCATCTTCCCTTACGATATCTCCTATCAGCTGCTTAATTGTGAGTTCAGCTGTCATGCTGCCTCAATTTGTTTCAGTTTGGAAAATCTTTAGTGCACTCTGGACATCCACATAGATGCTCCGGCCTCCTTCAAAATATCTCCAACAGCTTCCAGCCACTAACCATACCAGTTTGACGTTGATTGATGAACTTACTTATACAGGGTGTTCAACTTAAAAGCAGCCCAAGTGATAAATAGAAATTTGCCAGGTACGCATTGCATCTCGTCTATTTACTATTTAAACTGGTTCTGACTAGCTTGTCCTACGTCACATTTGTTCATCGCCCTTCCTGCACTACAATTACACACTATCACACAACCTTGACCTATACTACGTCATAACTGAACCTTCCATTTCCATACATATATGCCAGATTAGCTCCATTCACAGGCTGCTTTTAAGTTGAACACCCTGTATATGATTGCCCGATTTATATACCTTGGAAGTAACATTTAAATAAAATAGGGAAATTCTGAAAAGGATGTGGCAAAGCATACCAAGTCTTTGGTTTTTGTTTAAAAACATAAGAACAAACGGTCTTGGTTTATTCTTTTTTTCATCCTCAAAGTCGAATATGTTTAAAGAAAACAGTGGTCCACCTGTGGTTGTCCAAATCTCTAAAGAGCCAGGTCTACAGGCCCTACTGTCTGAACTGCACAACAAGCATAAAGATTTCTTGCAGTGGATACCGTTTTATTGTGGAATTGCTAGAAATGAGACAGCAGACTGGCTAGCCAAGGAAAATGCTGCAGAAGAGCAACCAGATGTACCAGTTACCTGCCACCAAAAGTAAATGATGATTTAAGTCAATCAGAAAGCCATCAATAGTAACACAGGATGACTACCAAATTATCAGTAAATTAGAACAAGTGGTCATTCTGCTCTCTTGGTACAGGCTTGCATTGATCGACATCTGTTGGGGGAGACAGAGCACCTATGGGCCTGCCCGGAGTGCTATGGAGTCGGTTCAGTAACTAATAAATTTGTAACTTAGCAGTAGATAGTTTTTAAAAAAATTAAGTAATCATTACTGTAATGACTTGAAAAAACAACTTCCAAGTGTTTCAAATGTATCCTTTTTCTTCGCGATCGGTTTCATATGATCCTCTAAACCAGTATTTCCCAACCCTTTTTGTACCATGCCCCACCTAAGCCTTTCTAAAATTCTTATGCCCTCTATGCAACATATACATTTTTTTTTATTTTCAAAAATTGAATTGTTCACTGAAGAAACTTAAATGATAGGTTTTAGGAATAAATCACTAGCAAATTGTTGAGGAAACACAGTAAATTTTCAAAACATATAATGGAGAACTGAAATTCAAGTATTTAATCCCCCTTAATAATCAAATTGCCCCCTGTAGGGCGTGGGCACCACGTTGGACGGTTGGGAAACACTGCTCTAAACCTTGAGATGGGTTGACTCCATGAAGCTGCATGTCAGTTGGAGTTCCTCGTGAGTTCCCCATAGCTTGCTCTGTAAGCGTTGTTCACGATGTCATGTTTCGTTTCATTGGTGTATGTATGAACAGGTCTACTTGATGTGCTCTGGAGTATGTGTTTCAGACTTACATGCACATTCACACTGATCCAATTGCGGCTGGGTCGACTTAGAGCCATTAATTATTTATCATGATTATCATGATCGGAGTAAATTCCACTCCATGATCTGAAGAATTTGATATTAGGACTACACAATTATAGTAAGTTAGAGTTAAGCTTCTTAATTACGAGTACTTGGAGTCACTGCCATTATTTATGATTTGAATATGACATTAGCAGAGTAGTGAATGAAGTAGTGTGACAGTGTCCATTAGTAAATGATACCATGATTGATAAAATAAATGTCAGTGAGTGACTCAGTCAGAGAGGAGAGTCAGAGGGGATGAGTCTGAGCATAACAATAAAAATAACAGTGCTTATAGGTACTTTGATATTTTCTTCAAAATGGTGCTATAGCATTAAAAATAGCACCATTGGAAAGGCCTAAAAATTTCCAATTCAATGACACCTTAGCCAAGTCTGTAAGTCAATTATGAAAAAAGTTATTAACGTTTTACTGATTAAATTTGTACCAAACAGACGTAATATGAAACATATGAAAATGAAAATCGTGGCATATCCCAAAGGACGTAGCCATCAACCACAGTAAACAAGTCGTTGATTTTCTAGGCACCACTTATACGTTCAGTAGTTTGCCATTGCTTTCTGAACGGGTGGCGCCATCGTCCTTTGTTAAAATCAACGGAAACAAACAATTTGCAAGCAAACTGTCCGCAGCGTGATTCGAACTCAGAACGTCGGGGTTAATAGACAGAGTCACTAACCCCTAGGCCACAGACGCCACAGATGAAACATATAGGTAATATAAAAACATGGATCTCAAAAGTTGTGTCCCAGTGCTAGCACTGATCTGTGAATTTCTTCGATATCTTCCTTATTTATAATCGAACACCATATAAACCATACATATTATTGTACGGGAAGATAAACTACATACTGTGATTACATTGTAATAATGTTTCAATGAACAAAGAACTAATTAGTAACCAAATGGCTGACTCATTTGCATATTATGCAAATAGTGAATATATACCATCTGATTTTTACCTGTGACCACAACATTGATGTGGAATAAATTATGTCAAGTTGTCAAGTATCAATCACAGAATGTGAAATGTACAAACACAAACATTTGTATTAATAGCTAGTAAATTAATTAGAATATTAGAAACATAATTAATTAGCATAATTAGAAACAAAATGTGTTTTAATATGTAATTTACCATAAATTCATTGAAAGGCAAGAAAATGTTCAATTGTTACTAAATCATCATAAAGTTCATAAAACATAACAATTATCAATACTTACAAATGTGATCAACTGCTCTTTGAAACAAGAAAAGACAATTTATCAGCTCCTGTTGTACTTGGTTTTGTTGTATGTATGAGAACTGTCAATTCATTCCCATTTATATAGTGGTAATAGCGTCTGTCTGGGGATTCGCAGAAACGAAACTGGGAACAATATGGATTTTCCAGACCGAAACTGAACTAAAAATAGATTTCGGGAAAACGAAACCACATGCGGTGTCAACAAAAAGTATTACCCTAGTTTTATTTATCTGCTTGCATATCTCATAGCACGCAAAATGTTGAGTCAGCGTTGAGATTCTTCCGTAATCGATGACAAGTAGTGGTTTCAGTTACTGTAGAATATGTAGGCTCGGAAACATAGACAATGAACAAGCAGTTAGAAGACAGAATTGATGCATTTGAGATGTGGATATATAGAAGAATAGGCAGAGTTTCATGGACAGAAAAACAGACAAATAAACAAGTTTTAGGAAAACTAGGCATGAAGAAACAATTATTAAGAGAAATAAAATTCAGACAAGTAAAGTATTTTGGGCACATAAAAAGACATGACACCATGATAAAACATTTACTAGAGGGAAAGTTGAGGGAGGAAGAGCAAGAGGAAGACCGAGAGATAAGTGGGAAGGAAACTTTAAGAAATGGACAGGTTACAGTCTGGCAGTGTGCAACACCAAGGCGAAAGACAGAGGATTCTGGAGATTCATTGCAGCCAACCTTCGATGTGGAGCCTGCACCTGATGATGACGATGAGAATATGTAGAATAAATATGTAATTGTTCGTCCTTTTTGCATCAAATGCTCGTTACATTTGGGTAGCGGGGTAGAGGTAAACATCTATCAAAGGAGATGTATTTGGTATCCAGTTTGTTTACACAGGGAACGAACTGAGCTGAGTACCTTTTGGGTGTTGGGGTGGGAGGGGGAGACGAGCATTCTCTGAAGTATAACGGCAGCTACCAAACCATTAATTATTTCATTGAAGACATATAAGACAATGGTATACATCCTCAGAACATTCTGTGTAGTCTTCTCAGATTGAATGATCTCTCGATGAAAAGTAGAACATACATATTGGAACAATTACAGTGCTTTAGTAAACAGGAGATGGATAGGGTATCCATCAGGAAACAATAATGGCATCCTGTTAGTTTCAAGATCTGGAATGAAGATGAATGTAATTCTATGAATTGTTGATATGTATAGTGATTCTGTTCACTGCCTGCGCATTCAACCAACCTCCACCTTTTGGACCATACTCAATGAATCCCTCAGAATGCACACATGGTTGTAGTTTTGTGACTCCATCCAGAGTAGTGCCTTGGTCACCGCCAATACTTCCATTGTCATACTAAATGCACCACTGGCTTTCTTGACCTCTCTGTCGCATGAGCTTGCAGAGAAGGCCCATGCAGACTTTTCGTGACGGTCCACCGTTGTAAATCACAATGTTACCTTCATTGCAGTTTTCATTAATGATACCCCTGATGTCAGCATCCAACGCCATGAGATTCCTTTCTCTCTGCAACAATTTTCAAATTTAATGATTGTCGAAAATATGTGGAATTCCGTGTTATCATATTCATGAATCTCGTATTATAGTTCGTTCCAAAATTCGTGATCACACTAAGGTTTAATTTGTACGAAATCTATCTGATGGATACAAGTAATTTTTGCATGCAGTCTTATATACCTCACGACGTTACGAATCCATGTTTAACTAATTGGTAGGTAGCTTAGTTGATGCAAAAAACATTTTTGTTATATAATTTTGCATAAGCACAACAAAATGATCATCAAAGTTTAAAACTTACAGTAATACAAAATGGTGGCGAATGATTGCAAAGGCGTATTCCTATTACATATTATAAAAAGAAAGGTCACATAGTGAACAAATGATACCTTCCACTTCTATAAATGAAAGTAAATGTTGCGTACATACGCCAATGACAGTCGGTAGGAAACATTGTGAACTGATTAATTCCACGGATTCCCGATTTTGACTTGCACTGAATTGCATTTAGAACACGGAAATGCTTAATTATAGACACACTTGACAATTGTACTGTAAAATTTCGACAAGTATACCAGATCAACATCGCGATAAATTTAGTAATAACATATAATACAATTCTTACAGAACTAAAGGTTTGGGTGGGCAAAAATACTTTTGGAACGTCGTCACTGTTACCTATATAAAAATGCAAAAATCAAGAATTTGTGGATGATTTTATATCGGTCAGTAATAATTTATGGATGCGAGAGTTGGAAAGCAACAAAATCTCTAGAAAGAAAATTAGATAACTTTGAGAATAAATGTCTTAGAAGAATGCTGAACCTCAAATGGTCAGATTTCAGACCTAATACACAAATAAGACAAGAGACCAAGCAAGAAAATGTATCAAATTGTATAAGAAAGCGCCGCTGGAACTACATCGACCACACACCTAGAATGGATGAGAGAAGACTCCTTACCAATCCCTCATATGGACACCAGAGGGAAAAAGAAAACGAGGAAGACCAAGAGAGACTCTGCGTAGAACCATCACCAGAGAAGGTTCAACGATGGGCCTAGTAAACATTAAAGACCTAAAACAGATAACAACGAACCGCGAGACATGGAGAGCTATGACCTCTGCCCTATGCGCCGCCCACAGGCCCAAGAGGAAAGACTAACTAAGACTAACTAAGTAAAGATGATCACGAATTTTGGAACGAACTTTTTTTTTTTTATAGTTGTGCATGTGAATGTCTTGATTTCATTCAATACTCAGTATCTTATCTTCCGTCTTCCTCATTTGTTTTGTCTCTTCAAGTCTTATGCGGGAGGGCCATTCAGAATCAGGACTGTTTGATTCTGGACACGACTTTGCTATCGCATTTCCGCCATGTTTGGTCGGGTATTTTCCGGTTTCGTTTGTCGATCTACTGAGTTAGAGATTGAGCAACGTTGTGAGCTATGAATGTTACATGGAATGCTTTTTGCTGTGTCAACCGTACATTTGTTGTGATTGTGGGTATTTAGAAAATGGCGGACAGCGGTTATGACGAACCAACTCAATCTGCCGTATGCAGTGTTTTGAGTGTGCAGAAAGCTGGATTTTGTCGTGATTGATGTTCCCTTCGACATGAATTGCAAATCAAGTGATGAACAGTTTTGTGTTAACACTTTAGTGATGGCCATATGCATTTATGCGGTGTTGGTTGCTTTTTGTGGCGGTACGGCTGTTTCATTCTGGAATTAGTTCGCGACACAATAGACAGTTGTTAGCATTTAGTGTAATTTTCGTTGGCACAGGAACGGAGCAATTATGGGGTGACCCGTTGCAGTGAAGTTTGAACCGTACATATGAACAAAGGAGATGTAAGGTGACTCCTTCCCTCCTTGACATGAGACGGAAATTGGTTGTATGTCCTTGTCTGTTGAGTGTGTGATAGTCGCCGCTAGACAGTTTAGGTTTTTTTTAAATGTCCAGAATACCTTTTTTTTAAAAAAATAATTATGTGGCTTTGTTCACATTCTCCTTCCTTCTTTACGAGTTTGTCTGCCTTCTCGTTACCTGGGACTCCACGTTGTGATGTTACCACGGGAGTGTAACTCTCTTGTTGGCGGAAACCTGGTTGAGTTTACTTCTCAGGGATGGAAGTTTACTCTAGAGGGCATGCAAAACGAGTTCCTAACCTTATTGGAAACGAACGATAAAACATGGATCAAATTACAAAATTACATGGATCAAAGAACATAGCTTTGCCACCCTAACAGTCCTTCGGAATTTATCTCTCTTATATGCCAGATGCCCACCTCTGCAGACTACATGCTAAAATCGTCAGTTACATCCTGAGTTTATCTTCTCCCTGGCCTTTCTCATATTTGCCGGAATGCCCTTCCATAATCTTTAACACTTTGTGTATTCTTATGTCCAAAATACAATTCAATTTTCTATTTTTTTATTGTAGCATTAGTCAGTTTTCTTTGATTTTGAGTTCCTTTTGGATGGGCATATTTGTTATCTTCTCTGTCCATGATATACTGAAGACTTCTGTAACACTTATATTCAAAAGCACACATATGTTTATCCACTGCCTTATTGAATGTCAATGTTTTACACATATACGTTGACGATGGGAATATACGTGCTCTTAGTATTCTGATCTTTGTTTTCCTATCAGTTCAAGTCCAACTGTTTCAATTAATTTAAGTTTTTGTAAGATATTTTTGCTTTTCTTGTTATTTTTTGTATAAACACGTAATTACAAAGTACTGTAGTTTTACAAATTACAAAAACAATGACAAAATACAGCAACGTTTCGACCAACAAGGCCTTTATCAAGCAAACGAACAAACAGGAGTGACAAATTAAAATGAAACACAAATGGACGACCAAATACAAACGTATCTAAGGAAAATCTGGAATAAAAACGAATAACGAAATAAATGTAACACAAAAACACAAATAAAAACTAGAAATAGAAAGGAAAAGAAACAATGAAACATCTAGTTCATAGTTCATAGTTCATATTTTATAGTTCATAGGTTGGCAATACAGAAATATGATAAAAGCTCTCAATATTCCATAAATGTTTGCAATTCTCATATTTCTTATGTCCGGCACTAAAAAATAATAAAAAGTTGACAATATTTTTCAAAATTATGGAAAATTCTTATATTTCATAGGTTCGGCATCACAGAAATTATGAAAAACTGGCAATTTTATAAAAAGTTTGAAGCGGATAATACTAATATTTCTTAGGTCTGGTGTATGTATTCAAGTTATATATTTACTAGATGTTTCATTGTTTCTTTTCCTTTCTATTTCTAGTTTTTATGTGTGTTTTTGTGTTACATTTATTTCGTTATTCGTTTTTATTCCAGATTTTCCTTAGATACGTTTGTATTTGGTCGTCCATTTGTGTTTCATTTTAATTTGTCACTCCTGTTTGTTCGTTTGCTTGATAAAGGCATTGTTGGTCGAAACGTTGCTGTATTTTGTCATTGTTTTTGTAATTTGTAAAACTACAGTACTTTGTAATTACGTGTTTTGCCAATCAAATAGTTTTACTGCAGTTCCATATATATATACTGAATATTTTTTGTATAGCAGTGAACCGATATATTCAAAACCGTTCATATTTTCTATTTTCTCACCGTTTATAAAAATATCTTCTGTCATGCTTGTTTTATCACTTGTCATTATTTTACGTCTGGCACATTGAAATATGTATACAATTATAATCTAAAAGTGCCATTTTCCATACTTTGAGGTATATTGAGGAATACGTCGTTAGTCCCGTATTTTTTACCGTAGACACACGATGGGTGATGTGGTGAACATCACGCATTTTCGCCTAGTGATTTTCGTGGTATCTAATTGTGGCTGGGTCGACATGAGAGCCGTTACCATCGGAAAAATATTCCATGTCCACTATAGAATGGAACCTGGACCACGAGCTTAAGAAGCGAGTTCACTAACAACCACGCTACATTGAAATATTTATATTATTTTTTAGTTTTTCTCTTGCACTTCCATTATTCATTTCTCAATCCATTTTTGCGATTGTTCATTGGTTACTGAGCTGATGTAACAGCCTTATGCGCAGACCCATAGGTGCTCAGTCTGTCCCAAAAGCTGTCGATGGGTATGCATACTGATGGTTCATGTGGCTCGCTGGCTAAACACACTCCCATCTCCACCCTCAAACATCCAGTTCTACTTGTACAACGTATAATTCTAAACTAATGAAATCGCTGGATTGATTCAACGTCAATTTCAGTGTCCTCATCCAACAGTAGCTCGTCAGTAGACCAAAGAACATCGTCCTAAACTCCCCAACAATCGATGACCTCAGTGCAAGCTTGTCCGCTCCCTCGTTGCCGCGAATACCCGCATGTCTAGGACAGTAGATTCACGTAAGTCTCTGGAATTTGGTAACCTCTCTATAGACGACATTCACTCATACCGCAACCTGCCACTCTGGAATTTCCGAAACATCTTTTTCTTTCTTTGTTCTTCTCTGCTTTTTTTACCGCTAGGCGTAGCAGGTTTAACTGATGATCGGTTCCGAGATAATGCACGCTCGGTCGCTTGATATGTCGTGGTATTATGGAGTTTCCGAAACATCGACTGAGACAAAACAACGGCTCCAGTAAACGGAGTCACGAAAAGCCAATGGAGGACAGCTGTAATCGCCTCAACCTTCATTCTCATACCTCCAGCCGCCATCCTTTTTGAGATGAATACAGTAAGTCTGTATCGTCAGCATATCTTAATCCAGCTTCCATTCTATGAATATAATATTCAATGGACAGCCGTATGAAAACACACATCTATTTTTGAAGACTTGTGTATGGGTGTGTCCACAACTGGGGATCCTTGCCGGTGCAGCGGAGTGCGTGTACTGCTGCTGAGATCTTCCGGTGTAAGTAAGAGATCGGAATATACATAGTTACTCATTGAAGTGCAATCAATCAATCAATCAAAATCACAACGACAAATGTCACCTAATCAATAATATGTGTTTGAAGAAAGAATAATTACAATCAATGTCCCTGCATCAGAATGTACAGAGTGTCACTCCCCTAAATGTTCATTCCCTTTAAGCTGGCTTCTTCTTCTTTGCGATAGCTATTTTGATGATTATACAGTCAGACGTGTTCCTATGATGAAGTCGACTGCTGGCTGGAGCTCATCTCTGGAGGCCATGTAGTTTTGAATGTTCGTTTTTCTTTGTTTTATTTCGATCCAGAAGCACTTGAACTTTCAGCTTCTTCGGCTCGGTGCCATGGACATCGTAACCCTTCGGTTCGATGCCACGAACACCGTAAATCTGGAGAACCTGTGGCTTTTCTGCCAGCCCGCGAAATTGAACCGCACTCACAGGGGATTGTCACCCGTCGTCCAACGCGCTACGAACACGCTGGGCAGGCGTGCGAATGTTGGGTTGTAGGGTCAGCATCCCTTTCTGATGGTAACATACATGAGACAGTCTTGCATGACATGTTCTGTGGTTTGATCAGAGATGTCACAGACATACAGTGGAAGGAGACAAGAAAAGTACTGTCTGCTGAACACTTAAACAGTATCTATGATTAATATTGAGTTTTATCAAACTCAGGAAGTCTGGATGTAGTATCCATTTTCAACAGAGGGACTAGAGAACCATCTACACCAGTGTTTCCCAACCTTTTTGTACCATGCCCCACCAAAGCCTTTAAAAATTCGTACGCCCCCTTCCTATGTAAACATATATACGCAATTTTATTTTTTTAAATTGAATTGTTCACTGAAGAAACTTTAATAATAGATTTTAGGAAGAAATCACTAGGAAATTGTTGAGGAAAAACAGTAAGTAAATTTTAAAAACATAATAGAGAACAGAAATTCAAGTACGGTATAATTTTAATGATATATTTTTCTATATTATTTTAATTATAAATAATTATTGATTACTTACACTTAGTGAGATCCTTGCGATTGATGCATGCTGCAAAGAGATTTTATGTTAGGTTCTACTTTAGTTAGCGTCAGCCTCAAGTCTCCTCGTTGTGTCATACATCCAGCCGACTTTTTTTTTTTTTTTTAAAGCAGCAAATCAGTTATGACACTAAATCCACATTCAGCTAAATATGAAGATGGAAACGGTAATAAGTTTTCTTGCACATTTAGTTGAATTTGTATATTTGATTTCTGTTTCCTCACAAAGCCATGACGTCGCCCTTTTATATTAAATGAAGTTTTAACTGACTCATCATTTTGCATTTCTGCGAGTTCTCCTTGATACAGCATATTTAAAATATCAGACAAATCCACTAACATTGACTGCAATCACTTTGTTTCAAACAAAAAAAATCTTTCTTTTAAATCAGCCGATAGAATTTTCAGATGATCGACAATAACAAATATCAGTATAACGGTATCAGTCACTTCACATTTCTGGAGCCAATGAAACGCTTCAAAATGTTTGTTGCAAATATATTTCTGACATAATTCAATAAAGGTAATACAACCAGATATCTTTGCTTTTGCACCAGCAAGAGTTTTATTTGTTCATTGAAGGTGGTTATTTAATATATTTAGTTTTTCAAAGATATCGGCTAGATAATTAACAAATGTTTTACCATCGACCGTTAACAGATACTTCATTTCAAGTTTGTCGCTTAGAAAATCACTAAGAGTATCAAAGAGTTCCATAAATCTTGTCACGTAGTTCCATTTCGAGAGCCATCTTACTTCAGTGTGAAGTAAAAGTCTCACATGGTTTGCATTTTCACAAAATAGCTTGAAGAGACGCTCACTTTTGGCATTAGCTTTAATAGCATTGATACACTTTATAATTGAATTTAGTACTTCATTCAGAACAGGCGAAACATATTTAGCTACCAACTTTTCCTGTGAATAACACAATGCACAAGAAGCATTTCTGGATTCTCATCTTCAGGCAATTTTAAGCAGCCATTTTTTTGAATATTGATCTGTGGCACAAGATGTTACATTTTTTATTGGTATATTTTTGACATCTAAGTAATTTTTTAGCTTATTATATATATCTTTGAAGGTAGTGTTGTAGGAGGGGGTTGGTTGGTAGTGTTGTACTACTTCGTTCCTATCATCATTAAATAATAACGATTATATGATGAAGGTTGTCTACGCCCCTCCTCCTACATTGCCACTACTACATCTTACATTGCCACTACTCATGAATGGCTAATATTTATATTGTGATCCTCTTGGATCGATGTTGTCCATTTCTCCATCAACTTGATATCCATGTGATGATGATGTTATATTTTATAGAATGAAGAGAAAGGAATCCATTCTACATACGCAGCCATCATGCATTGCCTAGTACATCTTCCACTGACAACAACATAAGCACATAATGAGACGTCTTTGTATATTTCATACGTTCTTTATTGATGGTAAATACAGTCTGATCAAACACGTCCATCTTTCCCAAAGTATTCCTGTCGATTGTCTCTTTGTTTGTTTACTAACTAGCAACAGTTACTAAATCGTCACTATTTGAATACACTAATCTAGTGAAAAAGCAATTACAATGGAACATCTCCATTACATGTTTCCAGAAGACAGCTGGATAAGAATTTACACAGATGGATCGGCAATGGAGGCAACCATGAATGGTGGAGCAGGAGTGTACATTAGGCACCCAGATGCTACCACTGTGTCTCTAGCGACTCCTACTGGAAGAATATGTTCCAACTACAAAGCAGAACTCATAGCCCTTCTGATGGCAGCACAGCACATGAATAAGCTGCAAGCAGCTGCAAGCAAGATGGTATTTCTTACAGACTCATTGTCAGCTATACAAGCCCTGGAGGCTAAATCCACTGACAGCACAGTACAAAAACTACAAAGAGAACTTGCTCAGCTTTCAGAAAAGGCAGAAATTCACTTGCAGTGGATTCCATCTCACTGTGGCATTGCAGGCAATGAGAGTGCTGATGTCTTAGCTAAGGAGGGCAGTGCCAAAGAGCAAATTTACCAACCCTTGTCTTTTCAAGAGGTCAAAACCCTCATACAGAGAAAATCTGCAGTAGACTGGAAGACAAACACTGGATATGATTATGGAAAAGACTCCTCAAAGACCTAAGCAGAACAGACCAGGTCATTATATTTCGACTACGCACCGGACACTGCAGACTCAACAAACACTTATACAGACTAGGAATAAGTCAAACAGCTCTCTGCCAGTGTCAGCAGGCAGAACAGACACCAGAGCATATCCTGCAAGACTGTCCTCTTCTGTGTGAGCTGAGAAGCAACATGTGGCCACACCCAGTCGACCTGAAAACTAAGCTTTGGGGAAACCTGACAGACCTGAAGCTGTCTGCCCAGTTTGTGGTCCACAGTAAATTAAGCGCATGACCAGAGATCGCTGAAGAAGAAGAAGAATACACAAAAACGTCATGTCTCGTAGTTATGTGTTGCATTCTTCTTAGAGAGTGCAACACATAGTCTCAACTATTAAATATCTAACTATACTAAACTACACTAGCTATCTGGCTAACTGTCCGTTCCTGAGCTGCCGCCCGGGGGAATCCACTACAGTAGGAGTGCTTTCTAATGATTTACAGAACAACATTTCTTCAGCAAAATCTCCATTATCAATATATCTTATGTAAGTTATCAATACTACTTATCAACACTGTCTCTCAACGTTGATTCATCCATTTGCACTGAGAATTTTCTTGTTTACAGCTTTTCAACAAGTTGTATTTCAATATCTTCAGCCATTTCGTCTGCTATTTTGCTAAGAGTATTGTTACTGAGTGGCATAGCTTTCATCTCTTTGTCATCTTTTTCCTGAACTGTTTTAAGAAATGTTGATATTGATGGTTTGATTAAATTCTCTTCTATAGTATGATCATCCTACATTCAGCAATGAGTAAGACAATTTGATAACTAGCCCCAAGAGTATGATTGACAGTTGCAGTATGAGCATTAAACAGAGACTTTAATGTTGCTCTTTTTTCAAAATTTACCTTTAAAGTTTAAAAGTAATTCAAATCTGAATTAATATGAGCACTATGTTTCGTCTTCAAATGCGCCTCAAGACGACCTCGTTTCATTGATTCGTTGGTCAAGCATTGTTGGCGGAAAAGACATTAATGTGAAATACATTAATATAAAATAATTTCACATCAGGTGATATACGTTTGAGAAAATTCGATTATTGTAGCATAACTATTTTGAAAAAAAACCAAATCATTAACAATATTTATACTCACGTTTTTGTGGTCAAATCTGCTCTTCTGAAAAAGTATGCGGTGTTCTCTTCTAATTAGCTCTAATAAATTATAACCTCCAATAGTTATATCTTCTACGTGAAGCTCTTTGGTTCTCTTCTGCTTTTCTCGTATATCTGGCCTAACAGTCCTGTACTTTAGCTGTTCTGTGTCTAGTTCTCTATTTTTATTCTAGCTACCTCATAGCTGTTCTGTATTTGGCTCTCTGTCTGCTCTATTATTCCATCTTCTTAAAGTTCACAGTCTATATATATGGATGAATATTCTATTACTTTACTATTCCAAAACTTTGTTCTCACGACTGCGATTTCCCACATCTGTTACTCTCTTGGAAAAGACTCACTTTACTTCGACTAACGACATTCTTCTGTCATTGTCTAAAAATGTATGTCCCAATCACGTCTTCTTAATCTGCCGATAAACATGGAAAACAAGAGGTCATGACATTCTACTGTAATCCATATATAAATGCTCCTTCGTTAACTATACAACTACAAAATGGTACTCTAAGGACACCTGTATAATCCAGCTGCACAGTGAGTATCCATTACTCTGGTAATCAAACTATTGGACCATAACTTGTATTTGAGTCAAACCACCTCGATGTTTCTTGGTTCCTTTTCCCATCGTACCTAACATTCCAAGCTAAATAAAACTTCGGACCTGCTTTCTGTGGCCGAAATATGATATGCGTGGCTCTGTCCAATACTATTACATACTCAAGATTGCACTATATAAACTCATTTTGACCTTCATGACAAGATTATCAAATGACGGACACATTACAGTTTTTTTTAAAAATATGACTCATTTTTAACACAATAACACATGCTTTCCCGCTTTCACAACTTTGTTAAAATGAGATATAAAGGTACCTAGATGTAAGTACTTTCCGCTTATTGAAGATTTTTTAAACTTCCGTACACTGATTGTGAAGCAACAGTGGTTTTTGTTAACAGACATCCAAAAGTCAATATATCGGTTTTGCAACATCATGAACATTAGTTAAACTCCGAACGAGTCCATTGCCCCCTAAACGATGAAAATGCCCCCTGTGAGGGCGTCCCCACGGTGGGAAACAGGGATCTACACCCTCAATTGGCCACATCAACCAATTCTAAAATCTGGGTCACACTGCTTCTGAGCGATGCCAACTCTTCCAAATATTAGAAACGGTACAAGAAATATCTCAGTTCTTAGAAAAACCCAAAGTTTCTCCAATAGATCTTGCACGATGTTTGTCTCGTATCTTTCGTTTCGTTTTCTCCAATCCTGTTTTACCTCACAGCTTCAAGATAAGAAGAGACTTCTAGAACGGCCTTTTCTGTGCACTTCATAAATGGGTTTTTTTAAAAAAATAGTGTTATTTATAATTAAAGTAGTCAAACTCATTGGCGTCCACCAACATTTTTCCAGAGAGGGACAAAATGACATTTAAAAATTTTTATTTGGTAGTTTACCGCTCGAAAATGGAGAAGTCGAAAGTCACAACATAGAACTGTTCTAGAAGATGGAACTTATTGCCCCTAAGAATAGTAACACTGCGAACTACAAGGTATGCCGTAAGAGGCGACTTAGGTAGGGGCCTATAAAAGCTACTCTAGTAAATAAAAAAACGTCGCAGAAATCGTAAGTGCTGGTCTACTTGTAGGTGCGTAACTGGCACAAAGTACAATCGCTCTTAGGCTCAGCTCACATACAAATCACAACGAATGGTTTAACAAGTATATGGAGCGTTCGCAGAAGAAGAAGTAGAAGAAGGACCTGTATACACAACCCATCGCCACTTTCTCCTCTTACCTTGAGTCCTCATGGATCCCTGTAGGCACACTGTTCTTATCGACAGGTCCGTGTTTGCAACTGTCATGTCATCTCAGTTTGAGAATATTCGTTGTCAAAGATCTGAATCTTATTTGTATTTCAATGTTTTCGAGCTATACAGCAACACATATTTCCTGTTTGAGCTGGAAATCCTGTGCTATGTTTAAGTGGAGATGGCATTAGATTGCTACACTGTGTGCAGGATAATAAAGACATGTCATGCTTTCCTAATGTTGGCATTACTGTCATCATCTGTACCTCCTGAGTGGATATATCTGGACTACTTCAGATTTTGAGTATGGCAAATTGATAACGAGTTAGACTCTTAGTATCTACAGATCTTTCGAAAACGATTCAGGACATATAATCAGTTTCAATTCACTTTTCGGTTTCATCTGCGCAAGACTTGCTTTAGAGAGAAAAAACAACACTTTTCTGTCCGTTATTTCCGGGTACATTTATCCAAGCAGTATATGAAACAATTCGCAATCTTTGGGATTTTCCACGAATATCTATCACGGGCAGTTGCATTATTTTTGTAAAATATTTCTTTCCACTAAATACTTTTGAACAGAAGGGGGTGTCCCCGGTAACATAATACAGTTCAGTTTAATCGAGAAATCGGAAATTGCAATTGATTTGTGCTGAATTTTGTGCATGTTTGATAAAATGATCTAAAGGAGAAAGATCGACTTCATTGCACCGGGATTTACCCCACATGGCTCCGTTAGTTTCCGTAGAAATGGCATAATGCGAGCCTTCCTATGTGCCATGTCTTCCTTTCTTTTCTCCAGTCCTGATTTGGCTCACAGCTTCAGGATAAGAAGAGATGTCTAAAACGGGCCTTTATGTGCACTTTATAAACAGTATCTTTCGTCGCCTCTGTTATATATGAGGTCCACCTTTAGCGTGACCGGGCTTTTGCTTTGTATCCACTGTGTCGGAGTAACATTGCTCTTTGGGGCACACTGTATAGTTTGACAAGTATAGTTTTACAAGTTCTGTATAGTTTTACACGTATTAAACTATAGAACCGTGGCCTTCGTAAACAATTATAGAGTCGATCGTGATAGAACTGACTGTTGTATTGATCTGTTTATAAACTAACACCATTATTCATTGTTTTTATTTCACGTTTATTTTTTAAATGATGACACTGATTGAATCAAAATTAAATATTTTAAAACAATATTTGCACTCTCACAGATTTTTTAAAAATGTAAAAAAGATAATAAAAATGAATTTCCACAATAGTAACAAAGTTGATGTAAATATTGACAAATAATTCATACTCATAGAAAACCATTGAATACTTCTATAAATAACCAAACATCAATGAAAAATACATATGTAAAATTGCAATCTTCTTTTGTCGCCACAGTGTTGCCAGGTTGTTGCCCAGTGTCATGGTTTTCTAATTTTGTCTTGCGCTGTTCTGGTGATTGTTATTTTTGCTCACTGACAGGATTTAGCTATGCCATCTAACCATCTTTTTCGTGGTTTTCTCTCCCTTCTTTCCTGATGTTCTGTTGTAGATGACTTTGTATACAGCGGAGTTTGGATGTATTCTTATTAAGTGGCCGAATCGCTTCATTATTTGTTTCTCAATGTAATTCAAGCAAGGTTTCGTGCCAACTTTCTTTCTTATGCTAATGTTGGTGACTGTCTTTTCTGATGTTGCTGATGAATTTTCGTAGGCACCAGATTTCATACGTAGTTATTGTTTTCTTTGCTCATCGTCCATATTTGGCCCTGGTAACACAAAGTAGCTATGAAAATGCTGTTGATTATCTGTTGTTTCCCGTCAGTGAGATTTTTGGGTGCCTTAACAACGGGGTTGGCTGGTAGGTTACTGTTTGTTTGTTTATTAGGGATTAAAGCCTCTTAAGCCGAGGCACGCCCTTTCAACCTAAGGCGAACCTTTTATTGGTTATATCAGAGCGTGTAGGCCAACAAACATGAAAAATAAGAATTAACTCCTTTCGGAGAATCCAAGAATATTAATGGTTACTGCAATTGCTTTTTGCATTATATCCTCTATCCGCGGCCTCATCGCAGACGGCAATATTGCCATGTGACGTCATAGGTTGAGGCGGTGTATTCTCACTAACTATTGTCTGTTACTATTGGGAAACGCTGATCTAGACAATACATCTTGCAGATGTTAGAAACTTGTTGTTGGATGCATGTGTGTATTACATAAGACGTTTTATGCTGAGTAGCTATAGTTGCTGCTCTCACATAATATTTTAGTTTAATTTTATACAGAATACTTAGAGTAATTTATATATGATTACTAGTGTACTGACATCAGTGAGAAAAAATCTGGCCAGCAATGAAAGAATGCGGGAGGGTCATTCAGAGTCAGGACTGTTTGATTCTGAATACAACTTTGCTAGCGCATTTCCGCCATGTTTGGTCGGGTATTTTCCGGTTTCGTTTGCCGAGCTACTGAGTTAGTGCTTGAGCAACGCTGTGAGCTATGACTGTTACATGGAATGCTTTTGCTGTGTCAACCGTGCGTTTGTTGTGTGTATTCAGAAAATGACGGACATCGGTTATGACGAACAAGCTCAATCTGCCGTATGCAGTTATATTGCGGTGCAGAAAACTGGATTTTGTCGTGATTGATTTTCCCCTTCGACAAGAATTGCAATTCAAGTGATGAACAGTTTGGTGTTGCTACATTAGCGACGGCCATATGCATTTTATGCGGTGCAGGTTGTTTTTGTGGCGGTACGCGACTGTTTCATTCTGGAATTAGTTCACACTGGAAACATTTCACAGTTCTTAGCATTTCGTGTGATTTTCATTGGCACAGGAACGGAGCAATTATGGGGTGACCTGTTGCAGTGAAGTTGGAACCGTACTTATGAACTATGATTACATCGGCTTATGGTAGTCTCTCATCAGTTATCCATGAATAAGTAAGCCACATGTTTGCACAACACCACAGCTTGATTAGCACATAAACTAACATCACTTATCAGTAATCCATGAATAAGTCAGTCACAAGTTTGCACATCACCACAGCTTGATTATCAAATAAACTAACATCACTTATCAGTAATCCATGAATAAGTCAGTCACAAGTTTGCACATCACCACAGCTTGATTATCAAATAAACTAACATCACTTATCAGTAATCCATGAATAAGTCAGTCACAAGTTTGCACATCACCACACATAAACTGAACAGTATTACACAAATATATTTATCTACTACTGAATTTTGCTCCTTTCCTTTTTTGTGAAAAAGCAGCTTGCTGAACATTGCATTGATCAATCCTTATTTTTCTATAATTGTTGAGGAAAATGTTGGAACCGTGGACAATAAAGTATTTCTTTTTTGAGCTCCGCAGACACATGCAGTACTGTCTAAAAAGAATTTTAAGTAGCTGGCAGTTACAATTTGTATGACAATCTCTTTCTGGTTTGTCGTGGCCAAGAACTTATCTTCATATTCAGATGATATCAGCTTTTGAACAACTATATATGATATGAAGCAGAGAACAGTGAGATCTTGTGATGGGTACTTAGATAGTCCACCCCTATCTATTAAATGTGTGTAGTCTAACCAGGACAGATCAGGTTTCTGCTGTAATACCCTTAGCTTGCTGAATAAGTAGGCAACATATCTTCTACACAGTATGTAGGCAGCAAATCCACTGATGTAGACAAGTACATTCACAGTTCCGTCAGGCACTATGATTTCAGAATTTTCTACATTCACTTCAAACCATGGGTCTCCTTGCTTGGCAGCACTTGTCTCCCTCTCAGTATCTGTGCTGAACACTGCTAATAAGTCACGAATTGGAATATCACCACATCTCGAGGAGCACATACATAAAACAGAATAAATCCTTAGTTTCTTTTCAGTTTTCAAAATTTGCTGCACAGAAACAAGGTAGTTTGCTCCTGAAAGTTGCCTGTACTCACTGAATCTGGCCTCAAGATTGTCAGTTTGTAGTTTTCCTAACAAGATGTACTCTATGTTCATGATGTTGGTGAATGCATATTTAGTTAAATCTATTATTGCCTTCAATGTATGAATCAAAGCATGGAATGTTTCCCTGGTGAGCTTCCCTTCTCTTACTCTCTTACTGGTAGATTATGCCATGCTTCCACCCATTTACATAGCTGTTCCAAATTCAACAAATTTTATCAGTAGCTGTTCTAGGCATGGCAAATGGATTTCAAAGCTTTGTTCCAATAAATTTATTTTTAACATTTATAATGTTCCACCACTGTAGTATTGTATTAATAAAAGTTGCAGTACCATCCTCCTGATCACTGAGCCATAGAGCTGCAACATTATACTCGTTGAACACAGCAAGGGCTAGAGATACCTCCTGCCTATCAAAACTAGATGGAAACAGTGCTTTGTGAGTAATCGCTGGTGCTAATTTGGTAATGTTGTACAAAATTGTTGTTCTTTATTGTACAAAATTTTCAAGCGGGACATCTTTGCTCTCATGAGTTCCTCTGATTGTGATACAGGATAACAAAGGAAAACAAAAGTTTGCTCCGTGTCCTTCTGGTTGATCCAGTTGTGCCATATGCATTTCAATATATGTACTGAATCATGAAGCAAAAAGATTGGTGTTCCAAAATACACTGGATTCTCAAAAGTGTATGTATTCTGTGAACTTCCTGCAAGTTGTTTGTACACTTTTCTGTTTACTGCATTGTTATCCGCAATAACAGCCAGGACTTTAAAACCAACGGACTGCGCTGTCTGTATAGTCTGAATCAAATTTCCTTGCAAATCATCTGCTATCTTCTTCATTGGAATTAGTCCAACCACTTCAGTGTAATTGCCAAATACTGAAGAAATAAAAAATGCCTGCACAGTGGTAGCACTTTCGACTGCATTTGATGCTGTACCAATCAATTTTCCTCCAGTATAATTTAGTGCAGCTTTTACATAAATTTCATCCATCTGAATGGCTACAATTTGGTCAGTTGCAGAAAGTTTGCTGCTCTTGATCTGTAAATATTTACTGATGTCAGAATCTACAGACTTTGTCAATGGCATAATTAAATTTCTGAGTGTACCATGATGGGGAAGACAGATAATTTGATCTTCTCAGAAATCTATAGCATACTGGGGATTTTATATATGTCATAAATGCAAAACACTGGGTGTTACTGCTGTACCGTTTTCTGTTATCTGACCAGCTGCAACTGTTCAGCGAGGAATTGAAGTGTTTTCTCTGGCACAACACTAGTGCTTGTGGTGGTGGATGATAAACTAATTTCTTCAACCAGATTATCATGTGCCTTTGTCATGTAATAGTCAACAGTTCGATCTTCTTCTAAATCTTTGTATAAACAATAGGACAAGAGATTCTCAACATGAGACCATCTCTCAATTTTTCCACTACTTGACAGCCAGTTAAAGGAACTTTTTTCTATGGAAGCTCCCTTCAGGTGAACAGTAAAGGACATGTCCTGGTCTATTTTAATACTGAGTCCTATATCTGGTGCTTCCATGGTTTCAACAATTATAGTATACAATAGAACATATTCCTTGTCTTTACAAATCTGCAGAAACTTTTCATTAAAATTCTCTTGTAACCTTGCTTCATAACTGTCCTGAAAAACTTTAAAATCACTGATCAGATCTGACGCCAGTAAATCTTCAATATCTTTATTATACCTTTCTTGTACTGCTGTAGCTCGTGCTTGTGGATTCTTACGAAGAATGACAGGCACTTTTGACATATAAGATGGAAGGTTAGGAAACACAGTGGGAACAGCATCAGGTTTTAAAACTACACAACGCCTGTCAATAATGTGTTCTTCATCATTTGCATCTGTATATTTATCTGAATGTATTAAATTTTCTTCTCTAAAATGTTTGATACAAACGACACTATGTTTCGTGGGAAGCCAATCTTGATGTGGAATATTTTTGATCCATTGGTCCCGAATTTCTTGACGATTTTCAGTTGGAACCTTGAATGCTGAACCTTGAACGATTTTCAGTTGGTACCATAATCTCCCTCATAATTTGATCTACAATTTGGTACACAACACTTTCTAGGCATCGTTATTTTGTTGTTAAGGAAGATAATTATTAAATTGTAACTATTTAATTTTAATTATACAATAATTAACAGACTAACTAATCCAATAGTAGTAATACAGGAGAATAATAATCCTTTTGAAAATTGTCGAACACTCTGCCTCACGTATCCGCCATTAAAAAGAGTGCATTCTGGCCAGTTAAATATAGTTGGCCATGCTCTATCTCTCTGTCTAGTCTTCCATCTTCTGTGAAAATTGCAATATCATACTTAATCCATATGATCAAGCACTATAGTGGCACTCACCTGCGCGCAAAGTAAGCCATTGCAAATATAGTGACTTTTCATATAGAACACCTTTCGCTTTGTATTAAACATTACAATTTTAATTCTATATATAAAGCATGAATAAAATATATACGTATATCTATATATTTATTAAATTATATTCCTCTCGTACACATGGACGGAGCCATATGTAGAAACCCAGTGCAATGAACCCAGTGCAATGAAGTCAGCCCTTCACCTTTAGACACTTTTCGACCAAAGATGCGATAGCTTAGTCATTCGCACGCATATTTCATAGATGTCTGGTCCCAGAATCAGATTCAACAACAGGTTGGCTGAAATCGGATGCACATGGCCTAAACGTGCAGAAGTCTATGCGTTTAGGGTCTACTAAACCAATGTACAACGTATACGTTCTTGGCAAAGATCAAACATATCACAAAGAGTGATTAAAATTGGTCGTAAAGAACAAACGCAAAGAAGAATCACAAACCCTGTTGTTCTTCGTTTCCTACGACCACTATGGCTCTCAAGTGCCGGACCTCCCTCTTTAAGTACCCAACAATACTGTAAAGTAAACACAATTTCCATGATGTTGATCACATTATCCACTGTGTGTTACATATATTCCTTTCCTACCCCTGGAGAAACATGAGCGAAGTTTCTACTAAAAGCTTAATTCTATTGAAAGAGGCTCAAACACAGGGCCGTGCCGTACTATGATACAGAGAGGTGGCCGCATCAGGTGGCACCGTAAGAGGGCGGCATAAGCAGCAAAATCACAATTGAAGGTTATTTTAAAGGAAAAACATTTAAGAGGCGGCATTTCGAAGACTTGCATTATACTGAGAAAATATACCTACGGCCCTGCTCAAACAACAAGACTTCGTTTAATTCTATTGAGCAAGGCTCCAACAACTAGTTCATTTTATTGTAATTAAACCCTTTCATTGTATTTAATGTATACGGGGCTGGATATCTCACAGCGCAGAAAATAATCACACAAAAAAAACTTCAACAAACATGGAAAGAAAAACTAAATGAAAAACCTAACTCAATCATCTGATCCAGGGGAAAGTTCCCCAACAGGAAGGCAAATGACGTATCGCTGGGAAAGCCGATAAGATCTGATAATTCCGACTAGAAATGGAAGGGATGGCAAGAGAGAGGAAGGGATGGAAGAAGTTTATTGAAGACCTGTGCTCCGTTGGGTGTTGAATGGTGAAGAATAAGATAGAACTGGTGATTTCTTGTTTCCATTTTGATGAATATATTTTGTTGATTTAAACAATGAATTATCTAGACCAAGGGAACTTTGCATCACCATTCTTAAACTTGTCCCAATTTTCCATGAGGGGAAAGCGTGTACAGAACAGAGTTCGCTGCAGAATTTATGGGAAAGACTACAACTGCTGTCCAGGCATAAGCCTCGTTCCCGATCTTCTGTCCGCCAAGAGATAATAAACCCATGGTACCTACAGAAAACCAGCAGAGAAAGTTAGGCAGTACAACTAGAAACAACTGTTTGGCTACTGTGAAATCTTTAGTCCGTCTGGAAGATGTGCTTCCAGAAACTCTATTTTCTGACATGGCTTTGAAAATGACTCTTTGACCATAGGCGATGATGATAAACATTAGGAAATTGTGCACAATAAACACACTAAATGAGTACTGCCAGCCTTTCTCTCTCTCTTGTGATCACCGCCCAGACCGATGTACCAGATCTCCCCATAAACTCTAATCATGTGGAAATTTGATTCATGCAGCCTTAGCATTGGTGTGTTTTATGTCACATCTTCAGCACCATTTGGAGCTCTGGTGCTTATTCTTCGGCAATGTGTCCGGTTTCTGCCAGCGTTTACTCAGTTGGCTCTCCGTTCTGTAGCCATCTAGTGTTTTTACGGTGTGGGGTAGCTAGCCCCACCTCCTTAGTCGCCTCCTACGACATGCGTGGCAGGAAACAGTGGTTGTATTCTTTACACCCCAATTTGGGCTCCAGTAACCACTTGGTTATCTTTTAGTTGTTTGTTCTTCAACGGCAAGTCAAGACATATTTCATTTGAGGAATCTATTTCAAACTTGAAGACAATTGGAATCAGTGCAAGAACGAAGCCTGTGATTCATGACAGAAGACAACAAATCTTGTTCGAGTTAGTAAGCTTTACGTATCCCTATGGATACTTCATTACTAGAAATCTGTCCAGAGTTATAAGAAAATAAAATATGTTGACGTTGATAGTTGTCTTGCCTAGTTATTTAGAGTTGCCTGTGGACATACCCAGGCACACCCATTCTCTATTCTGAAGTTCACTGGGGATTTCATTGTTAGTTTTCTAAGTTTTATCAAATAAACAACTAGTTATCCTGTGCTCACCTGTAACTCACACAAAGATCCCAACAACTCGTTGGTATACATTGTGTTTAGATTTATTTGTGGATGATGACAAAAACATGGCTGTACCAAAATGTGCATTTCTATTAAATTTACAACATGGAGAAATATACATTTTGCCTTCTCTGCTTTAATGATTCGATTCCTCTCGTAATCATTTTACTAACTCTTCTTCTTCTTCTTCACCTTTAAATTTCCAGCAGAGCACAGGTCTTCAACATATTCCAGCTCTTCCTCTCTCCTGCCATCCCTTCCACTTCTTTCCATGTTTTACCTATCTTTTTAATATCAGTCTCAAGCTCTCTTCTCCAGGTCTGTATAGATATTCCCCTACACCTCTTTCCCTGCGGTTTCCAAAACAGTGCCTGTCTTGCAATGCTTCCGGTCGGTCTTCTCAATGTATCATCAGCGTCTCTTCCTTAGCTCTTTATCCACTGGTTTATTAATTTAGACTTGATTAATTATCATTCTATGTTTCAATTGATTTCTACAGTCATTTTATGGTATAGACTATCTTGCTAAAGTTGCACTGGTGATGGTGAATTGTTGTTATTTCTGTCTCAGAAGTCATATAGCAACTCTCTTTCTTACCTTCTGTCTCCTAGTAATCTAGTGGTCAACATGTCGAACTTTTACGATTCGGTTTTGTCGCTGTTACTATTTCGCACACTTTAATGTGCAGAGTTTCCCCTACTCAATATTGTATTCTACTTTTGTCATATATCTCTATTGTCGTCTCCTTTGTTCTCATCTTCCATTCTGATTCTTTAAGATATATATATATTAGTGTCAGATCAGATGTTTCATATGCTACAGTATGACAGTACCATCTGCAACTGTTAAACCATCTGCCGTGTGGAGAGGGGCTCGGGATAGCTCAATGCTACAGAGTAAAACCTAATAACAAATCCCCACTGCCTTGTGGGTCAGCACGATTATGTAGAAGGCTAGAGGAGTAAACATTGACCACAAATCAGGAGGGAAGAATCCTACGACAGTTGATGGTTATGTGTGCATTCCATTCTATCTTCTAGCATCCCATGCAAACCCCGCTTGATTATCTATGTAATGTTGTCCCATGCTTTATTTGTTGTATTCTGTTACATATGTTCACTCTCTGCAGTCGTCATGCTCAAACGATTAGTAATATCCTGAATCCATCTTCTCTGTGGTCTTCCTTTTCTTCTATTTGCCGGAATGCATCCTTTCATGATGGTTCTCTCAAACCTTTGTGTCTCTTTATATGTCCAAATTACTTATATTTTCTTATTTGTAGCATCATCCAGTTTTCTTGAATTTTGATTTCTTTCTGGATAGATCTATTTGTTCTCTTCTCTATCCATGATATACGAAGGACTCTTCTGTAACACTTATATTCAAAAGCACATATATGTTTTTGCACTACCTTATTAATTGTCCATGCTTCACAAGCAAACGTTGCCACATTAGGTGAGTACCTATTAATTTATGGATGTTCAGATGTTTAAATAAGGTACATCCTATGAGATTGTTCATATTGCAAAAGTTCACTAAACGTTTCCCATTATCTGTCGTCACACCACATCTATATTTTCCCATAGTTCTGTAGCTGTGGGTGTTGTCTTCACCAACTTTTGCATTGAGGTCTCCCATAACAACAAGGACATCATGAAATGGTGATTTGTTTAACTTTGCTTGCAGATTTTCATAGTATGAATCTTTCTCCACATCTTGACTTTAATATAATTAAAATTCCTTAAAAAATAACCAAGAACATCATTGATTTTGACTTATGTTGATATTTTTCAAAAAATTTCTTGTCAAAAATTACTTTTTAAAAAACTTTTACATTTCTCAATGTCAATGTTTTTGTGTTTAGGAAAAAGTGCTGTTATAATGCTCAAACTATTTCCCATGTCTTGCCTATCCTTTTAATATCAGTCTCCAGCTCGCTTCTCTAGGTATTTCTAGGTCTTTCACTACTCCTCTTTCCCTGTGGGTTCCAAAATGGTGCCTGTCTTGCAAAGCTTTAGGCCGGTCTTCTCAATGTCTGTCCTATCCAGCACCTCTTCCTTAGCTCCTTTTCCACTGCTATCTGCTTAGTTCTTTCTCTGAATTCATCATTCATAATCTTACCACACCATCTCAGTCACTCTATTCTATGTAAACATCCATTTATGAAGGTCTGTAGTTTTCTGGTGGTTTCTTTTGTTGTCCTCCATGTTTCCAAAACATCACATTTCACAGACTTCACATTTGATTGGAATATCCTACTTGCTTTCAGTTTATTGTTTATCATGTTTGTCTGGAGCTGTGGAGACAGTAATGCAATTAAAAAAAACTTAGTTACAGAATTGATGAAGAAAATGTCCTAAGTTATATGTGTGGTAGAAATAGCATTTATCAAATGAATATATTACTTTTCAAGTCAGAGTAAGGCTCGTTTGAATGGCAAGGGAAGCTGGTGATAAGGAAAGCTAGGGGGTTTATGTGGCTAAGTGGTTAAGCCCTTGCTTTGCATTCAAAAGGTTGTAGGTTTGAGTTTGGATCACACCGTTCTGATCATGAGTGCATTTTTTCCAGAGACCCCTAGGATTGTTGCGGCAGCATCAGAGTTCGTGAGTTGAGCAATACTCTCGGCAGGTGACACACTTTTTATGCGGAGGACTGAGCAATATGTGGTAAAACCTGGTGTAAATGAACTCAATTCTTCGGCTTTAGACCCTCTAGAAGGAAAGCAAACTTTCACGCAAAAATCAGTCAGAGACACCATATTAGACAAAAGGACTATGCTTGAATTCATAATGGGCAAACTAAAAAAATGGAAATACAAATTTGCATGCAGTCTTATAAAAGGCATCAATCGTCCACAAGATCCCATCCTAAAGTTAGACAGAATTCAACCAATCATTATCTATAGGCTCTGCACAGGACACTGTAGACTACAAGCCCATCTTCATAAAATGGAAGCTGCTTACACTGACCAATTTATTATTTTATTATTGTTTAATTTTGTTAAATTCCATTTCTAGTTTTCACTTATTTTGTTGCCAGGTGACTGCGGTTGCGACCTACCAAAAGGGGAAGAATGGATCCCAACAGATGGTAGAATGATGAACTATCTCAACGTTATCATTACTCTTGGAAGAGAATGTAGAGATTGGGGCAACATGAAGGCTGATCTCGCAGTTAAGCAGCTGATAGAAGATAATGCAAGGGATGATGATGTTGTTGTATATACCGATGGGTCGGTTCAACGTGGTGAGAAATCCGGCTGGGGTTTCTTGGCTAATGCGCATGGTATGGTTGTTGCAGAGCGAAGTGGGGCATACAGGACAACTACTTCTAGTTTGAGGATGGAGGTTGAGGTCGTTACTGCTGCCCTCCATTGAATTTCTGGGACTTCATTTACTGGGGCAGTTGTTGTATCTGACTCTCAGTCGATGCTTCACAAGATTCAGAATGGCAGGTTTCGGTATGAGTGGATGTCATCTATAGAAGTTTCTAACCTCCAGCGGCTTACGTGGATATGCTGTCCTGGGCATGCGGGTGTTTACGGTAATGAGAGGCGGACAGGCTTGCATCAACAGCATCGATTGTTGGGGAGTTGAAGATGGATAAGGGGATATTCTTTGGTCTCTTGCGACTCTCTGTTGGATGAAGACACTAAAATCGATGTTGAATCGATCAAGCGATTTAAGCAGTTTGGAGTTACCCGTTGTTCAAGTCGAACTGGATGCCTGAGAGGCAGAGTGAGAGGTGTGTTTCGTCAGCGAGCCACAGGAACCATCAGTATGCATACTCTTTGATATCTGTTGGGGAGACTGAGCACCTATGGGTCCTACGGAGTGCAATGACGTCAGTTTAGTAACCAATAACCAATAACTAATAACTTATTTTGTTTTTCGTTTTCAGTGGCATATTTTTTATTCTAGGGCAGTTAGGAGCAGGAATTCTTAATTTCATTATGTCTATGATGTCTGACATATGGATCTGCCATCTTGTATCCTGTTTATTTTGTATCCTTTACCTGATGAAGGCTTTTTGGCTGAAACATTGATGTATCTTGTTTTTGTTATCAGTTATATGATGACTATCATCATAGCACTACTGACACAGGTGTTCTGATTCCTGCCTCAGCAAATCAAGCAGCGTCTAGCGGCCCAACACGCCAGTTCAAAGTTGATTAATGAATCTTTTTGCATATTTTGTATGTCGTTCTTTTCAGGCTAATATCGACACCCACCTGTCTCAATCTGGTCAGTGACTGGGATTCACAATCCTGAAACTCTTCTGTTCAGAAGGGCTATCTCAATCTGGTCAGTGACTGGGATTCACAACCCTGAAACTACTCTGTTCAGAAAGACTCTCTCAATCTGGTCAGCCATTGGGTTTCACAACCCTGAAACACCTCTGTTCGGAAAGACTCAATCTGATCAGCGACTGGGACTCACAACCTTGAAACTAGTCTGTTCGGAAAGGCTTATCTCAATGTGTAATCTTGTTTTTGTACTTTATAAAACAACATTACGTCTTGTTCACTCTTGGAAAAAAGTACTCCAGTGCTATATTGAACCAATGCTTACATATGGCAACAAATCATGGATAATTAATAAACAATCAACAAGATAGCTGGAAGCCACAGATATGCGGTTTTACAGGAGAATGCTGGAAGTCCCATGGTCAGAAAAGCAAACAAATGATGAGGTTTTAAAAGAGGTCTGCACACAAAGAAACCTGATCAAAAGAATAAGAATCAGACAATCAATGTTCTTCGGACATGTAATATGAATATGAGGTTTAAAACATTTAGTGACAATGAGTAAAATGCAGTGAAGGAGGGATTGTGGAAGGCAGAGGGAGAAGATGTTCGATGGTCTGACATTGTGGTGCGACAAGAGATTGAAATCAGAACTGATTAACAGCACTAGGGAGAGAGAATTGTGGAGAGATGGGATCACCTGTGCCGGCAGGTAAGGCGCTTGATTGATTGACATTTTCTTTATATTTGTATCCTTAGCTAACATATGCTAAAACTATATGTGCGCAGGTATGTTATATGTGTACACCTGTGTGTATGTATGATGTTGTTTTGTCTCAAATGTACAGGCACAATAAGCTTATAGCATGTGTTTGTGCAAACATTATTCGATTGAATCTGACCTGATTATTCTGTATTCTACAGATGAAGCGTTTACACAAGACAGTCCTCAGAAAGCTCTTTTTTAAGGGCTAGCTGGTTGTGTTCTTAAAAGCGCTCATAGTGTAGGGCTAGGCAATTGCTTCTCTGTCTTTTTACTAAGATCAAAAGTGATCAAGACCAAAGGATGGGAGCCTTCATTAAATGCCATATGGTAAAATAAAACCACTTAAACGTCAAGCACACTCTCATTCAAAGGAATGTTGACTATTGGAGTTTTACACATTTTCACGTTCACTTGTACTGGGTCCACCCGTTCTGACACTTCTGGGTAGGGCCCTATTAAAACAAAATTAAAAGATTTAAGAAATAAGAGTTTGTAGTTTGAATCCTGTGTTTGGTAATTTGTTTTTCTCCGGAAGCCCATAATACTTGTACACTGTCTATTTATTGATCATGTTCATTGGCTTCGTTCATTGGGTCAGTATGCATACTCTGCGATGTCTGTTGAGAGAGACTGATAACCTATGGGTCTACCTGGAGTGCAATGACGTCAGTTTAGTTACCAATAACCATTGGCTCCATTGCTTTCCCTGGAGTTCTTAGAACTCCTTATTCTCTTCTCCTCTATGCTAAAACTATGAAATGCACACACACAAAAAATAGTTAAAACAATTCTTACATGGATCACTCAGCTTGACTAAGACTGGTTGTACAGTTTCCGTAAGCTCTAGGCACTGCATTTTAACATCCAAGGCCACTTCAGTAGATATATTGTTCAGCCATTCTTGCTTCCCTTTACAGGTATTAATGACAATGTTCTGTGAATAGTTTGTAGAATTGAAGTTATAGTTTTGAAGTTATAGTTGTAATTTTTAAGTTATAGTTTTTTTATCTATAGTTTTTAAGTTACGGTTGTTTATTATTAGTTTTTAAGTTACAGTTTTTAAGTTATAGTTTTACGTTATCCTTGTTGTTACAGATTTTAAGTTATAGTTTTTTTATTTATAGTTTTTAAGCTATGGTTTTTAAGTTATAGTTTTTAAGTTATAGTTTAATAAGTTTATAGCTGCAAGAGATAGATAAAGATAGGAAGGCATGAGTTGGTTGAGGGCCTCAATCGGGTATAAAGTATATATATATCCATATACATATATATATGTATATGGACCTTTTGTCTTTACAGAATGTCAATTCGCAAGTGTTTTACTGTGACAACTTCTGAGCTTGCGCCATATATATATATATATAAATAAGTTGATACCTTCTCATCTCTGGTAATCCTGCCTGCCAATGATTTGTCCATTTCGTGAATTTGTGCTAATGCTTTTGTGATTTCGCTTTGCAACTTTCCTTTTTCTTCTGTTGAATTTTAAATATTAGAAATTTAGATATATGCAACTTTCTATACTAAATTAAACCGAAGCAAAAAATAAGATTAGAATGATAAAAATTTGTATTTAATAAAATAAGTTCAGTTCAATTCTGCAGATTGATGCTGTTTGCATTCATTCTTATTAGTTATTTGTTACTGAACAGACGTTACAGCACTCCAGGCAGACCCAGACAGACCCATAGGTGCTCAGTCTCTACCAACAGATGTTAAAGGGTATGCGCACTGATGATTCCTATGGCTTGTTGGTTAAACACACCTCTCTCTCTGCCCCTCAGGCATCCAGATCTACTTGCTATACTCTAGTTATTGGTTATTATATTTTGGTTTCTGAACTGACGTTACAGCACTCCGGGCAGACCCACAGGTGCTCAGTCTCCCCCAACAGATGTTGAATGGTACGCATATTGATAGCTCCTGTGGCCCGCTAGTTAAACATACTTCTCTCTCTGACTCTCAAGTATCCAGCTGTACTTGATATATAGTTATTGGTTACTGAACTGACGTCACATCACTTCAGGCAGATCCATTGGTGCTCAGTCTCCCTCAACAGACGTCGAAGGCTATGCGTACTAATGGTTCCTGTGGCTTGTTGGTTAAACACACTTCTCTCTCTGACCCTCAAGCATCCAGCTCTACTTTCACAATATGTAATTACAAACTCCTTAAATCGCTAGATTGATAGTCCTTACTGCAGCCTCATGTTGTCACCAAAAAGGAAGATGTTAAGTAAGTTAGTATTCAGAAAATACGTAAAACAAAGTACTGTAGTTTTACAAAATACAAAAGCAATAACAATACACAGCAATATTTCGACCAAAAGGTCGATTTTTCAGTGGTGATTTAGTCAGATTTTTATTTTAGGACCGTTAGGAATTTATTGTTGTATCCTTTGCTTGATAAAGACCTTTTGGTCGAAACGTTGCTGAGTATTGTTACTGTTTTGTATTTTGTAAAACTACAGTACTTTGTTTTTACATATTTCACGATTGCTCTAGTTTTACTGCAGTCTTCCCTTATATCGATAGTACTATTCAGATAACGTGATCCTGATGGCACACCTATACCATATACTAATTACTGAGATCTGAAAATAAAATAACTAACTTATCTTAAATAGATTTTCTTCTTCTTTATCTTCGGTGATCTCTGGTGATGCGCTTAACCTCTGTGGACCATAAACTGGACAGTCAGCTTCAAGTCTGTCAGGTTTCCTGAAAGCTTAGTTTTCATACGACTGGATGTGGCCACACATTTCTTCTCAGCTCATCCAGGAGAGGATAATCTTGCAGGACATACCCTGATGTCTGTTTCATCTGTTGACACTGGTAGAGAGCTGTTTGACTTATTCCTAGCCTATTTAAGTGTTTGGTGAGTCTGCAATGTCCGTAATAAGTGAAATATAATGACCTGGTTTGTTTTGCAGAGATCTTTGAGAAAGTCTTTTCCATAATCATATCCAGTGTTTGTCTTCCAATCTACTGCAGATTTAGTCTTTAAGAGAGTTTTAATTTCTTGAAAAGACAGTGGTTAGTAGTTTTGTTCTTTGGCATTGTCTTTGTTAGTCACAACATTGGCACTCCCATTACCTTTGTTAGTCACGACATCTGCACTCTCACCACCTTTGTTAGTCACGACATCTGCACTCTCACCACCTTTGTTAGTCACCACATTGGCACTCTCACTGCCTTCGTTAGTCATGACATCAACAATCTCACTGTCTTCGTTAGTCATGACATCAGCACTCTCATTGCCTTCAATGCCCCATTGAGATGAAATTCCCTGCAAGTGATTTTCTGCTTTTTTGACAAACAAATTTATTGCTTCAAATTTCAAACAAAAATGACAGCAAGAAAAACCAAATACAATACAGCAACAACAAAACTAGCCTGCTAACTCCAAATAAGTAGCACTCTCTGTCTGGTTATATCTCAAGGCTGCATCTCTCGGTGTTTCACCATGAATATTTCTTTGGTATAAGTTTCCTCCATTTTCTACAAGGATCTGCAAAACTTCTAGTCTCCCCCATAAGGCTGCATAATGTAGACAACTGTAACCTTTGAGTGTTGTTTGTTTTTTGTTAAAAGAATAATTGTAAAGTTAAACAGATTTACAAATGTAAACAAAGAAATGACACTGTTGTTATTTAAGGCGATAAGGTAAAGATTAGATACAAGAAAAATATTTATTCAATAAAATGAGATTGGGTTAAATTTTTCAGATTGCTGTTGCTTACTTGTTTGCATTCATTCTTATTGGTTTTTGAACACTAACATTACTGTACTCTGGGCAGACCCATAGATGCTCAGTCTCCCCAACAGATATAGAAGAGTATGCATACTGATGGTTCCTGTGGCTCGCTGGTTAAACACTCCTCACTCTGTCCCTCAGGCATCCAGTTCTACTTGTACAATGGGTAACTTAAACTGCTTAAATCGGGGGATAGATTCAACATCTATTTTAATGTTTTCATCCAACAGGCAGTCTCAAAGAAACCAAAAACATCCCCTTATCTATCTTCAACTCCCCAACAATTGATGCAAGCTTGTCCGCTCTCTCATTGTCACAAAAACCTGCATGCCCAGAACAGTAGATCCACATAAGTCTCTGGAGGTTAGAAACCTCTATAGATGACATCCACTCATACTGCAACCTAGCATTTATGATCTTCCAAAGCATCCACAGTTACCGAAGAGTCAGTAACAACAACGACCCTAGTAAACTGAGTCCCAGAAAGCCAATGGAGGGCAGCAGTAACAAAGAATCTAATTTCTTCATTATCACCTAGGACTAAAACAAAAGAGTTTAAATGTAAATGAATGATCTCATTGCACCATGTTTTCCTACTATGTCTTGGTCTCTCTCCGCAGAAATTGTACCCCATCTGCCAAGAATAATGCACAAACCACAAACTTTGTAGCTCCTGCAACAGTTCTAGAGATCTCTGAAAAAAAAACTCCAGTGAATGGAACAGCTGGATTTTAAAACCATGACTTTTGGAATGTAAGGCAACAGCTTAACAAAGCCAAATAAATCTATCTATCTGTATCCATCTATATAATTTAATCAATAATTTTATAAGAATTGAAAGAAACCAACCTTTCGATGTGAAAATGTTTACGTCTGCACCGAACTGTATGAGCATTTTTACAATGTCAGTTCTTTCTAAAATAGCAGCGACATCTAATGGAGACTTTCCATCATCATCTCTCTGATTCAATAGTTCATTCATTTGATCCTTATATGGGCTTGTAGGGTCTTCAAAGCACCTATACTGGTTGAAATAAAAAGACAATATTATATATCATGAAGTATGGATGTCATCACATGTAAAAGTAGAAAAAGTAAAGGAACCCTTTCATACCTCGTGGTATATAGGTCAATACAGTGTTAGGCCTGTATTTTCATTGACCGTCGGCACACGATGGGTGATGTGGTCAGCATCACGCCGCCGCCTTTACTTTCCCAGAGCATGTCTGGTACCCAGTTGAGGCTGGGTCGACCTGAGAGCCGTCGCGGTCGGAAAATTCCATGCGATTGCGGAGCTGAACCCAGACCACCAGCCTTGAGAAGTGAGTTCACTAACAACTACGCTACAGCGGCTCTCATCACATGTATTCTTACACAATTAATTCAATAAAGCACGTTTTTATTATTTGAACACTCCATATCAACCACTTGTTAACTACACTTTGTGATTTGAATGTGATCCAAGCTTAAGAGAGATTGTATGTTGTGCCAGTTATGTGCCTACAAGTAGGCCAGCACATCCGATTTCTAAGACGCTTTTTATTTACTAGGTAGCTTCCCTAGGTCCCTACCTCAGTCGCCTCTTACAACATGCCTTGTAGGTCACAGTGTTACTATTCTTTGCTCCCCATGTGAGCCCTGACAACATACGGGTGCAATAAAGTATAGGAACCATTGTAGTCCATTGTTTAGTGCAATGATCTCTGATTCACAATCCCCAGTTATAGTAACAGTTGATTCAATATTGTTTCATATATTTTTCATTTATTTTGCCTTGCCTCCAAAAGATGTAGATTAAGAGGGGAAAAATAATTACCAGGGAATCAATTCACCAGAGTAAAACGTAAAACAAGGCTGTATTCTATCTCTGCTATTGTTTGGAGTGGCCATTGACTGAGTGATGCGAAAATGTTGCAAGGGCAAAACTGGCATTGATTGGGTAGAAAATAGTCAACTAGAAGATTTGGATTTTGCAGATGATATTGCCTTGTTAAGTAGAAACAACCAAGATATGCACACAAAAAAACAGACAACTTGTCATCTATAGCATCAAAAGTTGGACTGCAGATAAGCTATGAAAAAACAAATATAATGAAGACACCTATGGCAAGTAACGCAGATATCACACTGGAATCTAAAATGATAAAAATAACAGAGCAGTTCACCTATTTAGGTAGCAATTTTGATTGCACAGGAAATGTAAAAACGAAATTATGATACGAATTGGTAAAGCAACATCAGCTTTTAAAAGTCTAAATAAAATATGGAACTGCAAGTTATATAGCATTAAAACTAAATTACGAATTTTCAATTCAAATGTTGTATCAATCCTAACATATGCCAGCGAGAGTTGGAAAATGACTGAAGATATAGAAAGCAAGTTGAATGCATTTGAAAATAGATGTCTGTGAAAAATAATGAATATAAAATGGAACGAATTCAGAAGAAGTGATGAAATCAGAGAAATGTCTGGTCAACCACTAGTGACAACTGTTATAAGCAAGAGAAGATGGAGATATGTTGGGCACACCTTGAGGAGAAATGATCAACGAATATCAAAGCAGGCATTGAAGTGGGATGCAAAGGGTTCAAGAAAGAGAGGTCGACCTAAGGAGACCCTGAAATGAACTTTGCTGAGAGAGGCAAGAAATATCGGTCTCAGTTCCATGGATGAGATTGAGCGAGTTGCGCAGGATAGAGCGGTATGGAGAAATTACTTGCAGGCCCTATGTAACGTATAACGGTAAGAGAGGAATTATTATTATCAATCTCCTGGGCTCGCCCGAGTCCTGTTAGCCTTGAACCTAAGTTAAAGTTTCCCAGTTTAAACCACTGGGAGATGGAATTGGCTTGTGTGTTCTATGGTTTATCAGCAAGCTACTAATTTTCTCTTATTGGTGTTTCTTTATTTATTTGTCCCTCCGCTGTCTAAATGATAACTATTCTCACAGGTATATCAGGGTTCATTCTTCTTGTAATATGCATTTCCAGTTGCTTTAGAAAATGTTGATACTTTCCAAACTGATGTCTATGAGACGTTTACTGTTTTAATATTTTGGTTTGATCTGTGACTGCAGTCATGCAGACCACACACAAATAAACACCAAAATAATATGTAGAAAGCTGATATTCCAGCTAAACAAGCTCTCAGAAAACAACCAAATTGTTTTCCAGTGGATACCAGCTCACTGTGGCATATCAATACATAAGAAAACAGACAAGCTGGGAAAGTTGATATAACCAAAACATTCAGTGTTACTACCACATTGTGACAACCGGTAAAATCAAGGGTAGACGAGACAGAGGAAGACGGAGAGAGAAAATTTTGGATATCCTGACTTCATGGAGCGTCAACATCTGAGTTGATAGCAAACACCAAAGACAGAGATTTGTGGAGATCCATAATCGCATACGCCAGCCGGCACGGCACCTGGTGATGATGACCAGAGATCAAGACACATATCAAACAAAAATATACCAAGTTTTGGAAACAACAAACCAACAGCAAACACCCACAAGATTCCATCAGAATAGTCTCCAGAAAACAACCCGCAACAGTCTTCCATCTCAGAACAGGACACTGCAGGCTCAATCACCACATATACAGGTTAAAGCCTGTTCAGACTGCACAGTATGTATGCTTGACCAAAACACAGAAACCAGAGCATGTCCTGCAGTGCTGCTCATCATACCTGCACCAATGAAACAAAACATGGCCCCATGAAGAAAGCTTACGAAAACAAAGCTTATGGGGAACTCTCACTGATGTGCAGCTTCATAGAGGCAACCCATCTCAAAGTGTAGGCTGAGCATATGGAACTGATTCGCAAAGAAAAGAATATATTTTTTGGAAAGAAAATTGTGTTGCATTCTACACAAACATAAGTGATGATGTGCATGTTTAAAAAAAAATATCTCTTGGTCATTCTCAAGCTTGTCAATGAGTATAAGGCTACCAACATGATATAGTACTTTGGCATAATCTTAACTTGGTTTTCTTGCTGTAGGAATTGGGGTTTGACTGGCGTCTTCCTTGCAAAATCTGCAGTATTATATGTCAGCTTATGTCTGAGCTCTAGGAGAGCGAGTGGCAGAATAGTAAAAAAAACGGTGAGGGTTCTTGATGGAAGCATCCGTGTTTGACTCCTCGGTAAAGTTACAAGTTTTTTCTGCTCGGGAGATCATGCACATGCATGGTCACAGTCACGGGCAGACTTAATTTCTCTACCGTATAGATTTATTGAGCTTACGCTTAGAAATAAAAACAAAGTGCTGTTATACATATTTTATTTTTCTTCTATTTGAACTCAAATGTGTCAGTATAACGAATGTATTCCTTTGACATTCAATTTTTTCGTGCCACTGGATTTTGCATTACAATATTTTTGGTTGTAAGCATTTTTATATTTGATCAATCTAAGAAAGTCAAAATATTGCATTGCATAATTCTGCAGTTAATTGATGTTTACTTTACCACCCCATCTAACAACTCATCCTGATCTCAATGCAAACTCTACCACCCCATCTAAGAATTCTGAATGATCTCAATGTAAACTTTAACACCCCACCTAAGAACTCTTTCTGATCTCAATGCAAACTCTACCACCCCATCTAAGAATTCTGAATGATCTCAATGTAAACTTTAACACCCCATCTAAGAACTCTTTCTGATCTCAATGTAGGTGATTTCGAGATACTAGTCCTATCAGAGATGGAAAATAAAACATGTTCAAGTTGAGCCCGTAAAAGAACCATTGAAAATCGATAAGAGTATGTTGAAAAACTGCTTTCCATGAAAGAATCGTTAACAAATATTAAAATATAAATCCTACAAAAATTGTCCACATCTTCAAAATTACGCCAGGGACCATCGCCAGATCTATCGAGTTCGTGCACTACCACTGCAATCTTCTAATGTAAAAATAAATATCAGAGCACACTCACACATAATTTTTCACCGAAGTGCATGATGATGGTCCAATCAAGCAACAGAGTCAGTTCGGACAACGGACCGAATTCTCTAAAACCCCTCACCGGTATCAAAACCGGGTTCTTTACTTATTTATCGTTTGTAAATGTTGCATTTTACAATTATGCGTTAGGTAGCTTCTAAAGTGGCATTCGTGAAAACCTAAATACATTTGAATTTCATACATTTTAAAGACTATATTTTGCATATATTGTATCATGATACAATAGTACAATTACAATACTTACCGTTTGAGTGTTTCGGTATCGTTCCTGTAGATGCAATGAGTAACTATTGTTGTGTTTGGCAAAAGCTGCTCCTCATTGATTACATCCTCTCTCTTCTCTACATTAGTTGCAGATTCTAATTTGCCTCCTGGCTTAACTAAACTTACAGAAGACTGATTCATTTTAATTTAATCCTCAATGTTTACCACTTCAAAAGTAGGTTCTGCTGTTGCTCTGTAAACAAATCCGTTACTTCCGTTTCTAGATTTTTATTTATAATAAAACAAACAGAACAAATAAGAGTAAGCGCTCAAATTACAGTTTAATGTCGCAGTATAACTATAACGTGCTAAATTTTTACTGTATATCACGTTTGTGAAACACATTTACTATTACTATAGCAAAGGAAAAATACTATGTATCTATTATGAGCAGCAGACGAGGGATCTATAGCTATGATTGCTCATTGCAGCTCTCACTTTTTATTATTTCCATGTGTCGCTCATATGCGTACATGCGTATAATCCACATCTTCATGTCCCAAAATATGTTGTTTGCGTCCGTTCTATCAAACAAGTGAACCACTCTTTCTGATCTGAACGTTGTACCCCGTTAAGCTCCTATGGCGGGTTGCCCGCCTGTCCAGCGTGTTCGTTGCGAGTTGGCGACGGGTGAAAGCTTCCTGTGAGTGCGGGTTCAATTCCTCGGGCTGGCAGAAAAGCCACAGGTTGTCTAGATTTACGGTGTTCGTGGCACCAAACCGAAGGGTTATGATGTCCATGGCACCGAGCCGAAGAGCTGAACGCTCAAGTGCTTCTGGATCGGGAAAAAAGCTCATATGGCATGTAGGACAGGCACATTCCACTTCCGTTAAAAAGTGTAAACATATTTTCACACAAGTTTGTACAGATTATAACTATAAGATATAAAGGCCCTACTAGTTGTTCTGTTTGTCATGTTAGTGGTTACAGAACGGATGTCATTGCACTCTGTGCAGACCCATAGGTGTTCAGTCTCTCCAGCAGATGTCAAAGGATATGCATACTGATGGTTCCAGTGGCTCGCTGGTTAAACACACTCCTCTCTCTCTGCCATCATATCAGAGGGCCAGCCAATGGATAGAGCTGATGTTTTGAACGCCCTCATAGAGTGTGGCCGCAAAGAAGATTTTCATTTAAACCAATCAACGTCAACTACTAGATTGAAGGAGCTGGGTTTGAAGATTGGAGTAACAAGAAAAGAACAGCATAACAGGTACATGAGTAGGCTCATCAATCAAAATTGAACTAGTATGGTCAGTCGCTGGAAGCTGTTGGAGATATTGCGAAGGAGATCGAAGCACCTATGGACATGTCCGGAGTGTAATGAAGATATTCCAAACTGAAACTCCTCTCTCTGCCCCTCAAGCATACAGCTCTACTTGTACAACATCTAATTCCAAACTCCTTTAACCCGCTGGATCGATTCAACATCAAATTAGTGTCTTCATCCAACAGTAGGTCACCAAGAGACCAAAGAACATCCCCTTATCTATCCTAAACTCCTCAGCAATCGATGCAAGCCTGTCCCGCCTCGCAGCCACGAACACCCCTTGCCCATGACAGTAGATCCATGTGAGTCTCTGGAGGTTGGAAACCTCTATAGACGACATCCACGTATACCGCAATCTGTCATTCTGAATCTTCAGAAGCATCGACTGAGAGTCAGAAACAACAGTAGCCCCAGTAAATGGAGTCCCAGAGAGCCAATAGAAGGCAGCAGTAACGACCTCAACCTCCATCCTCATACTGGAAGTAGTTGTCCTGTATGCTCTATTTCGCTCTGCAATAATCCTACCATATGTGCTAGCCAAGAAACCCCTGCCTAACTTCTCACCACAATAAACCAACCCTATTTATATACAATAACATTATCATCACTTGCATTATCTTCTGTTAGTTCCTTAAGTGCAAGTCAGCCTTCATGTTGCCCCAGTCTCTACATTCTCTTCCAATAATAATGATATTTTTGCGTTAGTTCGCCATGCTAACATCTATTGGGATCCATTCTTTCCCCTTTGGTAGGGTCGCAACTGTGATAACCTGGCTAATTGTTCTCTCAGTTTGGGCCATACATGACATGCCACGCTTGATTCTCATGCCTTTAAAGTCATTAGTATTCTTGTGCAGTGGATGTGTCTTATCCACAGTAACCCGCCTATTATATGCTTTTCCTTGGGTGATTGCATGACAAGAATATAGTGACAGAATGCCAAGCATATATCTCATTTTTACAATGGAAGTATCTCTAGTTGCCAAGGACTATATGCATACCTTCATTCTGAATACATTCTAGTCATTCCCATTGTGATTTTGATATAGATGCCAAGTCAGTAAGCTGCCATGGACATAATCAGTTGATGAAAGAGAAGGACACATAGTCTCTGCTCAAGGTGTGCAGCTACCATAATCTTAAGAGCTGCAAGACCATGCTTGCAACGCTGTATCGTTTGTTTAACATGACGTTTGAAAGATAGACTACAATCAATGTTATTCCAAAAATAGTGCAGCCTGCCATGACACTCAATAGCCTGTCCATCAAAAGTGACTTCAGGTAGGTCAGCCTTAACTATGGAATTATTCAAAGAGCACCACAACATGCACATCTTCTCAGAGTTGACCTGAGAGTGAAACTCTACACCAATGCGATGTGGTTTGCAATATTTTCTGAATGTCTTCAACCATATCTTGTGTATCTGACCCTGTCCTACATATTAAGATGTCATCTACAAAAGTCAATGTTCAACCCAATCCCGCTGGCTGTATTTTGGCCACATTTGCTGTGTAGATAGACAGCTAATATGAGTCGGGTAAGAATATCGACAGTAGTCATCATTAGGTGCCATACTGGTTGGCATAGGCGATCATGGATCTACACCGCCAAAGTGGTTACCGGGGCCCAAATTGCGGTGTGAAGAATAGAACCACTGCATGTCGTAAGAGGCGACTAAGGAGGTTGGACATGGGGCTAGCTACCCCACATTGTAAAAAATACTAGATGGCTACAGAGCGGAGAGCGAACCGAGTAAACGCTGGCTGAAACCAGACACATCGCCGAAGGATAAGCACCAGAGCTCCAAATCTTGCTGAAGATGTGATGTAAAATACACCAATGCTAAGGCTGCATGAATCAGATTTCTACATGAATAGAATTTATGGGGAGATATGGTACATCGGTCTGGCCGGTGATCACCGAGAGAGAGAGAGAGAGAGAGAGAGAGAGGATCTACATAAATTTCTGTCTCTGGTGTTTGCAATCATCACAGATGTTGACGCTCTTCTGTGCCATGAAGTCAGGTTATCCACATTTTCTCTCTGTCTTCCTCTCCCCTCAATTCTACCAGTTGTTACAATGTGCTCTAAACCTCCCTTCCTCATCACATGCCCGAAAAATGATGACTGCCTCTTTCTTATATTGATGACAAGCTTTCTCTATGTCTTGAATAGACAGTAGTAGGAAGCAATAAAGAATATAGATAGACAGGTAGCAGGAAAAGGTAGCATGAAACGGGTAAGAATATATAGAAAATAATAACTTAAAACAAAGTACAACTGTGTCAAATATCACTATTTATTTGTCAGCAGTACTTGTTATATAGGTACAATAACAACATGGAAAAGCACATGATGATACCAGTAACAAGATAACAATACAAAAACAAAAATAATAATAACATTAAATAAACATCAGCCAACTATGGAACCATCACCAGAACTGACACATGCTATGGACCACACAGAAAGTCTGTGACGTAGAGAACACAGATAATGTGTACATTAGTGCCTGGTGATTGTGATTTTTATTCTATTACTAGCTTTACTTCATAATTCGCAATGCCCATTAAAACAAGTCAAAGACTTTACATACCTAGGGAGCATTTTTCAGCAAATGGAAGAATAGCTAATGAAATCCAACAGAGATGCAACAAAGCAAATAAAATAATAGGACAAATGGTACCAATCTTAAAATGCAAACATGTCACCATGAACACAAAAAGAACATTGTTCAACACAATCCTTTCCCCAACATTATGCTATCAGTGCCAAATTAAATGGTTCTGCAGCATAAGCAGATTACCAACAGACAGTGCGCCTCAAAGATCAATATTGCTCTGATACAGTGGATACAAAACAAAAGGCTGACCATGCAAAAGGTGGACCTCAGATAACAGAGGCAACGAAAGACACTTTTTATGAAGCGCATACAAAAGCCCATTTTCTCTGACTATAAGTGTCTCCAAAACAGTTGTACTATGTCAAGGAGGTAACACAACAAATATCCCTTTAAATGGTAACCATCTAACACCAGTTCAAAACTTTTCCTATCTCGGGTCCATGGTCACTGCCAGCCTTTCTCTTGATGAAGAAATCAACGCTAGTGTAGGGAGTGCGACTACTACATTCGGCAAACTATCAAAGCGAGCGTGGGAAAACACAAAACTGACATTGCAGACGAAGATTCAAATATATCGAGCCTGTGTAATTAGTTCTTTACTATATGGCTCAGAAACATGGACAGCCTACTCAAGACACAAGAGGAGACTTAACATCTTTCACCTTCGATGTCTCCGCAAGATTATGAACATCAGGTGGTACGACAAGATAACCAACTCTTAAGTACTGCAACATGCAAACCTGCCTTCCATCATGGGCATGCTCAGCAGTAGACGACTAATGGAAACTTATCGCAAAGCAAAAAAAATGTTGTTCTGTGAACTTTCGGAAGGGAAGAGGCACCAGGGTAGACCACTGCTCAGATATAAAGATGTCTGCAAAGCCTCAATGAAAAACTTTCTATAGGTCCCAGCACATAGGAAGGACTAGCTGATGACAGAGTTGTGTGGAAAGCCAAATTACGAAAGGCGCAGAGTCTTTTGAGAAGAGACTAATGTATGAGCTGAACGACAAGAGAGAAAAGCGAAAACTCAGAAGTTGTCACAGTAAAACACTTGCCAATTGACCATCTGTAAAGACGAAAAACTATATATATATATATATATATATATATATATATATATATATATATATATATATATATATATATATATATATATATATATATATATATATATATATATATATATATATATATATATATATATATATATATATATATATATATATATATATATATATATATATATATATATATATATATATATATAAAGCCCATTCTAGAAATATCTTATTCTGACGCTGTGAGGCAAAACAGGATTAGAGAAAAGAGAAACTGGCTTTACTACCAAGTTTCGTATGGGATTTATGTATGACATTTTTTCTGATTGTAATGGCTATCAGGTGGACATAAAAAGTGCTTTAAACACATCATTAAAGTGTCTCTAAAATGCTTTGATATAGACAACACTGTGCTGAGAATCTCTTGCGCAATATTGCCAAATACAGTATTGCAACATCAGTTACAGAAGAGTTCTCCATATATCATGGACTGAGAAGAAATAGATCTATCCAGAAAGAACTCAAAATCAAAGAAAACTGGCTGATACTAAAAATAAGAATGAGAAATTGAAGTATTTTGGATATATAAAGAGATACGAAAGACTGACCGGAAGCATTGCACTGTTTTGGAACCTGCATGGAAAGAGGAGATGGGGAAGGCCTAGACAGACCTGGAGAAGAGAGCTGGAGGCGGATATTAAAAGGATAGGTAAAACATGAAAAGAATTGGAAGGGATGGCAAGAGGAAGAGCTGGATGAAGTTTGTTGAAGACTTGTGCTCTGTTGGGAGTTGAAAGAGAGGAAGAGCTGGAATGAAGTTTGTTGAAGACTTGTGCTCTGTTGGGAGTTGAAAGAGAGGAAGAGCTGGAAGAAGTTTGTTGAAGACTTGTGCTCTGTTGGGAGTTGAAAGAGAGGAAGAGCTGGAAGAAGTTTGTTGAAGACTTGTGCTCTGTTGGGAGTTGAAAGAGAGGAAGAGCTGGAAGAAGTTTGTTGAAGACTTGTGCTCTGTTGGGAGTTGAAAGAGAGAAAGAGCTGGAAGAAGTTTGTTGAAGACTTGTGCTCTGTTGGGAGTTGAAAGAGAGGAAGAGCTGGAAGAAGTTTGTTGAAGACTTGTGCTCTGTTGGGAGTTGAAAGAGAGGAAGAGCTGGAAGAAGTTTGTTGAAGACTTGTGCTCTGTTGGGAGTTGAAAGAGAGGAAGAGCTGGAAGAAGTTTGTTGAAGACTTGTGCTCTGTTGGGAGTTGAAAGAGAGGAAGAGCTGGAATGAAGTTTGTTGAAGACTTGTGCTCTGTTGGGAGTTGAAAGAGAGGAAGAGCTGGAATGAAGTTTGTTGAAGACTTGTGCTCTGTTGGGAGTTGAAAGAGAGGAAGAGCTGGAATGAAGTTTGTTGAAGACTTGTGCTCTGTTGGGAGTTGAAAGAGAGGAAGAGCTGGAATGAAGTTTGTTGAAGACCTGTGCACTGTTGGGAGTTGAAAGAGAGGAAGAGCTGGAATGAAGTTTGTTGAAGACTTGTGCTCTGTTGGGAGTTGAAAGAGAGGAAGAGCTGGATGAAGTTTGTTGAAGACTTGTGCTCTGTTGGGAGTTGAAAGAGAGGAAGAGCTGGATGAAGTTTGTTGAAGACTTGTGCACTGTTGGGAGTTGAAAGAGAGGAAGAGCTGGATGAAGTTTGTTGAAGACTTGTGCTCTGTTGGGAGTTGAAAGAGAGGAAGAGCTGGAAGAAGTTTGTTGAAGACATGTGCTCTGTTGGGAGTTGAAAGAGAGGAAGAGCTGGATGAAGTTTGTTGAAGACTTGTGCTCTGTTGGGAGTTGAAAGAGAGGAAGAGCTGGATGAAGTTTGTTGAAGACTTGTGCTCTGTTGGGAGTTGAAAGGTGAAGAAGAAGAAAGAGATATGAAAGTTTTGAGAAATCCATTATGGTAAAAGACATCCCAGCAAAGAGGGGATGAGGAAGACTACAGAGAAAATGGAATGAGGATGTAACTGATGATTTGAGGAATACTCAAATACTCCAGTGCTGTATTGAACCAGTACTTATGTATGGCAGCAAATCATGAACAAACAATCAATAAGATCGCTGAAACTGGAAGCCAAAGACATGTGGTTTTACGGAATAATGCTGAAAATTGATTGGACAGCAAACAAAACAAATGATGAGGTTTTAAAACATACCTGCACACAAAGAAACTGCATCAAAATGCGAAAAGGAGGTTTAGAACATTTGGTGACAACGGGTAAAATTCATAAAAGGAGAAACCTTTGAAGGCTGAGGGAGAAGATGGATGGTCTGACATTGTGGTTCGAGAAAAGATTGATGCTAAAACTGATTAACTGCACCAGTAAGAGAGAGTTGTGGAGAGACATGATCACCTACACTGGTTGTGTGGCAGTTAATTGACTGATATAAAAAAATGTAATTTGATAAAAAGTACATAAATAGAAAATATATCACATGCATAAATAACATCAGCTTTGTACACAAACCTATGACATAATGAACACATGAACATAATTTAACAAAACCATACTCCAGAGTGTCGGTTGTGTACGTATCATCATGACACTGTTGACCCTACCTCTTAGGTTTCAAGCGTTGGATGATGTCAGGAAGATTTTTATTCCTTCAAGGCCAGATAAATACATTCACTTTATTAGTGATAGTAATATATAATAAATCAGTTTCAGTTTGGAATATCTTCATTGCAGACATGTCTATAGGTGCTCTGATCTCCTTCACAATATCACCAACAGTGTCCAGCGATTGACCGTACCAGTACAATTTTGATTGATAAGCCAACTCATACACCTATTGTGCTGTTCTTTTCTGGTCACTACAATCATCAATCCCAGTTCTTGCAATCTAGCAGTTGACATGGATTGGTTAATGAAAATTCTCTTTGCAACCACACTCTATGAGGGCATTTAGAATGTCAGTTCTATCCATTAGCTGATCCTCTTATATGGTGGCAGAACCAGCCAGTTTGTCTGCTCTCTCATTGCCAATGATACACATGTGCCCTGGAATAATTCTTGGAGTGTAATTCTGCAAATTGTTGATGATTGTAGTGATTCAGTCCATTGCCTGCACACCTAACCAAACTTCACCTTTCGGATATAGTGAGAGTAATACATAATAAATACATTAAAGTAAGAGCGGTAAATCTACAACCCTAACCAGACTGCAAGAATACCAGGTCAAATGTGGTGTAGCTAGACAAGAGCACTATACTGGTAGCCAAAGAAGTATAGTAAGCCAAAAAAGAACTGACATTGTTAGTTGCCACAATCTGAAAGACATACTAAATAGGAGATCGGTGCACTTATGACTAAGTGGTTCAATGTGCAGTGATGATGATCCGACGACTAAACTTTATACGCACTAAAAAATTACTATAACATGCTCATATTAGTGATTAGTCAGCATGATGTTGACCTTACTTGATCATGGCCAAAGAGTGGGGGCCTTCATAGAACCAATAGGCAACTAAATACATTTAAACAAATTTCAAGCAGCTCCCATTCGAAAGAATGATGACAGCTGAGTTTTACACTTTTCAAAGATAATTGGGCCCACTTGTTGTGGCATTACAGGGTAAGGGTCCAATAAAAAAAAGTCCTCTGTATACCATGTACAGAGTAGAGAACAAATAGATCTACCCAGAAAGAACTCAAAATCAAAGAAAACTGAATGATGCTGTAAAAAATAAAGAGAAAACTGAAGTATTTTGGAAACATAACAAAACATGAAGATAACAATTATAGAGGGAAGCATCCAAGCAAAGAGAAGAAGAGGAAAACAATATAATGGATAGATTCGGGATGTGACATGAAATGAGCATGACAACAGCGGTGGTGGAACATATGGTCTATGAGAGAGAAAAATTCCAAAGGACTGTTAGGGTGGCAAAGTTCAGTTCAGAATAAGCTATTGGATGATGACAAGTAACAACATCACAAACAAAAAAAAGTACAATGTTTAAATGTTAAGCTGTCCTTGCTCAGCAAGCGTGTACGACAACTCATTTCTATTTACAGTCTTGAGGTTGCTTAGCTTGCGATTTGCCATGGCCTTCTGGGATATTTTATTCTTGCTTCTCATATTCGGAGTTCTTCCGCTCTTTCTCCTGAAGGAAATACAAGAATCATACAATTAATGATAACAACTGTGACTACACAAAAACAAGTTTAGTTTAGTCATCGGATCATCATCACAGCACATTGAAGTGCTCCGATCTTTTCAGTATGTCTTTCAGCATGTGGCAACAAATGACACCAGTTCCAGTTTAGTCGTCAGATCATCATCACTGCATATTGAACCAATTAGTTCATAAGTGCTCCGATCTTCTCAGTATGTCTCAGCGTGTGGCAAGTAACGACACCAGTTCCTAGTTTAGTTTAGTTGTCGGTTCATCATCGCTGCACATCAAACTGATTAGTCCATAAGTGCTCCGATCTCCTTCTCAGTATGTCTTTCATCGTGTGGCAACTAACGACACCGGTTCTTTGTTGGTTTACTATTCTTTGGTTACCAGTATAGTGCTCTTGTCTAGCTACATCACATTTGTCTTGGTATTTTTGCAGTCTGATTACATTGTAGTGATTCAATCTATTATCTACACACCAAATCAGCCTCCCTTTTTGAATCCTACTCAATGAATCACACAGGATGCACACATGAGTATAGTTTGTGATTTAAATCAGCGTAGTGTCTAAAAATACAAAAATACTGTCTTTAATGCCCGTGTAATACCGCTTTTTAAGGCAATGTAGGACAGGGGGGACATGAGCCTATGGGATTTAATGGCCGCATGGCTAGTGCAGTCAGTATCTGTTCAGTAAGGAGTTTCCTTTATGCCCTCGACAACAAAAACTCCTTGGCCTAACTGGGGATTGAACCCGCATCTCCCTCATGGGAACCCGCGCTCCAATCCTTTCGATCAGACACTCAAGTAGTGCCTTAGTCTCCACCAATACTCAGATTGTCATGCTACTTGTTGCAAACATAAAAAAACACAGTACACTCAAATAAAAAGAAATCATTGCTTATGAGTGATTATTCTAGAGAGGGAGCTACAGTAGTGTAGTTGTTAGCGAACTCGCTTCTTAGGCTAGTGGCTTGAATTCAATTCCACAGTGGGCATGGAATATTTTTCTGACCATAACAGCTTTCAGGTCGACCCAGCCTCAATTGGGTACCTTGAAAAGCACTGGGAAGTAAAAGCTGCAGGCGTGATGCTGACCACATCACCCATCGTGTGCAATGGTAAATGAAAAATCCAATAACACTCAATATACCTTGAGGTATAAAAAGGACTTAAAAAAATTATAGAGAGAATGAAGACTAGCTCCATCCAATTGTCACATAATACAAGTTAAATAAATTAACATACCGACTGATGCCAGCGAATCATAAGAGCCCTTTCTTTTTCTCCAAAGGGCACAGAATATTTAATCATCTGTTCTCGTCTGCATTCTGTGGTCACCGTTTGCTCAACAACAAGAACAATGTTTGCCCACTGTAGAGGATAGAAATAAACAATATGTATGTTATGTTCAATTATGTTATTCGATCGGCATCATGGTACATTGGACATCCTTAAGTGTGCTTCGCTTAAAGTCCACTTGCTCACCGTACCATGAGAAGTTGATTACTATATCTTTTCTCTCTAGCACGAAGACGACACTGTCTGGCATGTCCAAACTTAACTCCTAATTCTTGCAATTGGTCCAGTGTCTTAGACTCGCCAATATCACATAAATGAGCATACACCGCATTGATGACATCGGCTCTGTTCATACTTCTGCCAGCTCGTCAGAGTATTGTTTGCAAGAAAGTCAGCACGTTCATTGCCCTGCACTTCTGTATGTCCAAACTTAATTCCTAATTCTCACAATCGGTTCAGTGTCTGAGACTCGCCAATATCACATAAATGAGCATACACCGCATTGATGACATCGGCTCTGTCCATATTTCTGCCACCTTGAGTCGGGGCATTATTTGCAAGAAAGTACATTCATTGAGAGCGCGGTAGCGTAGTTGTTAGTGAACTCGCTTCTCAAGGCTGGTGGTCTGGGTTCAACTCCCGCAGTGCACGTGGAATTTTTCCTGACCGCAACAGCTCTCAGGTCGACCCTGCCTCAACTGTGTACCAGACATGCTCTGGGAAAGTAAAAGCGGTCGGCGTGATGCTGACCACATCACCCATCGTGTGTCAACGGTCAATAAAAAATACAGGCCTAACACTATATTGCCCCATATACCACGAGGTATGAAAGGGTTACTTCATTACCCTGCATGACCAAGAATCAGCGAAATCAGTGTACAGCAAAATCAGTGTCTTGAGATGTGATCTCCAAATGCTGTCCACCCATTCTGCATGCACACTTCCAGTTTCAATTCTTTGAAGCATATTCATCGAGTCTGATATGATAATCGTATGGGTGGCCTATTGCTCAGGCACCCATGAGAGAGCCTTGGAGGCACCGGTGATCTCCATAGTTATGCTCGATGTTGTTGTCTCGAAAGCAGCATGTATGAATATATATGTGACAGCAAAAACAGCTCTTTGACGGACAGCAGTGGCATGAGTCAGCTCTGACAGCCTCCCATAGAACCAATCAGATCTGAATCATGCTATAGTATAACTCAGCAGACACGGTACCAAAAAATGAGGTTTTATGTTTGTAATTTTTACCATTAGCACATCTGTAGAAACGTGTTTCCTGTTGGACAATATGCATGCACCCTCTATGGTTGGAAAGACGCCAGAAGGATACTAACTAGATCTGGGAATAGAGAACCAATATGTGCAGCTTTCTGATAACTGGACACCCACTGTAAATGTGCAGTGACTCAGAAAGTGATGATCCTATTGCCGTGAACATTTGCCTAGAGCAGTACTGTCTAATTTAAAAAAATATTGGGGTGCATCTGATTTGGTGCCTGTGGATGTGCGGTCGCCATGTGACAATTCAAATACTACTACTACTAATAGTAACAAAAGTAATATTAATATATTTGAAATGCTGACACTATCTACAGTGAAAAAGTAAAGGGTGGGGCTAGGAGGCAGTAGAATTGTTATAAGATAAAACATGATTGCAAAAATAGGGATGAACGTGTTCATTGGAGTGCTACCAAAAAAACAGTAAAATATTGTTTTCTTGAGAAATATGATTCGACTGATTGATAGGACTATCATCATTGCACTTTGGTGAGTAACCATGTGTGCTCCGATATCTTTCTTAAACAGGAAGATCTAAGCTGCAGTGCAAGAACTCTGTAGCACCAGTTCCCGATGTAATTTTGAAGATGGTTAAGATATTTTTGTAGGAATTTTATTTTAAATCTTTTCTAATTAATTTTGTTCAGGCAACGAGGAAATAAAACATAGGAGATGGAAGTGGTTGGAACACACATTTAGAATACAGAAGACCAGACACCCACATGTGGCTTTGAAATGGAATCCGGGAGGCAAGAGAGGTAGGGGACGATCTAGAGAGACACGGAGATGAACTGTAGACAGAGAAAGAGAGCTTGTTTTACAGAAACCCCTAAAACCGTTAATGGAATAAACCTCATGTAAATTTTTGCGTCTGGAATCTCTCCTGGAACACTGGTCTCCCTTTGTTTGATAATTAAAACGAAAGTACCGTAAATTTACCAAATAAATGAACACTTTACCTGTCTAAACCATTCCTTCTGTGTATTCGTGATTAGCTCATAAGTTCTGCCCATCATTGCAATCAACATATTCACCAAAAGCAAGGTCACAAGAATCATGTAAACTATGAAAATGATCTGAAACAAACAATCAATTAACAATTAAGGGCAATTTTCATTAGAAAGATTTAAAAATCGGGACCCTTGCCGGTGCTACAGAGTTTGTGCACTGCCGCTTAGATCTTCCTGTATACTCACCAAAGTGCAATGATGATGGTCCTATAAATCAATCAATCAACTGAATAGTTCAGAGAAATAAATTATATTTGTGTAAATGTATAATTCAGTGTTATTTGTGTTTAATGATATCTTCAGCGATCTCTGGTCATGCGCTTAATTTACTGAGGACCACAAACTGGGCAGCCAGCTTCAGGTCTGTCAGGTTTCCGCAAAGATTAGTTTTTAGGTCAACATGTTGCTTCTCAGCTCAAACAGGAGAGGACAGTCTTGCAGGACATGCTGCGGTGTCTGTTCCGCCTGTTGACACAGTCAGAGTGCTGACTTATTCCTAGTTTTTGATATTTTAATTTCAAAATTTGATATTGTGAAATTTAATACTCTGTTGAGTCCACAGTTTCCGGTACGTAGGCGAAATATAATGACCTGGTCTGTTCTGCTGATGTCTCTGAGGAAGTCTTTTCCATAATCATATCCAGTGTTTGTCTTCCAGTCTATTGCAGATTTTCTCTGTATGAGGGTTTTGACCTCTAGAAAAGAAGGTGGTTGGTAAATTTTCTCTTTTGCAATGACTTCCTTAGCCAAGACATCAGCACTCTCATTGCCTGCAATACCACAGTGGTTTAATGATATCAACAGGAGAATGCTAAGAATCACTTTTGACTGCTAAAGTAACAAATGCTGATGTGTTGAAATAGGTCACGGCACAGAGAAAATGTTTCATCAATATAAGAAAGAGGCACTCATTATTTTTTTAGCATGTGATGAGAAAGGGAATTTTAGAACACATTGTGACAACCAGTAAAATCAATGATAGATGAGACAGAGGAAGACAGAGAGAGAAAGTTCTGGAAAATCTAGCTTCATGGCATGGAAGAGTGTCAACATCGAAAATTGATAGTTCCAAGGACAAATGTTTATTAACATCTATGATCAAAGAATATCAAAACAGGCATTGAAGTGGAGGCAAAAGTTCAAGAAAGAGAGGCCACCCCAAGGGGAACCCTGAAACAAACTTTGCTGAGAGAGGCAAGAAATATTGCACTAAATTCCATTAAAGAGATTGAACGAGGACAGGAAACCATGAAGACTCAGGTTAAGAGGAGAAAATGGCGATGGGTTAGGCATATTCTATGTCAAGTGTCACTAGACAAGCACTTGAGCGGAGCCCGCAAGGAAAATGGAAAAAAGGATGCCCTCAACAGACCTGGGGATGAAGGGTGCTCGACTATCCTGAGACCATAAAGAAAACAGAAAGATATGGAAAAGTGGCGAACTGTTGTTGACACCCTATGCTCCACGAGAAGCGGAGATGAATAAGTCAAGTCAATGAATCACTCAGAATGCATGCATGTAGTTTTGTGACTCTAAACTCTTGCACTCTAACATAAAACATGGATTGGTTTCAATAAAAGTTCACCAGCTTTACAACATTCAAACAATAAAATACAACAAAATACATACTTTAATAATGCCTTGAAATGGTGGTGGTAATTCTGCAAAAAACCCATAGAGGTCTTCGAAATCTCCGACAGACATAGAAAACATGCCCATAATATTGTCAAGCGGGTAGGAGAACACATTTGTCTTCATACGAAATGGGATATATATAGCTGAGAAGGAAAAAGACATTCTAAAAAATACTAATCACAAACAACATTTAAAATAAAATATATACCATACTTATGTACTCTACTCTTCAACATTAGCCTACCGTATCGTGCTTCGAGGGTTTATGTGATCTTTCAGGCTATGTCGGTGACAATCTAACTCCTGGAAGGTTTAACCAAGCCGAACAGACTGAAGTGAAAGGCCAGGGAGCAGGATGGGGCCTCATAAGGTGACAGTGCAGAACCAACCGGCGAGTGGTAAGTGCTATGGCTGCAACCAACACATCCCCAGCTATGGGATTAAATAGCAGTCGTCCTCTCTTTCCCTTGAGGAGGATGTCCTTTGTCTTTTCTACCTCTATGACATTTTCCCCTCAAGTATATGGAAATTAAACTATAGCGTCCAGGGAGCACACACTGCATAAAAGCCTGGGTTGGTGAGCTCGGCGACAGAAGGCTGAAGTTACAGTAGGACGACTCCACACAGATCCAGGAAGACAGATCTCGTCAGCAGAGGACTGCAACTATCTAGAGAACAAATTCAAAAAAAGATGTCTCCAGAAACGGAACGTGTCTGCCATTATTGACGGGGAGGAATCAACACATATGAATGACTCAATGGCCATGTGCTCTACATAAACCATCAGTATGCAAACTTTTCTATATTTGTTGGGGAGACTCAGCTCCTATGGGTCTACCGGGAGTGAAATGTTGTCAGTTCCGTAACCAATAACCTTCTTCAAACGCTTCATATCGACCACTTGTTAACCACTCTGTGTGAATTGTATGTAATCTGAGCCTAAGAGCGATTGTACGTTGTGGCAGTTATGCACCTACAAGTAGGTCAGCACATCCGATTTCTGCAACGATTTTTATTTACTAGGTAGCTTCCTAGGCCCCTACATCAGTTGCTTCTTACGACATGCCCTGTAGGTCACATTGGTACTATTCTTTGCTTCCTAGCGGCCCTGGCACTACACGGGTGAACCAATAACATATGTTAGGATAAAAATAGTTAGACCATTAATTTCGTAAATACTGAGGGACTACTGCATTCCTTTCTATTGGACTTTTTACAACAGTTATTTTATATGTAACAATTTTGTGACCGATATAAGAGAAGACTGCAGTAAAACTTTGTAGAGTGGCGAAACACATAAAAACAAAGTACTATAGTTTTACAAAGCACAAAACAATATACAGCGACTTTATGGTCACAACTTAGCCACAGGATTGTTTACATTGTATAAGCCACTATAATGGTATGTGGTACTAAGCCATTGCCTTGCGAGTCGAAGGCAGTATGCTCAAATCCAGGCCGCTTCATTTTAGTTCAAGAGTGCACTTTTTCCAGAGACCATTAGAATTGTTACCAGAGCAACGGAGTTCGTACTTTGAGCAATATTCTTGGTAGGTGGTGTGTCATTTCTCCGAGAGAGGACCGAGCCATATCGGGTAATACTCGGTGGAATGAAGCCAACACTTCAGCTTAAGAACCCTTTAAACCCGTAACCAATCCTACAGACGTCCATTTAAATGGTACAACAAATTCTTTTATTTTGCAACAAACATTCCAAGTTTTAAAAGTAAATATATATACAGATAATCACTGATTACAATTACGAATATAAATATGAAGATATCAGGGAAAAAAGTGGGTACAACATTAGTACTGAAACCAACAAATTAAATGGTTCGACCACATAAGCAGATTACCAACAGAAAGTGCACCTCAAAGAGCAATGTTACTCTGATACAGTGGATACAAAGCATAAGGCCGTCCACACCAACGGTGGATCTAAGAGATAACAGAGGCAACGACGAAAGGCACTATCTATGAAGCGCACGCAAGGGCTCATTCTATAAATTTCTTCTTATCCTGCTGCTGTGAGGCAAAACAGGTTTGGAAAAAAGAAATCTGTGAGGTAAAGCAGAATAAGAGAAAAAAAAGAAGAAATACTAATTAGAGTAATTTTTCTGTCACATTTTACAGTCTAATTAAGACAATTTAAGAAAACACATAATCTATCTATCTGTTCTCTAATCCTGTTGTGCCTTTCAGCGTCAGGTCGAAAAAGGAGACACCTGGAGCGAGCCTCACTTTGCATCTTGTCTTTCTTTCTCTTCTCCAATCCTGATTAGCCTGTCGCCGAGCTTCAGGTTAAAAGAGTTTTCTAGCACAGGCTTTGTGTGTGCTTCATAAATAGTGTCTTTCGTTGCCTCTGTTATCTCGAGGTCCACCTTTAGCATGGCCGGCCTTTTACTTTGTATCCAATGTATCAGAGCAGCATTGCTCTCTGTGGTGCACTAATCTGCTTATGTGGCAGAACAATTTAATTTGTTTCTTCTTGATAAAGTTCAGTACTGATGTTGTACCCATTTTTTCCTGATGTCTTCATTTCAAAACTGGTCTCTTCTTGTTCCAGCATTCATTGTAGATCTCTGTTGTGACTAGTTTTCTTCTGTCATTTAATGTCAGTGTCCAGGTTTAGCACTGATAGCATAATGTAGGGAGAAATATTATGTTGAACAATGCTCTTTTTGTGTTCATGGTGACCTGTTTGCGTTTTAAAATTGGTGTCATTTGTCCTAGTGATTGATTTGCTTTGTTGCATCTATGTTGAATTTCGTTAGTTACTCTTCCGTTTGCTAAAAGATGCTCCCTAGGTATGTAAAGTCTTTGACTTGTTTTAATGGGCATTTGTCAATGGAGATATTGGTGGTGTTTTCCTCTCTAGCGAATGTCATTACTTCAGTTTTGTCTATGTTTATTCTCATGTTGTATTTGTTGCATGCTAACTGGAGTCTGTTAATGTGTTGCTGTAGCTGTTCTTCTGTTGTTGATACGAGTGCTTGGTCGTCTGCAAAAAGAAATTCGTTTAAGAGTTCCCCAATGTTGTTCTCTTCACTAGTGTTAGCAGTTTTACAGATTTGATTTATATATCTGATGAACAGCAGCGGTGATAGTACACATCCTTGTCTTACTCCTGACCCAATGAAAAACACATAATAAAGGACATACAGGCAAGAAAGACCGACTTCATCGCAATAGTTTTCCCTTATGGCTCTGTCACTGTCTGCAGAAAGTGTTGCACAAAGCGCAGACTTCATAGCTTCAGCAACAATCCTAGAGATCTCGTGACAAAATTGCATATGTGACTAGGTCCGGATTCAAACCTAGAACCTTCAGAATGACAGGCAAATATCTTAACCACTTAACCATAAAGACTCCCAAAACATGAAGAAAAATAGGACAAGGAGTATAGGCAGGAAACATAATAAATTAAACGTTCATATCAACAGTACTATAGTCAAACAAGTAGAAGAGTTCAAATACTTATGAAGTGTATATGTCCTTTTTATCTTTACAGACGGTCAATTGGCAAGTGTATTACTGTAACAACCTTACTAAAACCTATGTGCAATAAAATTCTGGTGCCCCAAAACAATTACGGCAAAATCTCAGCAACCTATGTGGGGTCTAGAGTCAAAAGCAAAATCACTGCAGGATGAATGAAGAAGAATTATAATTTCAACTGACGTTGACAGTTAATTGGTTTACCATATCAAATAAATCTATTCTAGCTATATCTTCTTCGTGTCCCGTTTGACATATAAAGTTGAAACAAAAGAGTTCCATTGTTGCCGTTCTGCTACCTTTCAACTAATTGTTTCCCATGTCAGGTCATAATCTTTCAAATCAAGAATTGTTTCCACATTTCTTCTCTGTGTTTCATTTGGACGCCCAGGCCGGCCTTCTTTTCCCATTCGCTGCCCAAGTCAATGTCACTAATGGCATATAACATACATGTCCAATACCCCTCCTTCTTTGTCTTTTAATAATGGTCCGCACTATTTTTGTCTTTCCTCAGGTGTATGATGGAATTGGTTGTCCACTCTTGCCGTTAAGCGTAGGGATGGGAGCTTTCATTTGTGTTCCAGGGCCAGATGAGTCGCCTTTGTTGTGTTATATCCGTGTTTATTTAGTGTGGTCTTAATATTGTCTATCCATCTTTTACTTGGTCTTCTTTTGACTCTAGTACCTGATCTTTTTTTTGTTGCATGTTGTTAATGCCAATGATGCACTGTTGTTTTAAAAGCTTTTAATTTGTTGTTGTATTTGGCCAGAAAATTTGCATGATTCTTCTTAACTCTTTCCACGCCCATTTATTTCCTCAATTTTTAAGCAATTAATTCAAGGAAGTAAAAAAAAAAATTTTTAATTACTATCCCAACTACTCGTCAATAAATAAACATATATATATTATTATATACTAAATTGAAGAACACTGGACAACCCAATAGAATAACAAGGTTGAAAAGTAGTAGAAGTAAAATAGTAGAAGTAAAACCAGAAAGACTTCTTATAAAGGAAGCAACTCTATGGCGCAGTGTGCGGCTTAAAGCGTGCAACGGACTTCCGCCGTGGCGCAGTGTGCGGCTTAAAGCGTGGAAAGAGTTAAACATTTCTTTTGAAATGTCTCCAGTTTGTGTTTTCATTTCTTGTCATTTTTCAGCACTCACTTCCAGGAATATGCTTGCATCGAAAATATCAATTGATGGATAAGGGAGATGTTCTTCAGTCTCTTGGCAACCTACTGTTGGATGAGGAGACTAAAATTGATGTTGAATCAATCCATCAATTTAGGGAGTTTAGAATTACATGTTGTACAAGTAGAACTGGGTGCTTGAGGAGCAGAGAGAGAAGCGTTTAACCAGCAAGCCACAGGAATCATCACATTAGTATGCATACCCTTCAGCATCTGTTGGGGGAGACTGAGCACCTATGGGTCTGCCTGGAGTGCTATGACGTCAGTTCCGTAACCAATAACCAGTACTGACTACTGTATAATAACACTCCCAAGACACTGCTTCTATATATTTTAAGTTGTGTTTAGATAAATCAATCAAAATTGTTAAAATCAAATGCAAGAGAGGTAAATTAGTAATGAAAAAAAGGTTAAAAGGGGTTAAATTGCAGCTAAAAGTTGAAACAGGAAACAATGAACACTAATATGAACCAGAAAAAAACAACTTGTTTTGTAAACAATTTCAAAATAGTTCTATTTATAAATCTAACCTAACATCAAGTGGGTTAATAAATTTCTGACATCAAAAACGAAAATTTAACCCTTTCACTCCGTAATTTTTTTTAATGACCGGACGCATTTACATGTCAATGTATACTGAATTAGCCAGTATACAGGCTCTGCATCATCTTCAAAGATACTGCGAGCCGGTATATCGGTTTAGAAGGGTGAAAGGGTTAATTTAAAGAAGAAAAAAAACACAGCACATCTAGATAAATTTTTGTTTGTTCAGGCCTACTTTTCCCATTTGTGGGTAGCGTGTGGATTCAAACGTGTCATAAAAATCGCCAAACTGTCCGAGGGACATTATGATCATCCCCATAACAGATTCTTCTGGCTTCTCAAATGGGCTTCCTACTTGTCCCATAAAAATGATAAACATAGCTGAAATGTACAGACAAAGAAATATCGATATAAGGGAAGATTGCAGTAAAACTATGTAGTAATGGCGAAACATGTAAAAACAAAATACTGTAGTTTTACAAAATACAAAAACAATAACAATGCACAGCGACGTATCCAAGTCACAGTGATCCGATCATGTTCCTCTGATGACTGAAGTCAATTTGCTCTAGAGAATCGTTTTGTACCTATCTGTGGCATGAGTTGATACCATCTCACGTGTTTACCATCTCACGGACTCAACGCTCTACATTCCTGTGCTTCTTAATACTTTCTCTTCTCATGCTCCATATTCTATATGTGTGTATGTTAAATGTATATATGTTATACATATTTTTAATTTTTATTGTTGATCTTCTTTTTTTCCACTTCTAGTTTTTTGCATCTATTTCGTTCTTCGTTTTTAGTCACAAATTTTCATTTTAGAGCCGCTATGAATTTATTGTCTGATTCTATATGTTGTGTGCAATGTAAGAAGTGAATTCCTTCACTTCTGTTGTATCCTTTGCTTGATAAAGGCCTTGTGGTTGAAACGTTACTCTGTATTTTTATTGTTTTTATAAAACTACAGTACTTTGTATTTACATGTTTAGACAAAGAAATACAGCACAGACTGAGATTAGGTGAGAAAAATACAATTAGGCTGTGAGAAATTTGGTATTATTATATCATAAAGACTCTAGTCGACCCTGTATCAATTGGTTATTGGTTACTAAACTGATGTCACAACACTCCGGGCAGACCCATAGGTGCTCAGTCTCCCCAACAGATTTTGAAAGGTATGCATACTGATGGTTCATGTCACTCACTAGTTAAACACACTCCTCTCTCTGTCCCTCAAGCATCCAGCTCTACTTTTACAACCTGTAATTCCAAACTCCTTAAATCGCTGGAATGATTCAATGTCAATTTTAGTGTCCTCATCCAACAGTAGGTCGCCAAGAGAACAAAGAACATCACCCTTATCTATCCTAAACTTCCCAACAATCAATGCATCAATTGATTTATCGGTTGGGTACCAGAGAAACAATAAGAAGTAATAGCAACCTGCATGATGTTGACCACATCTCCAATCATGTGTTGTTTGTCAAAGAGAAATATGGGATTAAACATTGTATTCCCCAACATACTTCAGAGTATGAAAATTCCTGGGGAGGAGCATCAGATAGAGATGTCAGAATAAGAATACAGAAGGGTTGAGGTCAAAAGGAATCAAATCTAAAACCAAAATTAGAATATTTAACCCCAATGTTAAAGCAGTTCTGCTGTATGGATCAGAAATATGAAGAACGACTAAAACAATAATGAATAATGTGCAAAAATTCATCAACTGGTGTCTGTGCAGAATAGAAGGACTGAGATGGTATTATAGGGTCACAAATGAGGAGCTTATGGAGAGAACAAGACTGATCACAGTGAACCAAGAGATGAATAAATGGTTGATTATTTATTTGAGATCATCTCCATTACACTCTTCCATAATTGCTCCGATCTTTCAAGCATGTTTTTTTCAAATAGAAATGGTGCTGGATAGGACACACCTTTAGGGAATGCTAACCCGAAACAAATGCTTGCAGAAAACTAATGCACCAGGTCATAAGGCGCATAACATGGTGCAACACCCTCCTCACAATAAGGAATGGGATAACGGATTCTACGGTCGCCAATCTGCCTCGGAGATGTAGCCACGCAGTGAGAATGTCAGACCTACCATCACGAGGGTGGCCAAAATGGGGAAGCAGAAATAATAGGAATTATATCCTACAGAACTGCTCCCAGTATGCAGACTTGAGAATAAAGAGGTGACCCACTTACACCAGCGTCCAATACAAACTATATGGTGTGGCTGATAATCTGAGGCAGACGGCTGCCTTTATTAGAGAATCAAATCCCAATCTAGTGAGAATGCAGAAGAAAAAGAAGAAGGACACACCTTGAGAAAACCCAAGGGAATGTAACCAGAAAGGTCATTGCCTGCAGGTAAAATGAAAGATTTAGATGTTCAAACCTACACAAAATTACCTACCTTGTGAAAATCCGATGATAAACACCAGGTAAATAATGAAAAACTGAAGTAGGTCTTTGCGTATCATGTGATAGATCATCACAATTGATGGGCCTACAATACGAAAACCCCTGAGGAAAATAAAACATAAACAGAATAAAAAAGAGAGTCAATTTTGTTGTCTTTATATATGCTCATCACTTAAACAAAGGGCAATCGCAAGTTATCTTAAATGCTGCTGGTCTGTTGTCTTTTCACATATTGTCTTTTTGGGTTTGATGCTCATTGTGTCAGTTGTTTGTTTGCATTCGTTCTTAGCAACCAAGAGACAATCAGTTTTTTTTGGTGTCAGGGCATGCAGGTGTAAGGGGAAATGAGCGTGTTGATAGGCTTGTAGGTATGTCTGCTGTAAAAAGAGGGCGAGCAATGGACCAGGCTGATATTATGAATTCTCTAAAGGAGAGAGGATGTGTAAATGATTCAAGTAATAGTGGTGAATCTACAACCCTAACCAGATTGCAAGAATTCCAAGTCAAATGTGGTGTAGCTAGACTAAAGCACTATAATGGTAGCAAAGAAGAATAGTAAACCAACAAAGAACCAGTGTCGCTAGTTGCTACACGCTGAGAGACATACTGAGGAGGAGATTGCAGCACTTATGGACTAATTTATAAAATAAAACTAAACTATTGTCAACCAAGAGATTGGGGCAATATGAAGGCAGAAATCACAATTAAGCAGCTGATAGCAGATAATGCATGTGAAGATGATGTTGTTCATACCAATAGGTCTGTGTATCGCAGTGAGAAGAGGCTAGAGTTTTCTTACTAGTGGACATGATAGAGTTATTGCAGGTGAGTTATTGCAGGTTAAACAGAGCACACAGGACAACTACTTTCAGTATACCAATGGGGGTGTCCAATAGTTTTCTGGGATATGTTTACTGGGGTCACTGTTGTTTCTCAGTCGATGTTTCGGTAGGTTCAAATGGCAGGCTGCATTATGAGTGGATGTTATTGTTGTTTTTTTAAACCACAGAGGCTTATGTGGATCTACTAGCGTGGGTATGCGGGTGTTCACGGAAATGAGAGAACAGACAGATTTGCATCAACAGTGTTGATAATCGGGGTGTGCAGGAAGGATAAGGGGAACAATCTTCAGTCTGCTGGTAACTGTCTATTTGATGAGGACACTAAAATTGATGTTGAATCTATCAAGCAATTAAAAGTTTGAATTAAATATTGTACAAATAGAACTGGATGTCTGAGAGGCAGAGAGAAGAGTGTATTTAACCAGCAAACTAGTAAGAGTAAGTATGCATACCCTTTGACATCTGTTGGGGAGACTGAACACCTATGGGTCTGCCTGGAGTGCTATGATGTCGGTTCATCAACCAATCACTAAATAACCCACTCTGAGTGATCTGTGTAGTTATTGCTGAGAACGTGAATATATTGCGTCCACTAGGCCCCTACAGCATGTAGGACAGACATCCAAATTTCAACCAAAATATGTGTATATTATCCAGCAGGACACACATTTGTACAGGCGGGTAACTAAGATTTTACACCAAAAATACCCCCTTCTGGAGTTGTACTGTAGAATGGTATTAGATCTGATCAGTCATAGGGAGGCTGTCAGAGCAGACTCCTGCCAATTGCGCCAGTTTTCCGACTAGCTTCACTCCTGTCAGCTAGTGTAAAATGTCTTCGTTTCGCAATGATATATTTTTACAGGAATAGGTTGTTCAGCCATTGTCAAACACCCAAAATGGAAGACAGCGGTGCTAATTTAATCTGTCTTCTCACCTCAAGATTTGCCTGACAAAACCTCCTAAATGCACAAGGCTATTCTCAATTTAACTCTGAAGGTTGCTGGAGCACTCAAGACATCCCCCCACATATGGTACTTGCACAATGGGATGGAAATTTGGACTCAACTTTCATAAATTTGCAATTACAGCTAATGATGCATTTTCCACACTGTTGTTCTTTTTAGAGTGATGTTGCAAGTAAACCAATTCAAGCTTAAGGTGTGTCCACGTGCCAACCACCTGAATGACTGTGGTACAGCCAGTCTCTAACGTGGAAATGGATTCTCTGTCTCGCAATGGAGATTGTGCATGTAGACAGGGATCCTTCGTGGTTTATTTCCTTTTGGGGCACATGGGTGTCATAAGCAAAGAGAGAGCAGACAGGCTGGCTGTGACCCCATATCAGGGGGTCAGCCAATGGATAGAGCTGACATTCTGAACGACCTTATAGAGTGCGGCCGCAAAAAAGATTTTCATTTAAACTAATTCACATCAACTGCTAGATTTCAAAGCTAGGATTGGAGATTGGAGTGGCCAGAAAGAACAGCACAGCAGGTATATGAGTAGGCTCATCAATCAACAACTGGTATGGTCTATCGCTGGAAAACTGTTGAAGATATTGTGAAGGAGATGGGAGCGCCTACTGACATATCTGGAGTGCAATGAAGATAATCCAAACTGAAATATCAGGTTTAAGTAACAGAAACTAAGCCATACTCACCTACAAAAGAAAAGAAAGTACGGAGAGGTACTTAACACGGCCAGCACTCCGACGACATCTTCAAACTGATAAGCACAAGAAGCACGTCCTGGCAACATGGACACTACAAACAGGCATGACAGCAGAAACAATGTCTTGGCTGGGGCCCCAGTCTGCAGATAAAAATAAAGTAAAATTTCACATTCAACATTCCGTAACTGAACAATTTCAATATCAGACCCATTTATTTAGATCTTTTTTTTTTTGCTAAAATTAAGTTCTAAGACAGTGGTTCTCCAACATTTTTGGTCGGGGCACACATGAAGTCCAACAAAAATCATAGGTGCACTATACACAAAAACTTAATAAATAAGATGCAAAAAACAAAGAAATAACTGGAAAATGCTACTTACCTTTATTTATCATTTGATTTATGCCTTTGAGAAGCATGATGCGATTTTTTATCCTAGTGCCTTCTGGCACCGCTTTGCCGACAGCTGATCTGGGATTTCCTAGGGCGCACCTAGGAATGCCATCAGACACACCCTTTAAGAACGTTGTTTTAAAGCAAGAGCTGCAGGTAGCGTAGTTGTTAGTGAACTCGCTTCTTAGGCTAGTGGTCCGGGTTCAATTCCACAGTGGGCGTGGAATGTTTTTCGATACTAACGGCTCTCATGTTGACCCAGCCTCAATTGTGTACAAGAAAAGCACTGGTAAGTAAAGACGGTTGCCGTGATGTTGACCACATCACCCATCGTGTGCCGACAGTCAATGAAAAATACAGGCCTAATGCTGTATTACCCTATATGAAATGAAAATCGTGGCATATCCCAAAGGATGTAGCCATCAACCACAGTAACGAGTCGTTGATTTTCTAGGCACCACTTATACGTTCAGTAGTTTGCCATTGCTTTCTGAATGGTGAGATCTATTTTTACCTTTTGTAAAAATCCACGGAAACAAATTTGCTTCCAAACTTGCCTACCGCGGGGTTTGAACCAGGTACGCTTGGGTCTGTGATCGAGCTCACTACCGCGTAAGCTACAGACGCTCACATTACCCTATATACCATCTGGTATAAAAAAGGTTCCTTACTTATTTTCTTTTGTTCTAAGGGACAGAATAACTTTTTCTTTCTCTCTTCTTTCCTTTTGTTCACTTAAAATATTGTCTATAAATCCAATCTTGTCTCTTCTATTAGCTTCATTGTCTTTTGTAGCTCACACAAATGTCTGCATAGTTTTCTTTCCAGTGTTGTTTTACTAGACCAGTGAGTTTGTAGTGTATTTGTCCTTTGATGATTTTGTTGCAAATTTAGAAATATTATAGTTCATTTGTTTATATATATATAGAATGTCTGTGTTTGGGGGTCTCTGTGGAGTAGAGGTTAGGTGCTCACCTCTCGTGTCAAAGGCACTCTGTTCGTTCCCTCAAGGAGCTATCTGGATATTTTTCCAGAGATTCCTGATTTCAGTGTAGGTGAGGAGTTCCTAGTCCTATTGGAGACTGATGATAAAACTTAGGTCTTGTGTTCAATTTGACAACTTAAAAGAACCCTTGGCAGTTCAAAATCGAGAAGAACAAGCTGGAAAGCCAATGCCCAGGCAAAATTTATTAGAAAAGATTTTCTTTTAAAATTCCGACAAAATATCTTTACTATCTACAAAATTGCATCGGGACCCTTGCCGGTACTACAGAGTTCGTGACCTGCAGCTGAGATCTTCCTGAGTAAGAAAGAGATTCGAGCACACATGATTACTCACCGAAATGCAATGATGATTGTCCTATCAATCAATCTATCAATCAATCAATCATATTGAACTGTTACATTGGAGTTGGTTCTTTCGTGTGTTGCATTTATTTGTGCGTTGAGTGTGTTGTGAATTTGGTTACAATTTAGAAGTGTGTACAACATCAGTGTTACAAAGCATACAGTGACTAGTTTATGTACATGTCATGGTTAAACTTTCTACTGTCTAAACAACATGAGCCTAGTAACACAGCAATCACAAACTAAATATCAGTCTCACCAGAGTGGAGAAAAAGATCCTAAACCCCTGGTGATAAATCTCCTTCATCGCTAGGAATACATACACCATCGCAGAGAAGAGAACTACTATTTCCATGGACATCCTTGCCTAGGAAAATAACAAACACTAAATAAATATAATAATAATTTCTCCCATACCATTATATGTTACATAGGGCCTGCAAGTAATTTCTCCATACCGTTCTGTCCTATTCAACTTGCTCAATCTCTTCCATGGAACTGAGACCGATGTTTCTTGTCTCTTTCTGCAAAGTTAGTTTCAGGGTTTCCCTAGGTCGCATTCTCTTTCTTGAACCCTTTGCCTCCAACTTCAATGCCTGCTTTGGTATTCTTTGATCATTTTTTCTCAATGTATGTCCAACATATCTCTATCTTCTCCCTCATATAACAGTTGTTACTAGTGGTTGACCAGACCAGACATTTCTCTGATCTCATCACTTCTCTTGAATTCGTCCTGTTTTATGATCATTATTTTTCACAGACATCTATTTTCAAATGCATTCAACTTGCTCTTGATATCTTGTCATTTTCCAACTCTTGCTTGCATATGTGAGAACTGATACAACATTTGAACTTAAAATTCTTAATTTAGTTTTAAAACTATATAACTTGCAGTTCCATATTTTATTTAGTTTTAACACTTTCGCTGCCACAGACGACAAAAGTCGCGAAATACCAACTCCCTTTCCCTACCGTCGACGTCTTTTGTCGGCCGACATGTCCGTCGATGATGTTTTTTTAAAAGCGGAGAGTATCGCTTCCGTAACGGGGTCCCGTGATGTACTACTTCCGTATTGTTCCGACGAGCTCTCCAAAATGGCGGATCTAACACACACGCTGTAAACGTCGGTATAAGTGTGATTTTTTGGCGCTTTTCTGTAAGTAAACAAAAATTTTGTATTGTGAAAGCATTTTTAGGTCTATAAAAGATTTTCCTGGAATAACTGTGGGAGGACATATCATAAATAACCTGAGTTATGCTGATTATACTGTCTTAATAGCAAGAATGATATGGAGCTCCAGAAATTAGTTGATAAGGTTGTGACAGAAAGTAACAACAAAGGACTCAGTTTGAAAATTAAGAAGACAGAAGTTATGATAATATCAAAAAGCAGATTTTGCCAAAATGCACCATCACAGTAAATGGGACTGGACTGATCTAAGACAAGTGCAGCAATTTAAATACCTCGGAGTCCTGGTAACATCAGATGGCAGATGCCGATCAGAAATAAAGAGCATAATAGGAAAAGCAAAAACATCATTCCTGAAAATGAGAAGCATTATCTGCAACAAGTCCTTGTCAATCCCGATCAGAATGCGAGTTATTCAGTGCTACATAGAACCAATACTGACATACGGATGCGAGTTATGGACAATGAACACACAGATCGAAAAATCTCTGAGGGCCACAGAAGTGGTTTTATAGAAGAATGATGAGAATTCCATGGACTGCTAAAATGACTAATGTTGAGGTGCTGAATGAGATCAAGACACAGAGAAAGCTTATCATCAATATAAGAAAGAGGCAGTCATCATTTTTCGGGCATGTGATGAGGAAAGGAGGTTTAGAACACATTGTGACAACCGGTAAAATCGAGGGTAGCGAGACAGGGAAGACAGAGAGAGAAAATATTGGATAGCCCGACCATGGCACGGTAGAGCGTCAACATCTGAGTTGATAGCAAATACCAACGAGAGAGATTTGTGGAGATCCATGATCGCCTATGCCAGCGACACGGCACCTGATGATGATGACATTTTTTTCTTCAAAATGGACACGTAGCTGATGAATAGTGATGTCCAAAATGACTCTTTTCAGACTTTTTAGCCAGTGATAGTGTTAAAACGAACTCTGAATGTGATATGAATTTGAACTGTGATTCACGTGACGATGTTTATAGATCAATAGCAGACATTCCCATGGGTACAGGAGTAGATGACGGACACCCAACTCGAAAACGACGGCATATCATACTGTGGATAGGTATGGGGATATCAGTTACTACAATAGCTTGTGGATTATAAAGAATATATTCCACATATAGACAGGTTAGTAGCTCATTAATATATGAACACTATTCCATAGTTTAAAAGTCCTAAGTTTATTAGTTTATTTTTACAATTTTTGAAATTGTCACTCTGAAAACTGATCATGCTGAAAAATAGCGTGGCAGTGAGCTAGACTTTGTTGAAAAATGGCTGGCAGCGAAAATGTTAAAAGCTGATAAATATAGCATAGGCTAAGTTGCTCTAGTACATGTCTATATGTGTTCCGATCTCTGCCTCAACAAATCCAGCAGCGTCCAGCGGTCCAACAAGCAAATACAGAAGGCAGAAAGAAATGTCTATACCTTTTGTTGTACGGCTGAACGCTGTGTTTTCATTATGGTAGGTTTCTGCTCTAGTGCACTAATCTCTGTAACACAGCCAGAAGTCTCATTGCATGTTATAGACTTGATTTAATCTGCAGCCATGCAGCTCTTTAGCATGTGAACCCCCTCTGAGCTTGGATTTTATTTAGTTACCATTTAGAAAATAAAAATCTTGAATAACACATTTGAATTCCAACAGTTTGAAATTGAGCAGCCATCTTGCACAGCACCTGATATAACCTCTCATATGTAGATTAACTCCTAGATGCTAAAAAGCCACGCTATGTGGCGCCTGTATTGGTCACCAATTTACAAATGCCCCACTAAAGGGATTTTAAAAATCTAAGAGTAAAACAGATGTAAATTTATATTCCAGTCCACCTTTACTAATTTAATCTTAGGTCATTCATCATTTCCAGCTTAACATGTGGAGAAGCTGTCTTCGATTTTAGTTTAGTAAACTGTGAAAACTCTGCAAAAAATTTCAACTGATTTTTTAACTTGAAATATGGGCTTCATGTTCTGACAAACAAACTGTAAAAAAAAAAACTCATAATCACCACTAAAAAAAGTTGGGACAGATCCTTGCTCGAATTACATTGAGAAACAAAGAATGAAGTGGTTCAGCCACTTGATAAGAATGCAACCAAACTCCACTGTATACAGAGTCTTCTACAACAGAGCATCAGGAAAGAAGGAACAGTACGAAAAAGATGGTTATATGGCATAGCAGAATCTTGTCAAAAAGTAAAAATAACTATCACTCAACACACTAGAGCAGCACAAGACAAAAACAAAAAACCATGACACCCGAACACAACACATAACATTGTGGCGACAAATGAAGAAAAACTCACAATGTCCTGTAGTCTATATGGCACAAGCAGGTAGCAGGGGTTGAATGTCCTGTTGGCTGGATCGCTATTGCAGTGGCTAAGTTGTGAAGTGTCATTTAGAGTGACACACAAATCAACACCAGGTCTCAATGCGAATGACACAACGAATGCCATAAAGTAGAAAATAAAAAGGATAAATCGTCTGTAGAATCTGCAACAATAAGAAACATGGTTGACAGATCAATAAAAACAAAATAAAAAGGATAAATCGTCTGTAGAATCTGCAACAATTAAGAAACATGGTTGACAGATCAATAAAAACAAAATAAACAGGATAAATCGTCTGTAGAATCTGCAAAATAAGAAACATGGTTGACAGATCAATAAAAACAAAATAAAAACAAAATAAAAACAACAAAACTGTCATTACTGCTTGTAACAGATGAAGATGTTAGGGTTAGAATACAAAAGGCAAGATCAGCATTTGCCATTCTGAAGAACATATGGAGTTCAAGAATGATTAGGAATAAAACTAAGATAATGATATTTAACTCAAATGTCAAGTGTATGGAGCAGAGACATGGAGAACAACTAAGGTGAACACCAAAAAGTTGCAGACATTCATCAATAGATGCCTACGCAGGATACTCCATCTGAGATGGTACGACATGACCACAAACAGAGAACTGTGGGATAGGACAGGACAACGGCAGGTGGAACAAGAGATAATGAGCAGAAGGTGGAGATGGATAGGACACACACTGAGGAAACCCCTGACAGCATCGTGAGACAGGCTCTCCGATGGAACCCCAGGGCAATAGAAGTAAGGGAAGGCCCAGAAACACCTGGAGACGGGAGGAGTCAGAGATGGAATGCAAGAGGACGGGGAGAGAGTGGAGAGATCTGGAAAGGATGGCCTTGGATAGGCGGGCTTGGAAGGCCTTGGTTGCGGACCTATGCTTCCCTAGGGGCGAAGGGTGAAGACACTGCTTGTAACGCTGTTTTTTGGTCAGTGTAGAACAATGGGGACATAAGACTATGGAATTTAATGGCCACATGGCTAGTGCAGTTGCAGCGAATCTGTTCAGGTTAGGATTTTTCTTTATGCCCCAGACAGAAAAAACCCTACTTGGCCTTACTGTGGATTGAACCCGAGTCTCCTGCATGGAGCAAACTCTAATCTATTCAGACAGACACTCCACTAATCAATAACAGATCTATAACATACAGAAAAGAGATAGATAAGTACATTTAGATTGTCTTTCAGCATAGATGGATCTTGAGCTGATGTGATGTTGACCACATCACCAATCGTGTGCCGACAGTCAACGAAAAATATATGTCTAACACCGTACTACCAAGTATACCTTGAAGTATATGCCAAGGACTCTGTGGCTAAATGGTTAAGCCCGTACCTTGAGAGTCGAATGGTGTTGGTTTGAATCTGGATGCCGTTCTGTTTGTGAATGAATTTTTTCAAGGGCCCCGAGGATTGTTGCCAGAGCTACAGAATTCATACTTTGTGCAATACTCTTGGCAGGTGTCCTGCCATTTCTGTGGAGAGGACTGAGCCATATGGGGTAAAACCCGGTGCAATGAAGTTAATCTTTCGGTTAAAAACCCTCGAGGTATCAAAAGGGTATCTTCACTTTTTTCTTTATAGGTGAATCTTGACTGGAAGATTTCGATTTTGTAGATGATCATTTCATCACCATTGACCTCTTTGTCTCAGGAGACAATAAGTTTTGCATCGCATAGTTTGTTCTGAAACACAACATCTGTTGTGGCTGAAATAACCTATTCTGGAGTAGCAACATATCAATATGGGGGAAGACTGCAGTAAAACTATGTAGTAATAGAAAAACATGTAAAAACAAAGTACTGTAGTTTTAGAAAATACAAAAACAGTAACAATACACAGCAACGTTTCGACCAAAAGGCTTTTATCAAGCAAAGGATACAACAGAAGTGAAGACTTTCACAGCACGCTACATATAGAATACAACAATCAATTCCTAATGAGATGATACTGAGATGATACATAGGATGGTCTCTCTGCACTTTCTTTTGTCTTCATATGTGATGGTGTTTGTCTTCTTTTATTTTTGAGCCATTCATCACTGTTTTTAACCATGCTTGCCTGTCTTTAGCCAGCCAGTCGCAATTTTCTTTGTCTATGCTGAATGAAGTTAGATCACTCTTACAGGTGTCAAGAAGCATAGTAATGGGCGCCCATGCTGTCTAGTACCAGTTGCGAGTTGGTTGTTCAGAGCAAATCCTAATGACAGCAAATAAAGAAATTTGGCTGAACAGATGGGCCATTGGAGACACGGGAAGATAGGTTTACAGACACATGGCCAATCCTAAACCCAACAACATCAAACACCTTACAAGGAGAGATAGAGCACTATTTTTAGACTCAGAACCCAACAAATTACACTTAATATTCCCATGAACAGACTTCAACCACAACACACTTCAGAGTGCCAGCTGTGTGCACATTATCATGATGAAACTGTTCACCACCACCTCTTCAAGTGCCAAGCACTAGATGATGTCAGGAAGATCCTCCTTCCTCAAAGGCAAGGTAAATGGAACACATTATACAGAACAAAAGAATAACTTACAAACACATGCAGATACCACTACATAACATTGAGTCGAAGGGCAAGAGCTCAGGCGTCACTGGATCAATGAAGAAGAGGGAAAATAAGTGGTTGTTGAGAACTTTGCTACAAAAGTCTTTAGTTGATGTTGAAGAATGCAAAACAAAATAAAATAAAAAATATGAACTACAGAATAAACTCTTACCTGAAACCAGCAAATGTCTTCCATTTTTCCTGCAAAAGTTGGACAATAAGCCCATCCATCATATCCAAATGTCCTTCAATTTCCTGTGAAATATTTTTTAAATAGTCAAACTTCAGAATTATTAACTCTTACAAACAACAAGTCACCTGAAAAACTGTTATGGCAGCCCCAATTTTTTGGTAAGCCACTTCACAAACCAAAACTTTAAACAGAAGCAAAATTATTCACAAGATCAGTTTAAATACTAATTTGTGTATAAGTAAAAAAGTAAGGAACCCTTTTCATAGCTTGAGGTATATTGGGTAATACAGTGTTAGTCCCATATTTTTCATTGACTGTTGGCACACGATGGGTGATGTGATCAACATTACACCAGCTGCCTTCACTTCCCAGCGCTTTTTCTGGTACCTAATTGAGGCTGGGTCAACCTAAGAGCCTTTAGGGTTGGAAAAATATTCCATGCCCACTGTGGAATTGAACCCAGAAAAAAAGCAAGCTCATTAAGAACTACACTACTGCTGCCCTCCTATTTGTGTATAATATATATATATATTCCTCTCGTACCATTTTACATTACAGAGGCCCGGCAAGTAATTTCTCCATACCATTCTGTACCTGACAACTTGCTCAATCTTTTCTATTAAATTGAGTCCAATATATCTTGCCTCTCTCGGTAAAGTTCATTTCAAGGTTTCCCTAGGGCGTCCTTTTCTCATAAACCTTTGCCTCCCACTTCAATACCTGTTTTGTTATTCTTTGATCATTCTTCTCAGAGTACACCCAACATATCTCCATCTTCTTCTTCTTATAACAGTTGTTACTAGTGGTTGACCATTCATTTCTCTGATTTCATCACTTCTCCTGAATTCGTCCCATTTTATGTTCATTATTTTTCACAGACATTTATTTTAAAATGCATTCAACTTACTTTCTATATCTTTAGTCATTTTCCAACTCTCGTTGGCATATGTTAGGATTGATACAACATTGGAGTTGAAAGTTCGTAATTTAGTTCATTTAAGTATATTATAATAGCAAGAAAATCAAATTATACCCCTTTAACAATGAGATAGAGAGCAGAGTCCATGTTTATCTCCCCTGTACTAGAAATTGTATCGATGTCTGTTAGTGGGTAACCAGCAGATGTTACGTTGCCATACAACCAGTACACCTCCCTCACCATCTCTAATATATGTTCATACATCTGGGGAGAAATGTTAACATATATTTCAATGATACAAATGTTGTACTTAAACATATTTCATCTGCTAGTAGTTTGTATTTTTTTAGCAAATGGAAGAATAACTTCTGAAATCCAACATAGATGCTCAAGTAGTATCATATCTCTTGCTGAACATTGCTTTCATCACAGGCCGCCTGAAAAACTCCTGTCTCTAGCAAGTTTTCCTGCCTCCTTCAGCGTCATTTTCAAAGTTTCTTTGATCTTCTTCTTCTTTGCGTTCGTTCTTTACCACCAATTTTAATCACTCTTTGTGATATGTTTGATCTTTGCCAAAACGTGTATACGTTGCACATTGGTTTGGTAGGCCCCTAAACGCATAAGACTTCTACACGTTTAGGACACATGCATCCGATTTCAGCCAAACCTCCTTAGTTGCCTCTTACGACATGCGTGGCAGGTAACAGTGGTTCTATTCTTTACATCCCAAATTTGGGCCCGGTAACCACTCGGGCATTTCTTTGATGTCCTGCTGTATGTTGTATGTGATCTGAGACTAAGAGCGATTGTACGTTGTGCCAGTTATGAGTCTACAAGTAGGACACCACATCCAATTTCTGGGCCGCTGTTTATTTACTAGAGCAGCTTCCCTAGGCCCCCTTACCTCAGTCACCTATTACGACATGTCTTGTAGAATGCAGTTTTACTATTCTTTGCTCCCTTGCAGCCCCTGCAACACACTAGCGGTCATATTCTGAATCACTGTGACCTTACTTATGATAGCTGTCAGTCAACACAAAGCTGCACATATTGGTTCCATGCCCTCAGTCTAGTCAGTTTCATTCTTTCCTTCTTTCCAACCAAAGAATATGTATGAATATAGTCCACAAGAATGCAATTTTCTACACATCGGCTACTGCTAAGCTTTTACATAGAGAAAACCCTCACTTTATAGTATCACATCTAATCTGTTATACTGTAGCACAGTGTCATATCTGATTGGTCCTAAGTGAGTGCCTTCAGAGCTGAATTGTCTGACCAAATAGATTAGAGCGTAGCTCCAATGGGAGACCCATGTTCAATCCACGGTAAGGCCAAGAATTTTTTTCTGTCGTTTGTATTTTAAAAAAATCCCAAACCTGAACAGATTCACAGCGTCTGCACTAGCCATGCGGCCATTAAATTCCTCAAGCTCTCATCCACCCAAGTTTTACACCACTCTAAAAAGCGGTATGGTCCAGTGCAGCAGTCGGCATTGCAATACGTGTGCTTATGTGATTTTTTTTTCTGATCCAGAAGCACTTGAGCTGAAAGCTCATCGGCTCGGTGTCATGGACATCGTAACCTTTCAGCTCGGTGCCACGAACACCGTAAGTCTGGGGAACCTGTAGCTTTTCTGCCAGTCAGCGGAGTTGAACCCGCACCTACAGAGGACTTGTCACCCGTAGTCCAACGCGCTACGAACACGCTGGGCAGTGCTTATGTGATACAGACCCATACTGTATCTTTTCCTAGAGCCACGTTTGTTATTGAAGATGGTTTCACATGCGAGTCCCGAAATATAATCTACGCCATCACTTGCAAGCTGTGTGACAAGGCATATATTGGCAAAACAGGCAATATGCTTAGTGACTGTTTCTGCCAACACTTGCAGGATATGCCAATGTTCTGTGACCCTGTAGTCACTCATTTCAATGGAACTGACCATTTGGGAGCTCATGACATCCAGGTTACAGTCATCCGATCATGTTCCTCTGATGATCGAAGTCAATTTGCTCTGGAGAATCGTCTTATTTCATTATATGGTACCTTGCAACCTCATGGACTCAACGCTCTACATTCCTATGCTTCTTAGTACTTTCTCTTCTCATGCTCCATATTCTATATGTGTATATGTTAAAGGTATATAAGTTATATATTTACTTGATTTTTTATTGTTTGTTTTGTTTTTCCCCTTCTAGTTTTTTTTAGCATTTATTTTGTTATTTGTTTTTAGTCGCAGATTTTCATTTTAGGACTGTTGGAATGTCTCTGTCGTAGTAGTCTATATGTAGTGTGCTGTGAAATTTGTCACTACTGTTGTATCGTTTGCTTGATAAAGGCCTTTTTGGTCGAAACGTTGCTGTGTATTGTAATTGTTTTTGTAAAACTACGTTATATGTTTTGCTACAAAGCGGCACTACAGGCAGTAACTAGTTTTTTTTATTTTGTTTTTTTTAAAAACCTCCTAGATGGATCTGTCAAATCTTCTCTACAAATCTTAACCACATCGATAGCAAAGTTGATAACACTGCACTAGCGACAACATGCTGTAGAAATTCTGGGATTCTACCAACTTTGCCTAAAATGTTAGATGTTCACACAGTGCATGCCTAGACTACAGGAGACACTGATCCTTTACTTGGGGATCAAGTTCCTCTGAAGTTGGAGTAAGACTCGTCTGAATAGCAGGGAACACTGGTGATACGGAAAGCACACTATCACAATAAAATCAGACAGAGGTGCTATATTAGTGGCCATGACTATGTATGAACTCATAACAGATAAACGAAATAAACTGACAAGATGAGTTTTATTTCAATGGTGGAAGAATATGGAGAACAAATGAAAAACTTACGTCTTTTCTGGCAAGTTTTGCAGCCAAAGTGAGAGGAGTTAGATTTTGTCTGTTTCTGATGTCCAGTCTTCCTCCTTGTTTATTTAGAAGGTCAAACATTTTCTGAAATTAAAATTGTAACATGAATCCCTCTCTCTCTCTCTATACTGTGATGCACCTGGCACTTAGGGCAACAACAAATGGACACCATTTTTTTCTATTCTTGATCTTTCTCTGTATTGTGTTCTAGCTATGATTTGTTTCTTTTATGGGTGGGCTGATCAACAGGTAACATATACGATTATCATATCAGAATCGATGAATATGCTTCAAAGGATTGAATCTGGAAGTCTGCGTGTGGAATGGCTGGACAGCATTCAGAGTTCACATCTCTAGAAAATGACTTGGCTGCACACACCTGGACATGTTGGAGTTAAGGGTAATGAGCATGCTGACTTTCATGCTAACAATGCCCCGACTCAAGAGGGCAAAAGTATGGACAGAGCCAATATCATCAATGCGTGACGCTCTCATTTATGTGATATGGGCAAGTCTCAGACACTGGAATGAGTTCAAGAATTAGGCGTTAAGTTTGGACATGCCAGACAGTGTCGTCTCTTCGTGGCAGAGAGATAAAATATAGTAATCGACTTCTCATGGAGTACGGTGAGCAAATGGACTTTGGGATGGCTGCTGCAGAGGAGGACAGAGCACGAATGGGAATGCTCAATGTGCTATGACGTTGATCGCATAACATAACATAATATAACATAGCATATTTTTCAGTTCTTGTTCTATTGTTCTCCTACAGGTGGTAAAGCAAATTTAGGGTAGTTTCTGTGACATCGAGGTACAGTGCCCGCCTCTCGCTACAAAAGTACTCGGTTTACTTTCATTGACAAGTGATCAGTTGATGAATAAATCAATGCTCAAATAGGTAGTGCGGTTACTACACTGTAAACTATCAAAGAGAGCGTGGGACATGCAAAATTAACATTGCAGACGAAGGTTCAGATTTATCGAGCCTGTGTAATTAGCTCTTTACTATATGGCTCAGAAACATGGGCAGCAAACTCAAGACATGAGACTTAACATCTTTCACATTCTATGTCTTTGCAAGGTTATGAACATCAGGTGAGTCGACAAGATAACCAACTCTGAAGTACTGCAATATGCAAACTTGTCTTTCATCATGGGCATGCTCAGCAGTAAATGACTAATATGACTAGGGAATGTGAGAATAATGAACAATAGGCGCATGCTCTAACAGGTGTTGTTTTGTGAACTTTGGGAGGGAAAGAACTCCAAGGCAGACCATAGCTCAGATATAAGAATCTCTGCAAGGCCTCAATGAAGAACTTTTCTATTGGTCTCAACAAATGTGAAAAACTAGCTGATGACTGAGTTATGTGGAAAGCAACATTACGCAAAGGTGCAGAATTGTTTGAAAAGAGACTTAGGGATAAGCTGAAGGCAAGAGTGACAAGCGCAAACTTAGAAGTTGTCACAGCAAAACACTTGCCAATTGACCGTCTGTTAAGACGAAGAAGGCCATTTTCATATATACTGAAGATGGACGATATAATGTAGATTCCATTTTCAAGTTCAGCACCCCATAAAAGAGACACCGACTGCTGAAAATACATAATAGTTCCTTGGAACAGTGAAACGGATTAGCATAATGCTCTTGCGTTCGCCTATCGATTCGAATACAAGAGGGTTGTGAGTTCAATCCCACACTCAAAGTTCCCCATATGAGGAAAGGAATTGGCCCTCCTACTGCCTGCACCGGCCGGCGTGATGCTGACCACATCACCCATCGTGTGCCGACGGTCAATGAAAATACAGGCCTAACACTGTATTGACCTATATACCACGAGGTATGAAAGGGTTCCTTTACTTACTTACTTCCTGCACACTAGGGTATAGAAATATGAAGTGAAAGGCACTGCATACCCCAAGGTCTGAAAAGGCATGGGAAATTATATATATATATATATATATATATATATATATATATATATATATAGAGAGAGAGAGAGAGAGGATGGAAAGCGGCTGCACAAATTCTGGGGTTCGAGGATAGCTTGGTCAAAATGTAGTTAAATTACAGAAGACCCTGATCCTTTACTTGGTGATCTAAATTACAAGCACCTCTGTAGTCAAACTAAGGCTTACCTGAATGACAAAGGACATTGGTGATAAGAAAAGCAAGCCTTCATACAAAAATCAATCAGATGTGCCATATTAGGCACCATGAGTAAGAGTGAATTCATAGCGGGTAAAGATTTTAAAAAGAATTCTCACCATGTTGTCATAGATGACCATCATGTGCATTACTGTATTGCCATTGGCGTCCTGCTTGTTGGGGTCTGCGCCTTTAGCTAACAGCAGTCGGACACATTCTTCTTGATTTAAACAGGCAGCAAAGTTTAGTGGATAGTCCCCCCAGTAAACATTGCTGTATGGATACAAGACAAGAAAAAGCAAAGTTTAGTGGATAGTCCCCCCAGTAAACATTGCTGTGTGGGTACAAGACAAGAAAAAGCAAAGTTTAGTGGATAGTCCCCCCAGTAAACATTGCTGTGTGGGTACAAGACAAGAAAAAAGGTAAACACAAATAATTATCATGTGGCATGTCCTTGCAGAATGTCTCTCTCACCATCCATTCCTTCTCCATCCATCCATCTATCCATCCATCAATCTTACCTACCTACATATCTAACTACCTGCCTATCTACCTATCTACTAACCTATCATCTATACATCCTTCCATCTATTACTCCCCCCTCCATCAATCTTATATATCTATCCATTCATCAATCCATCCATCCATCTATCTATCATATATCTACCTTCTGTTGACATGTTTAAGGTAACATACAATAAACCCTTACCCTTCGTAATTGGTTTCCTTACACAGACTAACCCACTCGTGGTCTAACACATCGGTACGAGACTCCCTCTGGTCATCTGGTGTGAAAAAATTCCCACAAACTCTGGCCTCCACATCTGCCCCCTTGTCTAGCAGAAACTTGACCATTGCAGGATCTTCATTGACAATAGCCAAATGAAGGACTGTTTCTCCTATACACAATATAAACAAAAATTAAACATTCACATATCTGTCTTGTCGCAGCTTAAATCAGAAAATAAAACAACAACTGTCATAATGAAGTCGTTGATAGTGAAGCTGATAGCACACTCCGCTAGTGACACCTGCCGTGGAAATTCAGATATTCGAGGACAGCTTGGCCAAAAATTCTCGCCATGCTCATGTTATGTGGTTGGACTATAAGAGACCTTGACCCTTTGCTTTGGGATCTAATTCACAAGTACCTCTGAAGTTGGAGTAAGGCTTGTCTGAATGGCAAAGAACACTAGTGAGAAAGAAAGCAAGCCTTCACTCACAAATCAGTCAGAGCCATATTAGGTGTCATAACTATGCCTGAATTCATCATAGAAAACTTAAAAACATTATTATCATGTACCATGATGGCTGGTGTAGACGATCATGGATCTCCACAAATGTCTGTTTTTGGTAATGGCTATCAATTTAAAATGTTGACACTCTCACATGCCATGATGCTATACTGTCTGGAATTTTGGTTTCTTTGCAGTCCTCTGCCTCATCTCTCCATTGATTGTACACAGATTACCAACAGATAGTGTGCTGTAAAGAGCAATGTTACTCCGATACAGTTGATACAAAGCAAAAGGTCAGCCATGCAAAAGGTAGACCTCAGAGATAATAGAGGTGACAAAAAAAAACAATGTTTATGAAGCGCACACAAAAGCCTGTTCTATAAATCTTTTCCTATCCCGATGATGTGAGGCAAAATAGGTTTGGAGAAAATGAAAGAAAAACAGTACAACATTGGAAGTAATACCATAATACTCTTCTCCACAATAGATATCATTGATCATCTTAGGGTAGAAATGAAGAAGCCGCTTGGCCAAGTCTGCATGAGTTTGTGTTGCATTCAGAAGACAGAGATGGAGTATTGTTTCTCCAACCGTACCTCGCTTGCCCAAGTCCCAGCACTGAAACCTGGACTTGTGATCTGAAACAGAAAATTGAATCTATTTGAATCACTATTCAGCATGATAAAACAAATCTCTCTCTTCACCCTACACCTCTAGGGAGGTCGCCTGTGTTTTGTTGGAACCCGCAAGGTGAGCAAGGAATAGTAACACTGCGACCTATAAGGCACGTTGTAAGAGGTGACTAAGGTAAGGGCCTAGAGAAGCTAACCTTGTAAATACAAAGCATTGCAAAAATCGGATGTGCTGGTCTACTTGTAAGCACATAGCTGACACAACATACAATTACTCTTAGGCTCAGATCACATACAAATCACAAAGAGTAGTTAAACAAGTGGTTGATATGGAGTGTTTGAAGAAGAAGACACCTAGGGAGACATACGTTCGCAATGACCTGGCCATTGAGCTATTCGTATGTGTTGATTCCTTCCCGCCAATAATGGCTGACACATTCCGTTTCTGAGGACATCTTTTTTTGAGGTTGCTCTCTAGATAGATGCAGTTACCTGCTGACGAGATCTGTCTTCCTGGGTTGGTCTGCAGTCGTCCTACTCTAGTTGAATTCAACCTTCTGTTACCGGGCTCACCAACCCAGGCTTTATGCTCCTGGAGACTATAGTTTAATCCCATATACTTAAGGGAAAGTATCATAGAAGTAGAAGACAAGAAAAAGGATGTTCTCCTCAAAGGGAGAGAGAGGATGACTGCTATTTGTCCCATAGACTTTCGCTGACATAGCCTGAAGGATCATAAAGGCACACAAACCCTACAACCACGATAAGGTAGGCTAATATGAAGGGTTCGCAATGAAGGTTTTCCAAATCCTTCTATTGAAGGCCACCTTTTCCAGATCTTTCCACTCTCGCCCCATTTTATTGCATTCCAATTCCATCTCCTGCCTCCAGGCACTCCTTCCTTGCGGGACTCTTCTTCTTCCTCGGGTGGCGAGCTATGAATTTCTCGGAATGTGGTTTATGTATCTATCTAGCCCCACACCCAACCTTCTTAGTTGCCTCTTACGACATGTGTGACAGATAAGTGATTCTATTCTTTACACCCATGATTTGAGCCTCAGGACTTACTCTGGCAAAAAAAATATGAAAACGTAAATACCAAATTACTTTGATTCTAGATGTATTCTTTTCCCCCTAAAAATGCCTATAGAAATGAGCGTATGTTGTAGAATTGATGGCACCTTACAGTTACACATTTCTTGTTAACTCTTACAATATGATTAACCTCCTGACAAACCATATGGTCAGTTCCCCTTTTATGAAACGCCACCTGACAAACTATATTTTTCTAACCAGCTGTTAATAAATCGCAGAACACTTTTTATGTATACACAGTGTAAAAGTTTTTTCTTGTCTCATTCAATTTCCATCTGATCGATAAATTGTCAACTCATGTTAGAAGTGTTAAACTTTTTCCTGCGCAAGATTTTTTTTAGCGCTGAACACTGTCTCCAGGTTTGACAGATATCTCAGATACTAATTTCTTATAAAATATTGTCAAGCTTGTGATTTAACCAATTCTGTTTTTATGCCGATATATTGGCTCAGTAATTTTAAGTGGACACAAAGTCAATATCGGGTCTCTGGGGCGTAGTGGTTATGTGCTTGCCTCTCGTTATAAAGGCATTCAGTTCACTCCCTCTTTGAGCAACTGGGATTTTTTCCAAAGATCCCTGATCTTAGTGTAGGTGAGATCTAGTTCCTAGTCCTATCGAAGAAGGGCAATTTAAACAAGTATGTCCCACGTTCAAGTTGAGCTTGGAAAAGAACCCTTGGCAATACAAAATTGACATGTGTTGCCAGGGGAAAAACACAGGTTCTTAAACACTTCATTTTAGCCCTCTGTGAGTGTGGGTTCAATTCTGCGGGCTGGCAGAAAAGCCACAGGTTCCCCAGATTCACGGTGTTCGTGGCACCGAACCGAAGGGTTACGATGTACATGGTGCCGAGCCGAAGAGCTGAAAGCTCAAGTGTTTCTGGATCGGAAAAAAAAAACACTTCATTTTATGTAGTACAATCAAGATAAAAAAAAAGGGTTTTAAAGACGAAGGATTGACTTCATTGCATCAGGGTTTACCCCATATGGCTCGGACCCTCTCCGCAAAAATGGCACACCACCTGCTGAGAGTACTGCACAAAGCACGAACTCCGTAGCTCCAGCAACAATCCTAGGTGTATCTGGAAAAAAAACTGCACTTGTGAACAGAACGGATTCGAACCCAAGATCTTCAACTTGCAAGGTAAAGGGCGTAACCACTAAGCCACAGAGACACCAAATCAAGATGAAATATATAAAACCCTACCTTGCTTGGAAAAAATGCCATCAATCTGGTCATGTTCCATCATCATGATGTTATCAATTCTAGCCTGATCTTGTGCGGACTTCTGTTTATTTTTGCTGGCTTTTATTCCACTTTTGTGACGATCCTTATTCCGAAACTTCACAAGATCAACAATAGGAATGTACTTTCCTTCACCTCCGTTATATAAGAATGGGAGCACATCTTTCTGAACTCTGTCATCAAGTTCTGGAAATTAAGAAAGAAAAAAAACAAAATGTACGTTCAATCTAAATAAATAACCAACATTTAAGAAAACCTGCAATAATATGGCTATAAGGTGATGCCTAAAGATCAAGTCCTAGAACAGGTACTGTATAGTCATGTTTGTGGTAGCAAAATATCCTGGCCAGCAAAGTCGGTTAAGTAACGAGGTCCTGACAGTAAACTGATTGGTCCTACCAGAAACCTTGGCACTGGAAATTTCTGTCAGTGGATGCCATTTTCTTCCTATAAACAGCAAAACAACCAGAATGAAAACTCAAAAGTCCCGAAGAGACGAAAACTATGTGTCCCAACAGTCTTGGTATAAGAGAACTCTGATGAGTGGTTTCTATGGCATAGAGATAAGTTACTCGCCTCTCGTTCCAATGGTACTCTGTTTGCTTGTAGCTGAGATCGGGTTCTAAGAATTTTGAATCTTGTATGCTTCCCCAGTGGTAGAGGATTGTGTTTTAAGATTAGACTCTACAGCTACCTTCACACACACACCAGACAAGTGCAACAACAAACGATTGAGACTATTTTTATCATCGTTTGCTATAGATGGATATTAAATTACTAAGGAATATAGAACATGGTTCCTGGAAGACGAAGCATGGGACAATCAAGACAATAGAGGCTATGGGACATTAAAGAAACACTGAATATGGCACTGAAGAAGAAAGAACTTATTAGATGTCGAGGTCTTTAGGGCATGCTCAGACGAAAATAACGTTCTGCATGAAGAGGGCATGTTACATGAATACACCCGTTGTTCGCGTATTGTGAGATACGATTGGATAACTGGAGGAGGTCCCTCCTCTACTTAAACATTTAACGTAAACCACATCACAGCGCACCCATTAACATCTCATCCTGCTAAATATAGAAAGTAGTAAAAACATTGGTTGCATAGGACACTCATTCATACTGCTTACCTACATTTAATTACTAGCAGTAAACAAAACCACTTATTAATTATACTACCTGCATAATTTTTCGTCCATCGAGCCAATTTCATCAACTCAATCAGTTCTCCGCCGCCTTTAAGATCCACAAGCTGATAGAGCTTACTAGCCTCAGCGTCTCCTTGGTTTTTTACACCAGTAGCAACAACAGTCGTATTCCCCATGACTAGAAAAGGTTGCAAATTTTGATGCTTCTATTCTTCACTTTTAGATCTCATCGTTGTCACTACCCGCCATTTTAAAGCTCATTATAAATCCAAACAATATGGCATCGCTCCTAGCAGCGTCAGTAGATGGCAGTAGATGCTGTCATAAACCAATTAAGTAACAAATAAATGATATTACCCATTCAAACTAGACTATATAAAACTAATGTACTTTTATTATGAAACACAAAGATTATTCAACAAATATACGTGAAAATTAAAAAAATTTTAGACTGATGTTCGAACTATAAATACGGTAAGTTGATCTTTGTAGTTAACTTCCGGGTAAACTCTATCTCTTAGCAACGAAAGTGGCGGCCGTAACAACTGAGTGAACACAGTCAATGTTAATATGTCTGGTCAGAGTGTAATTGGCGGAGCTTAATGCCATTACATTAAATAAGACACAGACCGATTGACTTGCTTTACTCTAAACCTAGTCTGTGATAAAATGACGGCAATATCAACTGGAGGAGGTCCGACTTTGGAGCAGAGGAGAGCATTCTCTGGCTTGAAGGAGGGCGCCGAAGTTCCAGGGTACTATTATTATAGAACACCATTATTCTTAAATATTTAAACTTCCGGTCTTATGTCAGAGATACCAGCTTTTCATATATTACACTTTTGTTCACAGATATAAAGGTTACATTCCACAAATCAAATATAGAGTTGGAGGAACATTTGGAAATGATACATCTGCTCTTAGCCAAGTACGTAATTATCGTTTCAAAATTTGTTATTATTTCTTCACTATATTTGTAAGTTTCTGGACTGTAACACCTAACATTCTTAACGAGAAATGGCTGATGACCAATGAGTATACTGCACATTATTCAAACACCTTGTTTGTCTGCAAGAGATCTTACGCATTTTCTGACCAAAAACTATCTCTAACCAAGAACTGCATACACAGTGTCAGCAATAGAATGTGGGCACGATTATTCAAAAGAGATGCTGAACATGAAGAGGATATGTGATACGTATGGAGGCTAACTCTGTCACGAAAATTGTACTGAAATGAACACCAGAAGGTAAACAAAAATATGGAAAACTCAAAACGACCTGGATTAAAACAGTAGAACAGAACTAAAAAAATGAATTACAGCTGGATCACAATGCAGAGGACTGCCAAAACAGCAAGGAATAGCGAGCATTTGTTGCTACCCTTAGGGCAGATGTTCTCTCAGATTATGGAGAGAGAAAAATAACGATGGGAACTTCTGGTGGTTTCGTACAGACAAAATAACATTTTAGCATCTTTTACAGAGTCTGTTCAGTGTTTGATAGGCATAGAAGACTGACATGGTCATCACAAGTGACATTGCATAACAATCTCTTTGGAGATCTCTAACACCATTCATACTAATACAGCTGTTAGACTTTAGAAAAAAGCTAGTCTATTTCTAACATGTTTCAGGAGTATGGAATAAAAAAGCAGTTTTCAATTCCTGTGAACCAGAAGTATTGGTAAACCGCTTGCCTGATGCTGGTGAAGACAAGAAGTTTACAGATTGTATGGTACCAGGATATACAGGTATGTCTATAGATTTATAATGGCTGCCCATTGCAAGTGATGATGATAACAGCCTCAGATTTATGTTGTAACAGAACTAAGATAATGATATTTAACTTAAATGTTAAGTGTCTGTCCTTCTGTATGGAGCAGAGACATCAAGAATAACTAAAGGGACCTCCAAAAAATGCAGACATTCGCCAATAGATGCCTACACAGGATAGTCTATCTACGATGGTATGACAGGATCACAAATAGGGAACTGTGGGACAAAGCAGGACAACAGTAGGTGGAACAAGAGATAAAGGACAGAAGGTGGCAATGGATAGAACACACAGTGAGAGACCTGACAGCATCATGAGACAGGCCCTTCAACGAAACAGGGTAATAGAGGTAAGGGAAGAGTCAGGAACACCCTGAAGGCGGGAGTTGAAAACAGAATGCAAGTAAATAGGGAGAGAGTGGAGAGATCTGGAAAAGATGGCCTTGGAATGGAAGGCTTGGAAAACCCTGATTGCAGACCTATGTCTCCCTGGCCCTAGAGGCTAAGGATGAAGAAGAATAAGAAATATAGAATAAGGACACATTTTTTTACCTTTCATGAATTTATGTAGCTCATTCAAATCTAATTTTCTTCTGATCACAGGCTATGTTCCCCGACTGATGTTTCGATATGGTGGCACTTATCGCCATGACTGTGATCACAGCATTGATAACTTTTTAACTAACCGAGAAACATATGCTGGCAAGCAGGATGAATTGTTTCGTCATACACAATCTAATCCCAGGTTGACAGCCATCTCTTACGACCCTGAAGTTAGAGATAAAATTAATCGGTACAGAGATACCCATGCATTAGCATCCACACTTCGTTGTAAGTAGCTTCTATTTTTCACAATTTCAGTTTTAAAATTTCTAAGCATTGTCATGTATTAATTGAGCTTCTTCTTCTTCAAACGCTCCATATCGATCACTTATTAAACCACTCTTTGTGATCTGTATGTGATCTGAGCCTGAGAGATTGTAATTGTGCCAGTTATACACCTACAAGTAGGTCAGCACATCAGATTTCTGCAGCACTTTTTATTTACTAGGACAGCTTCCCAAAACCCCTACCTCAGTCGCCTCTTACAACATGCCTTGTAAGTCACAGTGTTACTATTCTTTGCTCCCCTTGAGAGCCCCGGCAACACAGACGTATCTTATGCAACATAAGAGCATTTGTACTGTAGATTCTATGATCATGTAGTAGGGGTGGGGGTGGGGGTGTGGTTTCACATTGTTAACGGCTCGGGTTCAGGGTTGCTGCTACTACTTTACTGTACTGACTTGGTGCAGGATGGCTGGTTCACTTGTGATTCACGAAGAGGATTGCAAATATGGAACACTCCCCATGATAACTGATGTAGTCCTGGTGGTACGATCTCCCTACCATGTTATATATTATCTGGTTATTTCCATATCTTGTAGTTCTGACCAATGTTCTTTCTGGTTTGTTTGTAGATGTAATATAACATATATTCACACAAAGACACGCTATACATGACAAACGTGTTCTTGTGTAGGTTTCATACATTTATTGACATCATGGTTTCTCTTTACTGGACATAAGTCAACAATGCGTCCATTCATCACTCTATGTTTTCTAATTCGTTACTAACACGTCACTATTTTACTACACAAAAACGTCGTGTCTTGTAGTTATGTGTTGCACTTCTGCATAGAGAGTGCAACACATAGTCTCAACTATTAAATAATCTAATTATACTACTCTAACTATCTGGCTAACTGTCCATTCCTCCGCTGCCATCTGGGGAACTATGACAATCATTATGCTTTCTATCAACCCTGAACAGTAGGTAACCATGATAATACATGGGTACTCTGTGGCATAGAGGTGTTAGCTTCTCGTTTCAAATTTACTTGGTATGTTCCCTGCGTGGAGCAATTGGGATATGTTTTCAGAGATCCCTGACCTTAATGAAAGTGAGATTGAGTTCCTAGTCCTATAGAAGATGAATGATAAAACGTAGGTACCGTCTTTAAGATTAGCATGTAAAAGAACAATTGCTAGTTGAAAATTGATAAAAGTATACTTTGTTACTATTTTAAATTTATGTTTAAATTTTCCTGGATGATAATCATTTGATAATATCAGCATGTTAACCTCTTTACTACACTATAATTGTAATCACTTGACTACATCAGCACTCAAACCTCTTGACTACACCAGCACTTTAATGTCTTGACTACACCAGCACTCTAACCACATAACTACACCAGAACATATTAAACACAAAGGATAGGACGTTGCTCTCTTTGCAGAACATCTGAAATTCACTCTGTCTCTTGCCAGTTCACCCACTTGTCGATGGTCATGTTCATGGTTTCTTTAATATCTTGTAGCCATCTTCTTCTTGGTCTACCTCTGCGTCCTGGGACCCTGCCCTCTAGTATTGTTCTTTCCAGGCCATCGTGACGCTTGATGTGACCAAAGTATGTAATTTTATCTCTTACTTTATACATAATTAAAACAAATTAAAACCACTTTGTTTCTATTTATCTGTAGCTGGCAAGAGACCCATGAGAGAACCTCCAATTCCAGGATATGAAGGCTATGTTCCCCGTATCAATACAACTGATATGGGTTTGGGCAAACGCTACCACTGTAGCACAGATAGTGGACTTGAACTGTTCGCAAGAGAACAGCAGCATCACAAGATGGTCAACTCCACTAGTCCAGTGAAACCTATTACTCTAGGGAGGTTAGTGCTGATACCTCAAGTATGCCATCATCCATTACAATCATAAAAACATCATAACAAGTGATGTCATCATACATTAGCTTGTCTTAAACATAACTAAATGACAACACCACAGTTGTCACATAAGGATATACTGCTAAAAACTAAATCAAATCTTATAAGAACACTGGCCAACACTATGTTACCAGTGCCAAACATGGCCAATAATAGCTAATGAGCAGAAAATCATAATGACGGAGATGAGGGACCTTAGTATAGCTGCAGGTGTGGATATTAAGAGACAAAATTAGAAATGAAATCGGAAGAAGAGTGCATGTGAAACCAGTCATGCAATTCATGAAAGATCAACAGATTGGACTGGGGCAGACGATCAGTTGGTGGACAGAAAAAACGTTTTGAAGACTCTTTAAGTGTCTCTGAAATGCTTCTATATAGACACCACATGCTGGGAATACCTTGCACAAGATTGTCAAATGTGGCACTGTAACAACACAAGCAAACGCACATTCCTCAGTATCATTGTGCTATCGAGGTGCAGATAAAATGAACTGCGCAAACAGATGAAATACACAACACCCGCATGACTAACCTTGATCATGTATGCCTCACCTGTGGTTTGGGATTGTGTTTGAGAATTGGACTCTACAGTCACCTCCACACATACCAGAGAGGTGCAACAGCACACATCTGATGCTTTGTTATCATTGCTTGCGATGGACAGCTATTAAAAAAACAAATGTGATAAATTTTCCTTGTCTGAACTCTGCTTCCATGACAGCAGCTCTAAATCCTTCCCTGTTTTGCATGAAGTATCCGGTGTCTGCAGCATTAACATTTAACTTGTCCATGTCATATATTTTCACCTTGGTTTTCCGTCTTTCCTTATCTGCCCAGCAAATTTTCTTACTTTCACGTTTTATACAATTTATTTTATGTCTGTACAGTTCCCTTTTCATATGAATTAGTCATCCTACTTTCTCTCTAACCATACTATGGTACACCTTTCTCTCTCTCTCTCTCTTAGCTTGTGATGCCATTGGCTCTCAGGGCAGAAACAAATGTACACCACTCTTCTCTATTCTTGGCCATCCTCTGTATTGTGTTCCATCTATCATTCATTTATTTCAGTTCCTGTTCTATTGCATTCAGGACTTCTGTCCTCATGAAAGTAACTTCCTTTTGGCTTTCACCCCTTCCAGTCATCTGTCCCATATCCTTTGGACCTGATTTCTTCAGCCATTATGAACCTGGTTATCGCATATGACCATAAATAAACTTATGACCATAAATAAACTGAAAAAAAAAAAAAAGGACAGTCACCAACATCAGCATAAGAAAGAAAGTTAGAACAGAACCTTGCTTTGAATTACCTCGAGAAACAATGACAGATGTGGTTTGACCACTTAATAAGAATGCAACCAAAATCCATCTTAAACAGAGTTTTCTACAACAGAAGATCATGTAAGAAGGCTAGAGGAAGATCACAAAAAAAGATGGTCAGATGGTCCAGCTTAATTCTCTCAAAAAGCAAAAATAACTATCACCCAAGACACAACCAGAGCAGTGCTAGAGCAGTGCTAGAGCAGTGCTAGAGAAGAACAGAAAACCATGACACTGGGCAACAACCAGTAACAGTGTGGCAACAAAAGAAAGAATAACCTGCTTGTAAAAACAAATCAATACTTATAAAAATGCTGTTAAATGTATATAACACTCAAATTAGATGAGCTGAGAAGCGACATGTGGTTACACCCACAGTCAACCTGAAAACTAAGCTTTGGATAAACCTGGCAGACCTGAAGCCGACTGCCTTGTTTGGGACACACAGTAAATTTAGCTTATAACGAGAGATCGATTGAAGAAAAATATGACTTCAGTATAAATCATTGTCAATATGTGATTTTTTTTTCTATCTCACTATTTCCAGCCCTGCTGTGGATTTTACTACATCAGAAACTCGACCAGGTTTGGATTATAGCACTCGTATCTACATGAGGGATGGCATGATTCCCAAGTACACTGGATATATTCCACGTATGTTTGTTTCTTATGTGGGCATATATGTTTTTATATTTATGTCTGTATGTTTTAAATATCCTCCATATTATTTCTTTTGTTTTTGTCGTCACACTGTTATTGGGTTGTTGCATAGTGTTGTGGTTTTCTGTTTTTGTCTTGCGCTGTTCTAGTGGCTTAGGTGATTGTTATTTTTGCTTTTTGACAGGATTCTGCTATGACATGTAACCATTTTTTGTGTGGTTTTCCACAAGCCTTCTTTCTTGATGTTTTGTTGTAGAAGACTGTATACAGTGGAGTTTGGTTGCATTCATATTAAGTGGCAGAACCACTTCATTCTTTGTTTCTCAATGTAATTCAAGCAAGGTTCTGTCCCAACTTTCTTTCTTATGCTGATGACTGTCTTTTCTAGAGTTGTTGGTAACTTTTTGTAGTCATCACACTTCATATGTAATTTTTTGTGACTGTGTTTTGCTCATTGTCCAATTAGCATGCCCAAATAGTCCCCTGGAGAGGCCTCTCTAGTGTCACATCTTGGTGTTGACACAAAATGGAAGCAACAGTTACTGGTTATAAGCTATCTGCTTTGGTTATAAGCCAAGGTGGTCTTTGTGTATAAGTGGTTAACCCGTTGCATTGTGATCCAAAGGTCATGCATTTGAATCTGGACCTGTTCATAAGTGCATTTTTTCCAGAGATCACTAGGATTGTTGCAGAAGCTATGGATTTTGTGCTTTCTGCAATACTATTGGAGGTGACATGCCATTTCTACGGAGAGAGACCAAAGCCATATGGAGTAAAACCCAGTGCAGTGAAGTCAATCTTTTGATTTTAAAATCCTTTAAGGCCATCTGCTCATATTGGCATAGAATTGCTTCTAATGTTGGGAGCAAGCTTCTAAATACATTGGACAGCTACCACCTGCTTCAATCATAAATATATATATTGGAAGGTAACATTGTAAACTTCTGCAATGTTATCTTTACTCTTGGAAGGGAATGTAGAGATTTGGGCAACAGGATGGCGAAACTCGCAGTTAGATAGCTGATAGAAGATAGCACAAGTGATGTTGATGTTGTTTATACCGATTAGTCTTGGTATCGTGGTGGGAAGTCAGACCAAAGTTTCCTGCTTAGCTGCATGGTAGAATCATTGCAGAGCAAAGAGGAATCTATAGAATAACTGCTTTCAGTATGAGTATAAAGGTTATTGCTGCTCTCCAGTGGCTCTCTGGGACTCTGTTTTAGTGGGGGGAGTTGTTGTGTCCATCAAATTTGTACAGCTGCTGGTAAAATTTTACCAATAGAAAACCCTACTTTATAGTACCACATCTGCTGTATATATACATATATGACATACTTTAGCATTGTGCCAAACCTGATTCGTCAGAGAAGTTCATCAGAGCTGGCTCATTCCCCACCAGGAGTTAATAAAATGGTACAAGTGTCAGAAAGTTGCCTAGAGATGAGATCATCTAGGTCAGTCGCCCGTGTGGTGCTGGACCCGCAAGGAAGCAAGGATAGCACCACTGCGACCTACAAGGCCATAAGAGGCAACTGATGTAGGAGCTAGGGAATCTACCCTAGTAAATAAAAAACATCGCAAAAATCAGCTGTGCTGGCCTACTTGTAGGTGCATAACTGGCACAATATACAATCGCTCTTAGGCTCAGATCACATACAAATCACACAGAGTGGTTAACAAGTGGTCAATGTGGTGCGTTCGAAGAAGTCAATAGAAAACTTCAAGAATATATCTATCTATTCTCGATCCCTGTTTTGCCTTTCGACGTCAGACAGAATAAAGATACATGGAGCGAGCCTCTTAATGCATTACGTACAAGATAGAATTTAGTGCCTCGGATATTCTGTCGATCCATAGTTTATGCGGTCGTCCTCTGGGTCTGTTGCTGCTGTATCTGAGTGCCAGTGCTCTTTGTGGGAGACTGTTTTGTGGTAACCTTGATGCGTATCTGAACTATTTGTCCTGTTGTTTATATATTGTAGCACCAGCAAGAGACCCACTTTTCTTCAGATTTCATCATTTATAATTTTATCACGTCTTGGTACATTTAGAATTCCTTGTAAACACTTCATCTCTGTTGTTTGGATTCTTGTTTTTTTTTCCTCATTTATTGTTAGTGTCCAGGTCTGTCACTGATAGCACAAAGTTGGTAAAAAACAAATGTGTTGAACATTGCTCTCTTGATTTCTATCGATACGTGCTTGTATTTCAGTATTGGTGACATTTGTTCAATAATCTGGTTTGCCTTGTTACATCTGTGTTGTATTTCCGCAGTAATTCTTCCACTGGATGAGATCATGCTGCTTAAATATTTAAATTCTCTGTTTATTTTAACTGTTATTTATCTACAGTAATTGTGATTATTTGTTCTTCTCTTGTGATGGTCATTACTTCTGTCTTTATATAGATGCAGGGGTCTTTGTGGCGTAGTGGTTAGGTGCTCATCTTTGGTTCCAAAGGTTCTCAGTTTGCTCCCTCGTAGAGCCATCAGGATATTTTTCAAGAGATCTCTTATCTCAGTGTAGGTGAGATCAAGCTTCTGATCCTATCGGAGACAAATGATAAATCATAGGTTCACGTAAAAGAACCCTTTGCAGTTCAAAATCAAGAAGAGCAGGCTGAAAAGTCACTGCCTGGGCAAATTTCATTAGAAACATTAAAAATATAATTCTTACAAAATATTTTCACCATCTTCTAAATTACATCAGGGACACTCCCTCGCTGGTGCTATGGAGTTTGTGCACCACCGCTGAGATTTTCCTCTGTAAGAAAGAGGTTGAAGCCCACATGGTTACTCACTGAACTGCAATGATGATGATCCTATCCAATCAATCATTCAATCAATCAATCTGTCTTTATAATACAAGAAAACGAGTATATATGTACTTCTACAACAATGTAAAGAAAACATTTGTGGCCTTCATTTGATTTAAGATCATTATTATGTCCACAGATCGTCGCTATGTGTTTGGTCACACCTATGGAGATGAAACTCGTGACTTGGAGGTTTGCGCACATAATGCACCCAACTTTGGAGTGTATACAAGATCAAAAACAATGGCATAAGAAAGTAGAGGATATATTTTCTCTTTATTTATTTAGACATGACTCTCCAATTTCTTCCATCAGCTAAAATTTTTAAGAAGTAATATATCTAGATTATGTTGTGCTTTTGTTGTGCGTGTGTGCTCTATAGTTTTTATTTTAATAGTTGCTCAACAATTGTGTTGTAGTGGAAGATATAGACATTTATTATCTTCTTCTTCTTCAAATGCTCCATATCAACAACTTGTTAACCTCTCTTTGTGATTTGTATGTGATCTGAGCCTAAAAGCGATTGTACGTTGTGCCAGTTATGCACTTACAAGTAGGCCAGCACATTCGATTTCTGTTACGCTTTTTATTTACTAGGTTGGTTTCCCTAGGTCCTTGCCTCAGTCACCTCTTAAGACATGCCTTGTAGATCGCAGTGTTACTATTCTTTGCTCCTCTTGCAAGCTCTGGCAACACATGCACGATAATGCTAAATAATTATGCTGCAGTGGAAGATAACCGTTCTTACTATCTGTAATACCGCTTTTTAGGGCAGTGTAGGACAGGTGGGACATATTTCTGTGGGATTTAATGGCTAGTGCAGTTGGAGCAAAACTGTTCAAGTTTGGATTTTTTCTTTATTTCCCTGACAGAAGAATACTACTTGGCCTTACCATGAATTGAACTCTCGTCTCCTGAATGGGAGCCAGCATTATAATTCATTTGACCAGATGCTCAGATATAGACATTTATTATAATTGTTTTAAATAGCTCTTACACAGAATTAATCTATTTAAGAATATGTTGTGTTTTTCTTGTGGTTGTGTGTGCTCTAGAGGTTTTTTTTAAATTTTTACTCAACAATTGTCCTGTAGTGGAAGATATACATTTTTTATAATTCTTTTAATTACTACTGTTTTAGTTGTTTTATTTTAGTGAACAGACATCATGCTTGCACTCCTCTGAACTTTATCAGCGAAGTTGAGAGGGGGTAGATAATGCTTGGGCAACTTTTTTTTTTTTTCAAATCCAGAAGCTTTTCAGCTCTTCGGCTAGGTGCCATGGAGATCGCAACCCTTTGGTTCGGTGCCACGATCACCATAAATCTAGAGATCCTGTGGTTTTTCTGCCAGCCCACGGAATTGAACCGCACTCACAGGGGCTTGTCACCTGTCGTCCAATGCGCTACGAACACGCCGAGCAGGCGGGCTTTGGGCAACTTAGCTACTCCATAAAAAATTCCTCAGGCATACATCACGGAGAGGTCAATTATGTTGAGTTTTTTGTATTTTAGCCTAGATCAGTTGTGAGTTGTAATAGGGCTATCATCTTAGCACTCCTATATGGTGCTACGATCTCCAGTCTCAACAAATCCAGCAACCCATCATGACAGTGATATTATGTTATATGAGGACTATCATCTTAGCACTCCTGATATATCTATATGGTGCTACGATCCCTGCCTCAACAAATCCAGCAGCCCAACATAACAGTTTGATGTTATCAGTTATATGAGAACTATTATCTTAGCACTCCTGATATGTCTATATGGTGCTACGATCCCTGCCTCAACAAATCCAGCAATCCACCATGCTAGTTCAATGTTGATTAACTGATATTTCTGCATATTTAGTTAGTTTTTTCATACTGTACCAATATGGACACCAACCTCTCTCGAACTGGTCAGCGCGTGGGATTTACAACCCTAAAACTCTTCTGTTCGGAAAGGCTCTCTCAATGTGTTAGGAATGTCATTTCAGTCCATTGCAGGTCCCTCTGATATCGTTGCCATGCCAGTCAATCTATCATCTTGTTGATTACCACAGACTCCTCCGTGCTCAGGGACAATAATGGTGATTTCTCTGATCACGATCTTGTACCAGTACCTTCACCAAGTTTCGTCTCACCATTCCTGATTTGACTTTACGAATCATGCTCATGGAGTCATTGAGTATAAAAACACGAGAGTTATGAGATACCAACCATTTCCCTGCCTCTGTAACCACCTGTACCTCCATTGTCAAAGTACTTGTGGTTGTTGTGGAGGCCCCACTTATTATTATTCCTCCTGAGCATGCTGAAAAAGCCCAGCACAGCGTTGTTGGCTTATATAATTTGTGACTGAGGTTACACTACCTAATTGCGTTTTAACTACCCTTCAATCCCTACTTGCTTTACCAGCCTACAGCAGTGCAGCAATCTATTTCCAGGGCCACAACAAGGTAGAGGAGTATGCACTTGGTCAGTGCTAGCTCAATGACCCTAACTGACGATTGCATTTTTTTCAGAAATTTCTCAAAATTGTTACTGGAGCTACGAGTTTGTACTTTGTGCAATACTCTTAGCAGGTACCATGCATTTCTGTAGAAAGTGACCGAGATATATGGCGAAGCTTGTTACAATGAAGTCAATACTTTAAAAAAATAAAACATATTTTTGTCTCTACTTCAGTTGCGCAAGTTATACATACCGATAGGTGCGGCAAGATGGGAAAACCACAATAGAAATCCCAGTAGATACATCAAGCAACACAGAATGGGAGTTTCTAGTCTAAACACACTGAAACACACGAGAGTGGTCAAACAATATGGGAAAACCTGGTGCAATGAAGTTTCACCTTGAGATCCCCTTTTTTAGTCATCTCATCCAATGGCATAATGTCATGTAGTATTTGTTGTTTCTGTTAGTAAGTTGGTTTTTTCTACCTTATTCATAAATTATCCACCAGCACTCAAGCATTTGTCCTTTGACCCATAATTATGAAGTGGTATTTTTTTTGCTGTTTTTGAGATTTGCAGGACTTTTTAAATGAACAAGTACACTTTTTCGATGCAATTCAAATATGATCTGTTAAACATTCTCTCTAAAGCTGGTATTTATGACTATGTTTTTTGCCTTTTCTTGATAGCCTTTTGGAGACATAGCATTACACATATTGTAATGTTATGTGCCTGAGCTTTATTCATTGTCCATGATTGGTTTTGGTAGCATCAAACAGGAATGAAGATGCTGTTACTTAATTCTACAGATAAATATATATTTACACATTTAATCTAGAGAGTATATATATTGTAGCACTTTTGCTAACAGAAATTAATGAAATGAAAATATCAAATGAATATATTAAAACAAAATTGATCAGAATTTGAAATTACTGTTATTACTAATTGTGTGAATCCTCTATGGCAGCAGGTGCAATAATGTTGGATATAAAGTAGTGCAAGGTTCAGTGAGCTGGCACTGACCAAGACCCTACCCCACCTCCACGGGGTGTCCTAGTAACAGACTAATATTTGGCTAAGTGGGTAGGGATCGAGGGAGAGCTACTCTGGTATAAGTAGAAGGGTAAGTGCGTACATGTCTGATTCGAGATATGATCTCAATACAGAAGAGAATCTCAGAAAATGCGCCTACACATCTCACCTGTCTGCTAGTCAAATAAGAAGGCAATTCAAAGTGATGCCCATGTGGTTGCTGGGGCCCGAATTCAGGGTAAAGAATAGAACCACTACTACCTACCACATGCTGTTTACAGCGAAAGTGGAGGTTTGGTGTGGCATTAGCTACCCCACACTGTAAAAACACTTAGCTTTAAAAACTACAGCCAAGCACATGAGAGCTTGCATGGCCTTGGTTGTGGACCTAAGCCTCCTTGAAGGTGAAGGGGTAAAAAAAAAAAAGAAGAAAAAGAAAGAATCGCCCGTGTATTGCCTGGGTCCGCAAGGAAGCAAAGAATAGTAACACTGCAACCTACAAGGCATGTCGTAAGAAGCAACTGAGGTACGACTAGGAGCTACCCTAGTAAATAAAAGCGTAACAGAAATCGGATGTGCTGACCTACTTGTAGGTGCATAACTGGCACAATGTACAAGTGCCGATAGGCTCAAATCACAAAGAGTGGTTAAAAAGTGGTCGATATGGAGCATTTGAAGTAAAGAGAGAATTGTGTGAATGATGTATATAAATGAAATTAGAAGAACAGTCGGAACAACACGTGTTGTTAGATTCATTGCAAAATAGAGACAAATGGTTTGGCCACTTGGTGAGAATGAACATGAATACATCATTTGCAAAAGCGTACAACCTGAAAATGGAATCATCAAGATTAAAGGGCAGACCAAGAAAAAGATGGATTTATGGAGTTAGACACTTAAAACTCCATAATATCGCAGCATATCAAGCGGCCAAGCATGCACTATCTTGGAAACTGATCATCAGTTAAACCTGTGACGCCCAACGACAAAAAGCAGAGGACAAAAGAAAAAGAAAGATTAATTGTGTATGTTTGTTATAACCTTTTAGTTAAAGCAATTGTTTGACAAGACATTGAAATGAAACTCTTTGTCTGGGAAGTGCATCCTTCTTTCCGGTGATCTCCGATCTCAATGTAGGTGAAATTGAGTTCCTAGTCCTCTAAGAGACGACAGTTGAAACTAAGTTGTGTTCAAGTTGAGAAAGTAAAAGAACCCTTGACAGTTGAAAATCGAAATGAATAGGCTGCAAACTCCTGTCGGAAAAATTTTATCACACAAAATTTCCACCATCTTCAAAATTACATCAGGGACACTCACCGGTGTTTTGTAGTTCATATCACTGCGCTCTTATTCTTGTGTAAGAAAGAGAACGGAGCACACATGGCTATTCACCACAGTGAAATGATGATGTCCTATCATTCTATCATTCAATCGAACTGACTTCTCAGAGTGAATGATTGGTTACTGGTTACTAAACTGACATCACAGCACTCCAGGAAGACCCATGGGTGCTCATTTCTATCCCCACCCTCACTGATGTAGAAGAGTATGTATACTGATGGTTCCCGTGGCTTGTTGGTTAAACCCACTCTTTCCTTCAGGCATCTAGTACTACTTCTACAATGGGTAACTCCAAACTACTTTTCGGCGGGAGACCCACTCAGAAATAGGGTTGTATTTTTTAAAAATTCACAGAAAAAAAACTACCAAACAATTTGGCCACCTGTTGCAAAAGGCATTGTTTTCGATGATAAACAACGTTTAGTGTATGTACTCTAATTAGTTATTTAAAAATAATTAATTTTCTTGAAAATATATTGTAAAACCCCCTGCATCGGGGAGAGGATTTCATAAACATAAGAAGTGCAAAGAACGCCAAACTGGCATATAATGTACATATCACCCATAGTTATAGCGTGAACCTCCAAAAATGTCTAACTCAATCGGTTTTGTAGATATGGTTTTTGCAATGTAACCCTTCCAAATTAAAAAAATTTCAAATTAGAAAAGCAATATCTCTGCTTATATACAGTTTAGACAAAAAGTGGAGGTTCATGCTATAACTATGGGTGATATGTACATCATATGCCAGTTTGGCGTTCTTTGCACTTCTTATATTTGTGAAATCCTCTCCCGATACAGGGTGGGTTTTTACAAAATATTTTCACGAAAATTAATTATTTTTAAATAACTAACTACAGTGCATACACTACATGTTGTTTATCATCGAAAACAATGTCTTTAGCAACTGGTGGCCAAATTGTATGACAATATGTTTGTTAGTTTTTTTCTGTGAATTTGTAAAAAATACAACCCTTGTTCTGGGTGGGTCTCCCGCCTTTTAAATCGCTCGATGGATTCACCATCTATTTTAGTGTCTTCGTCCAACAGGCAGTCACGAAGAGACCAAAGAGCACCCTCCTTATCCATCTTCAACTTCTCAACATTTGATGCTGCTGATATAAGCCGTCCGCTCTGAATGAAGATGAATATGATATGTACATTTGTAAGGAAAGAAGTTGGGAAGGGGAAATAGGGGAATAAACAATAACTAAAATTATGAAAGTTAAGTCAAGTGATGTTTATTTTACAATATTGATCATTCTTGACAGTCAAACAGAAAGAAAACATATACAAGATGGATAAAAAATAACTGATTTTAAATGTGTAAACTGCATCTTCTTCAATGATCCAGCAATGCTTGGGTCTTCTGCCCTTCAGCATCAAAATAATGTAGACATAGCACTGAAAAACTAGGCTGTCTGTGCATTTTCTACCCACCCCAGACAGACACCAGAATCGTATTATTCTAGCACTAGGGGGTCCCTGTGGCTAAGCCTTTACCTTGCATTCCGAAGATTATTGATTTGAATCCGGACCGATTCGTACTGTTCACGGGTGCATTTTTTCAGAGGTCCCTAGGATTGTTGCAGGAGTTAAGAAGTTCATGCAATACTCTCGGCAGGTTGCGTGCCATTTCTACGGAGAGGGACAGAACCATATGGGGTCAAACCTGGTGCAATGAAGTCCTTTGTCTTTAGACACTTTAAAAAATAAAAGTTAATTTAAGTGATGGTTATTTCACAATATTTATTGTTCTTCACAGTCAAACAGAAGCCAGAGAAAACGTACATGAGCTGGAGCAAAATTACTGATTTTACAATGCGTAAGCGTGTTATTTATTCTATAGGGTGATAAATGATGACATACTGACAATTTTGCAAACATTCACTCATGCATGCATGTTTAACGACTATGAGCATGATACAGAAGATCAAGACTGGTTATGTACGAAGGCAGTCGATGCATTTAATACAAAATGCAACAATCCAGATGCTTACCTTCATCTTTGTCCCAGGTCATTCTGGGGTGAAGGGCAAGGAGAGAGCGGATGCACTAGCGAGCAATGCTGTAATCGAGAATAGGTCTACTATGGACAAAAGCGACATCATCAACGTACGAAGAGAAAACATACGCTCTGAAGATAAAGGGTATTCTCTATCTTTGTTGTCCAAGTTGTGCATACCGATAGGTGCGGCAAGATGGGAAAACCATGAGAGAAACCCCAGTAGATACATCAACCAACACAGAATGTGAGTTGTTAGTCCAAACACACTGAAATACATGTTTGGGAGGAGATCGGAGCAATTATGGACATGTGTGATGAAGATGATCCTCAAATGAAAAATAGTAAAAAATATGAGAAAACTTGTTATTTATTCTAAAGGGAGAAAAGTCAGGACACACTGAGAAATTAGTTAGGGAACTTGTATGTAGTCCATCAGTTTATGCTAACTAACAACTGATAATGGATCTCTGTGGTATAGAGGTTAGGTGCCTGCTTCTCGTTCTAAGTGTACTCAGTTCGCTCTCTCGTTGAGCCATCAAGATATTTTTCCAGAGATCACTGATCTCAGTGTAGGTGAGATCAAGTTTCTATCGAAGACAGATGATAAAATATACTCAAGTGTTCAATTTGACCACGTAAAAGAACACTTGGCAGTTCAAAATCAAGAAGAGCAAGCTGGAAAACCGCTGCCCGGGTAAAATTCTTTGAAAAGATTAAAAAATTTAATTCCTACAAAATATTTTCACCACCATCAAAATTACATCAGGTACCCTCACCGGTGTGTGATGGAGTTTGTGCACTTCCACTGAGATCTTCCTGTGTAAGATAGAGATCGGAGCACACATTGTTACTTACCAAAGTGCAACGATGATCAATCAATCAATAACAACTGATAGTCTTATACAGCATAGGTGTTTAATTAGAGAAACCACATAGAGAGAGATAACATGAGATTGAACATGGATGATACAATAAGATTCAACCAGCATCTTAGACTAAAATTCTTGGAAACTGGTCATGGAAGTAAAACTTGTTTTTTGTTGTCTTCTCAATGGTTTCACATGTATCTTTGCTGCAGACAAAGAGATACAAGAAATATAGATTATTATTCTGGCAGAATGGATTAGAGCGCGACTCCCATGTGGGACACCAGTGTTCAATTCATGGTAAGGATTTTTTCTGTTGTGGGTATAAATGAAAAATCCTAACCTGAATGGCTTCGTGGCGGCTGCACTAGCCATGAAATTACTCAGGCTCTCGCCCTACACATTTCCTAAAAGCGGTACTACAGGCAGTAACGACAGGCTTTTTAAAAGTAAAAACAATTTTGCTTGTGACAATCTAGCTAGTTTTCAGCTGCTTAGGCGATGATGTCTCTCCACAACCCCTCTCCTTGGTGTAGTTAATTCTGACGTCGATCTTTTGTCGAACCATGAGGATCATCCAACATCTTCTCCATCTGTCTTTCACGATCTTTCCTTCCCTTCTTCTTCTTCTTCTTCTTGAACGCTCCATATCGACCACTTGTTAACCACTCTGTGATTTGTATCTGATCTGAGCCTAAGAGTGATTGTGTGTTGTGCCAGTTCTGCGCCTACAAGTAGGCAAGCACATCCGATTTCTGCGGCGCTTTTTATTTACTATGTAGCTACCCTATGCTTATACCTCAGTCATCTCTTACAACATGCCTTGTAGTTCACAGTGGTACTATTCTTTGTTCTCCTTGTGTGCCCGGCAACACACGGGCGCTTTCCTTCCTGAATTTTACCTGTTGTCACCAAATGTTCTAAACCTCCTCTTCACATTATATATCCAAAGAATCTTGATTTTTATGATAAGGTTTCTTCGTGTGCAGGCCTGTTTTAAAATCTAATAAATTTGTTGTCTTTGCTGTCCATGGAATTTTCAGCATTCTTCTGTAAAACCACATCTATGTGGCTTCCAATGATTTTATTGACTGCTTGTTCAATGTCCATGATACGCTACCATACATAAGTATTGGCTCAATATAGCACTCAATATAATAGTGTTAGGTAGATATATTTGCAAGAAACTAGTTAATTATATTACTATAGGCTAGGTGGTGTTATGTAGGCATATTTGGAACAAGCTAACTGGTGTTATGTAGACAAACATGTGACAAAACTAACTAGAGTTATGTAGGGAACTTTATAACAAAACTAACTAGTGTTATGTAGGGAACTTTATGACAAAACTAACTGGTGTTATGTAGGGAACTTTGTAACAAGCTAACTAGTGTTATGTAGGCAACTCTGTGACAAGTTAGTGGTGCTAGTGGTTCATAGTGTGCAGTTTGCACTGACTATGGCCAAAGTGACTGGTTTACCGTTGAAACCGAAGTAAAACAAGGCTGTATTTTATGTCCTCTATTGTTTAGAGTGACCATTGACTGTGTGATGAGAAATATTGCAGGGGAAAACTGGCATTGATTAAGTAGAAAATAATCAACTGGGAAATTTAGATTTTGCAGATGATATTGCCTTGTTAAGTAGAAACAACCAAGATATGCAAAGAAAAACAGACAACTTGTCATCTATAGCATCAAAAGTTGGACTGTAGATAAGCTATGAAAATAAGAATGCAATGAAGACACCTATGGCAAAGTAATGCAGATATCAACATGGAATCTAAAATGATAAAAATAACAGAGCAGTTCACCTATTTAGGTAGTAATTTTGATTGCATTGTAAATGTTAAAAAAGAAATTATGATACGAATTGGCAAAGTAACTTCAGCTTTTAAAAGTCTAAATAAAATATGGAACTGCAAGTTATATAGTTTTAAAACTAAATTACGAATTTTCAATTCAACATATGCTAGCGAGAGTTGGAAAATGACTAAAGATATAGAAAACAAGTTGAATGCATTTGAAAACAGATGTCTGCGAAAAATGACGAGCATAAAATGGAACAAATTCAAGAGAAAGTGCTGAAATCAGAGACATGTCTGGTTAACTACTTGTAACAGCTGTTATAAGAAGGAGAAGATGGAGATATCTTGGGCATACCTTGAGAAGAAATGATTACAAACGCACATACTAAATGCAGAGTCAGTGATGCATTTAGCATGACAACAAGTAGCATTACAATGGAGATACAGGTGGTAACTGAGGCCCTCTTCTGGCTTGAGTCACAGAACTATACTTATCGTGCATTCTGAATGATTCATATGATCTGGAAGGTGGAGGATGGTTCGATGCAGAGACAATAGACTGAATCATTACAAGGGACAACAACAGAATTACATTCATCTTCATTCCGGAGCACATGGGTGTAAATGACAGAGCGGACAAACTGGCTGGCTCTGCTACCATGTCAGTGAAGCAGCCAATGGATAGAGCGGACATTCTGAACGCCCTCATAGAGTGTGGCCGCTTAGAAGACTTTCATCTAAATAAATCCACGTCTGCAACTAGATTGCAAGAGTTTGGATTGAAGGTCGGAGTGGCCAGAAAAGAGCAGAACAACAGACACATAAGTAGGCTCATTAATCAACATCGAACTGGTATGGTTAGACGCTGCTGGAGATCACATATGGAATGTCCAAAGTGTAATTCCAAACTGAAACTGAACTGAATTTTTGACAAATTAGTTCGTCCAGAGTGCAATGAAGATATTCCAAACTGAAACTGAACTGAATTTGTCACAAACTAGTTTGTCTGGAGTGCAATGAAGATATTCCAAACTGAAACTGAATTTGTCCCAAACTAGTTTGTCTGGAGTGTAATGAAGATATTCCAAACTGAAACTGAATTTGTTGCAACCTAGTTGGTAATACCATGAAATGTACCCTAATGCTATGTTTATAGTTTTGCTTATATACTGTGCGTACTAACATGTTCAACTACCATCAAACAGTAACATTTCACAATAGAAATACTAACCTGCAAGTTGGACTTGAAATTGTAGAATTCACTTTTAGCAAGGAAACAGTTTCTGAAGAAAAAAAACAATTAAGTGTTTTATTGAGGTAATCATAACGCTAACAGCTTCGTAAAAATGTCTGTCACTTTCTGTCTGCAAGAGTCACTGTAATATACAGATTAGTGCCCTTGCTTTCTAGATGAGGAAAAGGTGGGATGTTCAATGCCCAGTTTGAATGGGATTGTTCCAACTGCAAAAGTCTCTCAGGTCGACCCCCAGTCTCAATTCTGCATCAGAGAAACACTTGGAATTAAAGACGATCAACATGTTGGTCTAAGAATGAAGTGGACCTAACAACCAGGGAATTAAAACAGTGCTATGTCCCAAGAGAAATTAAAACAGTGCTATGTCCCAAGAGAAATTAAAACAGTGCTATATCCCAAGAGAAATTAAAACAGTGCTATGTCCCAAGAGAAATTAAAACAGTGCTATGTCCCAAGAGAAATTACAAGTGCTACATCCCAAGAGAAATTAAAACAGTGCTATATCCCAAGAGAAATTAAAACAGTGCTATATCCCAAGAGAAATTAAAATAGTGCTATATCCCAAGAGAAATTAAAATAGTGCTATATCACAAGAGAAATTAAAACAGTGCTATGTCCCAAGAGAAATTAAAACAGTGCTATATCCCAAGAGAAATTAAAACAGTGCTATATCCCAAGAGAAATTAAAACAGTGCTATATTCCAAGAGAAATTAAAACAGTGCTATATACCAAGAGAAATTAAAAATAGTGCTATATCCCAAGAGAAATTAAAAACAGTGCTATATCCCAAGAGAAATTAAAACAGTGATATGTCCCAAGAGAAATTAAAACAGTACTATATCCCAAGAGCAAGTAAAAAAGTAATATGTCTCAAGAGAAATAAAAACAAGTGCTATGTTCAAAAGGCAAACAAAAACGGTGCAACATTAGAATGGGGAAATTAAAAAAACAGCACAATGTTTCAAGGGGATTAAAAAACAGTGCAAGTTTCAAAGGGAAGTAATAACAAACAAATGAAGCAGTTTACCAACCATTTCCAAAAGCAAAAATGATAATGTTACCAGATGCTTGATGACCATTCACTGACCTGTAAGCAACTCGACATTGCGTTCTCCTCCAAAGAAGTCGGTCAGTAGAGTCTGAGACACATCTCTCTTGAACAGGTCTGTGCGTGTGCTCACTGTACTAATGCATTGTTCTTTAGGACAAACTTTGAACTACACAAGAGAAGTGAAAAATTATATACAAAGTGAAGAAGTAAAAGTGATACATAAAGTGAAGAAAGTAAAAGTGATACATAAAGTGAAGAACTTTAGAAAGTGACAGATGATACAAAGTGAAGAAAATAAAAGATTGGGTAAAGTAAGGAACGGTTAGATTGTATAAGTGGAAGAGAAATTGTATAGATAGAGAAGAGAAAGATCGCACAAATGGAAAAGGAAAAGAAAGTACAAGTGGAGAAGAGAAAGATTGCACAAATGGAAAAGAAAGTACAAGTAGAGAAGAGAAAGATCGCACAAATGGAAAAGAAAGTACAAGTGGAGAAGAGAAAGATCGCACAAATGGAAAAGAAAGTACAAGTAGAGAAGAGAAAGATCGCACAAATGGAAAAGAAAGTACAAGTAGAGAAGAGAAAGATCGCACAAATGGAAAAGAAAGTACAAGTAGAGAAGAGAAAGATTGCACAAATGGAAAAGAAAGTACAAGTAGAGAAGAGAAAGATTGCACAAATGGAAAAGAAAGTACAAGTAGAGAAGAGAAAGATCGCACAAATGGAAAAGGAAAAGAAAGTACAAGTAGAGAAGAGAAAGATTGCACAAATGGAAAAGAAAGTACAAGTAGAGAAGAGAAAGATCGCACAAATGGAAAAGAAAGTACAAGTAGAGAAGAGAAAGATTGCACAAATGGAAAAGAAAGTACAAGTAGAGAAGAGAAAGATTGCACAAATGGAAAAGAAAGTACAAGTAGAGAAGAGAAAGATTGCACAAATGGAAAAGAAAGTACAAGTAGAGAAGAGAAAGATCGCACAAATGGAAAAGAAAGTACAAGTAGAGAAGAGAAAGATTGCACAAATGGAAAAGAAAGTACAAGTAGAGAAGAGAAAGATTGCACAAATGGAAAAGAAAGTACAAGTAGAGAAGAGAAAGATTGCACAAATGGAAAAGAAAGTACAAGTAGAGAAGAGAAAGATCGCACAAATGGAAAAGAAAGTACAAGTGGAGAAGAGAAAGATTGCACAAATGGAAAAGAAAGTACAAGTAGAGAAGAGAAAGATCGCACAAATGGAAAAGAAAGTACAAGTAGAGAAGAGAAAGATTGCACAAATGGAAAAGAAAGTACAAGTAGAGAAGAGAAAGATCGCACAAATGGAAAAGAAAGTACAAGTAGAGAAGAGAAAGATTGCACAAATGGAAAAGAAAGTACAAGTAGAGAAGAGAAAGATTGCACAAATGGAAAAGAAAGTACAAGTAGAGAAGAGAAAGATTGCACAAATGGAAAAGAAAGTACAAGTAGAGAAGAGAAAGATCGCACAAATGGAAAAGAAAGTACAAGTAGAGAAGAGAAAGATTGCACAAATGGAAAAGAAAGTACAAGTAGAGAAGAGAAAGATTGCACAAATGGAAAAGAAAGTACAAGTAGAGAAGAGAAAGATTGCACAAATGGAAAAGAAAGTACAAGTAGAGAAGAGAAAGATCGCACAAATGGAAAAGAAAGTACAAGTAGAGAAGAGAAAGATTGCACAAATGGAAAAGAAAGTACAAGTAGAGAAGAGAAAGATTGCACAAATGGAAAAGAAAGTACAAGTAGAGAAGAGAAAGATTGCACAAATGGAAAAGAAAGTACAAGTAGAGAAGAGAAAGATTGCACAAATGGAAAAGAAAGTACAAGTGGAGAAGAGAAAGATCGCACAAATGGAAAAGAAAGTACAAGTGGAGAAGAGAAAGATTGCACAAATGGAAAAGAAAGTACAAGTAGAGAAGAGAAAGATTGCACAAATGGAAAAGAAAGTACAAGTAGAGAAGAGAAAGATTGCACAAATGGAAAAGAAAGTACAAGTGGAGAAGAGAAAGATCGCACAAATGGAAAAGAAAGTACAAGTGGAGAAGAGAAAGATTGCACAAATGGAAAAGAAAGTACAAGTAGAGAAGATAAAGATTGCACAAATGGAAAAGAAAGTACAAGTAGAGAAGAGAAAGATTGCACAAATGGAAAAGAAAGTACAAGTAGAGAAGAGAAAGATCGCACAAATGGAAAAGAAAGTACAAGTAGAGAAGAGAAAGATTGCACAAATGGAAAAGAAAGTACAAGTAGAGAAGAGAAAGATCGCACAAATGGAAAAGAAAGTACAAGTAGAGAAGAGAAAGATTGCACAAATGGAAAAGAAAGTACAAGTAGAGAAGATAAAGATTGCACAAATGGAAAAGAAAGTACAAGTAGAGAAGAGAAAGATTGCACAAATGGAAAAGAAAGTACAAGTAGAGAAGAGAAAGATTGCACAAATGGAAAAGAAAGTACAAGTAAAAAGAGAAAGATTGCACAAATGGAAAAGAAAGTACAAGTAGAGAAGAGAAAGATTGCACAAATGGAAAAGGAAGTACAAGTAGAGAAGAGAAAGATTGCACAAATGGAAAAGAAAGTACAAGTGGAGAAGAGAAAGATCGCACAAATGGAAAAGGAAAAGAAAGTACAAGTGGAGAAGAGAAAGATCGCACTAATGGTTTGTAGTTTCTTGATGAAGTTTAGTACTGATGTTATACCCACTTTTTTCCTGATGTTTTCTTTTCTAAAACAGTCTCTTCTTGATACTCCCAGCATTAACAATCAAATTCAATAAAAATGGTTTTGTTACAAAAACCGCACTTAATTACTGACATAGTGTTAATAACAATTTCAATCCAATGTTCCATTAGTAACACTGAATATAATAACTAATATAAATTAGTTTAGTCGCCGGATCATCATCACTGCACATCGAAGCAATTAGTCCTTAAGTGCTCCGATCTCCTACTCGGTATGTCTCTCAGCGTGTGGCGACTAACGACACCAACTCTTTGTTGGTTTACTATTCTTCTTTGGCTACCAGTATAGTGCTCTTATCTATCTACATCACATTTGACTTGTTATTCTTGCAGTTTGGTTAGTGTTGTAGATTCACCTCCATTACTTAAGTTTTTAACAAGACCTCTCTCCCTTAAAGAATTCAGAATATCAGCCTGTTCCATTACTCGTCCGCTTTTTACAGGGCCTATCGGCACGCTTATTTCCCTTTACATAATCTGATATAAACGTTAGTGGTAAGTTGCAACCCTATGTTTCATTGGAAACAGAAATCAATAAGAGACATATATATGAACTTACAAACTGAGCCATAGTTTTCTTTGATCCTGGCTTGACTGTTTCCAGAAACTCAAGGGCATAATACGTATAGCGGTCAATGACATATACACCGAGAGCTGGGTCTACATGATGCTAGAAATATTAGAGAAATAATTCAATGTATAAATATCTTGTGGAAGCAGGATGGAAGATGAGAACATAAATATACGACAGGAGTAGCAGACAATATAGACTAAATAAACACTGCACACTGAGATATATAAAGCTGTGACAACTACAGAACAAAAAAGTAGCAGTTGAACGCGACACAACAAGACTTCTGGGAGATAGTAACAAGTAGTCATGAAATGATAGCCAAACCGAGCGGACATCTAGAAAGTAGGTGGCATAATGCTAGGTCGTATCAACCATAGAGTCAAGACATTAGACGTACTCTATCATCATCATGTGCTCGGCTTCAAGTAGTAGGTCTTTAGACGACTGACGGAAACAGTAGTCACCTAGAGCAGTGTTTCCCAAACTGGGGTCCATGGAACCCGGGGTCTGAGGTCTCACAGGGGGTCCTCAAGCGCTTGAAGAAATATTATGAATACATTTCAAATAGAAAAATAAATTTTTAAAACATGTATAAAAACAGTGGTAAACTAGTTCCGTTGCGGAATAAAAGGACCTGGACCAGACCAGTTTCTTCTTCTTCAAACGCTCTATCTCGACCCCTTGTTAACCACTCTGTATGATTTGTATGTGGTCTGAGCCTAAGAGCCATTGCACAATGTGCCAGTTATGCGCCTACAAGTAGGCCAGTAAGTCCAATTTCTGCAACGCTTTTTATTTACTAGAGTAGCTTCCTTATGTCCCTACCTCAGTTGCCTCTTACGACATGCCTTGTAGGTTGCAGTGGTAATATTCTTTGCTTCCCTTACGGGCCCCCAGCATCACATGTGCGAGACCGGAGTTTAAATCTCTGACAGGACAAAATGAAAGATTATTTGAAGTTTCCTGTAGTCTGAGAAATTCGAGCCAGCTTGACTGTTGGTGTGGTGTAATAATAACTCCATCGCTAGAAGATTTTCATATATATAAACTTGGGAGGGAAGGGGAGGGGAAAGCGCGGCAACAAAATGTATTTAAAAGGGGGTCCGTGGCAATGCATAGTTTGGGAACCGCTAACCTAGATTTAGTCAAAACATGTAGTAATGACAGAACAGACGAAGATGGTAATGACAACCTTGAGTGAATACAGAAGGATGATGCCATGTACGTTACTGTGAAGATGAGATGTATGTTCCTTTGAGTGTTGTCAACTTCTCCAGTGCCAAACATGGGCACTGACAAAAGAATAAGAAAGGAAAATTAAAACCTGTGAAATGAGATGCTTGAGGAAAGCGGTAAATAAAACAAGAGACCATGAGGAAATTAGAAGAACAGTCTGAACAACACCTGTTGTTAGATTCATTGAAAAACAAAGACTCAGATGTTTGGCCATTTAGTGAGAATGAACCCAAATACACCAGTTGCAATAGCGTACAACCTGTAAATGTAATCATCAAGAGTAAGGGGCAGACCAAGAAAAAGATGGATTGATGAAGTTACGGACATTTAAAAACTTTACAATACCACATCATAACAAGCAACAGAGTGTGCACTATCTCGGAAACCAATCATCAGTTAAACCTGCTACGCCTAACAGCAAAAAAGCAGAGAAGGGCAAAAGTAAGAAAGAAGAACTTCTCCAGAATATTTTATAATGTACTAACAGCCATCATAAGGTAGAGGAATGATCAGTGATTTGTTATTGGTTACTAAACTGACGTCATTGCACTCCGGGCAGACCCATAGGTGCTCAGTCTCCCCAACAGATATCGAAGAGTATGCATACTGATGGTTCCTGTGGGTTGCTGGTTAATCACACTCCTCACTCTGCCCCTCAGGCATTCAATTTGATCCGTACAACAGATAACGCCAAACTGCTTAAATCGGTGGATCGATTCAACATCTACTCTAGTGTCCTCATCTAACAGACAGTCGCGAAGAGACCGAAGAACATCCACCTTATCCATCTTCAAATCCCCAACAATCGATGCTGTTGATGCAAGCCTGTACGCTTTCACTGCTGCAAACACACACATGCCCAAGACAGTAGATCCACATAAGCGTCTGGAGGTTAGAAACTTCTATAGACAACATCCGCTCATGCTGAAACCTGCCCAGAAGTATCACATCTTGTTAACGAATTTTAAAAGCCAACTTACAGATAGTGAGTCCTCCCCGATCTTACTGCTTGCTACTCCCAGCAGATTTGGTGAGTAAAATTTCTGCAGCATCGACTCAGCTTGACAAGTATCAATCATAAAGAAGAGCTCATGGTACCTGCAATACAAATGTTTAGGTGAAAGATTGACTTCAGTCTAAAAAGGGTCTACAGGTAAAAAGGATTGCTGTCATTGCACTATCATGGCTCCTCATTGTCATGCAGAAATGACACACCATCTTGCCAAGAGTGTTGCACAAAACCCAAATTCCTTAGCTCCAGCAACAATCCTAGGGATCACATGAAAATATTGCACACATGTCTCGATTTGGATTTGAACTTCCAACCTTCAGAACGACAAGTAAACATCTTAACCACTTCGCCACAGAGACCACCCTGATTTCAGTGTACCAGTTTTCTCCATGTACACAGGATTTGCCCATATGACTGTCCCTCTCTACAGAAATGGCATGCCACCTTCTGAGAGTACTGAACACACTTTGATTTAGTCTGCTGCTGAATTTTGCAATACTACTATCACTCCCACCACCAACAGTCTTTGTCTTTCAACATAAGGACAAACCATATTTTGGTTATATCAGAGCGTGTAGGCTAATAAACATAAAAATAACGCCGAGTGGTTACTGGGGCCCAAATTTGGGGTGTAAAGAATAGAACCACTGTTACCTGCCACACATGTCGTAAGAGGCGACTAAGGAGGTTTGGCTGAAATCGGATGCATGTGTCCTAAACGTGTAGAAGTCTATGCATTTAGGGGCCTACCAAACCAATGTGCAACGTATACACGTTCTTGGCACAGATCAAACATATCACAAAAAATGATTAAAAGTGGTTGTAAAGAACGAACGCAAAGAAGAAGATAAAAAATAAGAACTAACTCCTTTCGGAGAATATAGGATTATTTAATGCTATATTAGACATTGATTTGTTTGTTTATTATGTAGTGGATTAAATCCTCTTTAAGCAGAGACGCGCTTCTTTCACACTAAGGACAAATCTTGTTTTGGTTATATCAGAGCATTACGGCCAAAAACATAAAAATAAGAATTAACTCCTTTCGGAGAATCCAGGATTATTTAATGCTATATTAGAGACTGAATGGAATATAAAATAATTTATAATAACCGTTGTTTCTGCCACATCTGTTCAAAGGCGTCTGCTAACTCCACATTGGAGACCTCCTCAGCATCTTGGAATTTAAGAAAACCATCACCACCATGACCTAATTTGGAAAATAGATGTAAAAATTTGTCATTGCAATAATAACAAATTAGTAAATTAATCACCAACATCAGCATAAGAAAGAAAGTTGGTACAGAACCTTGTTTGAATTGCATTGAGAAACAAAGAATGAAGTGGTTTGGACATTTAATAAGAATGCAACCAAACTCTACTGTAAACTGAAACTTCTACAACAGAACAACAGGAAAGCAGACAAGAGAGAAAGACCACAAAAAAGTTGGGTAAATGGCATAGCAGAATCCTGCAAAAAATTATCACCCAAGCAACTAGAGCAGCGCAAGACAAAAACAGAAAACCTTGACATTTGGCAACAGCACGGTAACAATTATTGGTTACTAAACTGACGTCATTGCACTCCGGGCAGACCCATAGGTGCTCAGTCTCCACCAACATATATAGAAGATTATACATACTGATGGTTCCTGTGGCTCGCTGATTAAACACACCTCTCACTCTGTCTCTCAGGCATCCAGTTCAACTTGAACAACGGGTAACTCCAAACTGCCTAAATCGCTTGATCGATTCAACATCGATTTTAGTGTCCTCATCCTACAGACAGTCGCAAAGAGACCAAAGAATATCCCCCTTATCCATCTTCAACTCCCCAACAATCGATGCTGTTGATGCAAGCCTGTCCGCTCTCTCATTACCGTAAGCACCAGCATGCCCAGGACAGTATATCCACGTAAGCCGCTGGAGGTTAGAAACTTCTATAGACGACATCCACTCATACCGAAACCTGCCCTTCTGGATCTTGTGAAGCATCGACTGAGAGTCAGATACAACAACTGCCCCAGTAAATAACGTTAATGAACTGACTTCACAGCACTACGTAACAGTGTGATGACAAAAAGAAGAAGCAGCAAATTATTTATCAGTCTTATTTTGTTTCTTGTCATTACTGCTGACTGACAAAGCAGACACGTTTTGCTAAATCCCATGCAGTGACTCAAACTAAGACCACCCGTCTAGGAGGCAAAAACACTAACCACGGAGTCACCATTGTTGCAGAGATGGTATTTCTTCATCTGCGTTCTCACTAGATTAAGATTCTGGATTCTCTAATAAAGGCCACCGTCTGATTCCAGATTGTCAGTCATGCCATACAGTTTATCTTGGACACTGGTGTAAGTGGGCCCCCTCTTTCTTCTCAGGTCTGCATTACGAGGGCAGTTCTATAGAATATGCTCTGTTGTCATACTAGCCAAGCCACAGATCATTGGTACCTATCTTGAATTTAGTGTACAGGTGGTGTCTCATTTTGTTGTGACTTGTCCGAAGGAGAACTATGGTTATCTGGTACCTTCTGAACAGATGGTAATATCCATCATGCTTGTTGTGTTTTAGATGTTCTTTCTTCTACTTTGCTTTATAGTGCCCTCTGGCGATGGTTTTTACTTCTTCATAGCTGACCAGGTTGTCCTCGTGAGACATCCCGGCTCCCTCTTCAGAGATGGTAATAGATCAAGATAACAAATGTGTCACTGGTGAGACCTTATGCTTCATGGAAAGGGAACAAAGTAAGTAAATGCAGAAAACACAAATTTTCTCAAACATGCTATAACAATTTATGTTTAGTATCTTCTTATTTCAAATTTTCTCTAATCCTGTTTTGTCTCACAACATTTCTAGAACAGACTTTTGTGCGCGCTTCATAAACAGTGTTTTTTTATCGCCGCTGTTATCTCTGAGGTCCACCTTTTGTGTGGATGGTCTTTTGCTTTGTCTCCACTGTATCAGAGTAACAGTGTCTATTGGTAATGTGCTTATGTGGCTGAACCATTTAATTTGTTGTTTCTTGATAAAGTTCAGTACTGATGTTGTGCCCACTTCTTTCCTGATGTCTTAATTTCTAAACCGGTCTCTTCTTGATACTCCCAGCATTCTGCGTAGACATTTCATCTTTGTCATGACTTCTTCTTCTCGTTCATCGTTCTTGTTATGATGTGGTATTGTAATGTTCAATGTCTACACAATAAGTCCGGTTCTCTGGATGTATGTTGTTGTGTTTCTTAGCTCATCAAGGCTTCCAAACAGCTTTTTGTGGATGTCTGTCTCTGTTGGCCAGTGTTATTTCCGCAGTTAATTCATCAAGTGACAATCTTGAAGAATATGTTCGGCTGTCTGTGCTGTCTGTCATACTCTGCCTAAAGAACAGGTGCTGAAGTCGGAGGAACAGGGCCAGGAAGTGCACCAGCAACCAAGGTACCATGCAACCCGCATAGAGTTAAATGTCTACACAACAATGTCACGACTTTAGTATCATCATCAGTATGCATACCATTTGACATCTGTTGGGGAGACTGAGCCCTATGGGTCTGTCGTAGTGCTGTGAAGTCAGTTCATTAACCAATAACAAGTATACATTTGCAAATATGTGAGGACAAATATCAGAGAAGTGAGTTACCTGTCATATAGACCAGAATATTGCTTCTCTCGTCAGACAGAAGTCGCTTGGATCTTGGGGTGCTTGGTGGCAACCGTCCTGTCAGGACACGAATAAAATTCTCAACAGTCACCTGAAAAAATATAACCAAAAATATTTAGAGGAATCATCCTCATCACACAGCGTGTCCTGAGCAGAACTTTGCCACCCCAACAGTCCTTCAAAATTTCTCTATCTCATAGTCCAGATGTCCTGCCTCTGCAGCTATATAATGGGCGAACAAAAAAAATTAATAAAATAACATCCTCAGTCATTGTACCTCTATGAAATCAATCCTTCATGCAAAAAGAAGTCAGAAATGCCATTTTAATCCTTTCACTCCATAATATTCTGTTACTTTCCAAAGAAACTACAATGCAATGTATACTGAATTAACTAGTATACTGACTTTGCGTCATCTTAAAATATATCGAGAGCCAGTACATCGGCACAGCAGAGTGAAAGGGTTATGCTACTCCTGAATGCATAGGAGGTGAAGAACAAAATAATAAATCAATAAAAAATAACTGAAGAAATATGACTTAATTTACCTCATAGCCTCGGTAGTCTACTTCAACATCATCACCATAAACATTGATGTTCTGATTAGCATTATTGAACACTGTTGCTGTAGAGGAATAACAAAATACATCTTAGTTATGCTGAGATTATATATATTCCTCTTGTACCGTTATATATTACATAATGCCTGTAAATAATTTCTCCATACCGCTCTGTTCTGGGCAACTCGATCAATCTCTTCCATGGAATTGAGTCAGATATTTCTTGTCTATGCTAAGATTATTACACTTGTAAGCTAGCAACACAATATACCTTCCATTCTACAGCCTAAACCACAAACAAGTCACAAGGAGGGAAACAAAAAGTAGTGCTAAGAGCAAACACAGAAGAAGTGCAATACTGCCGACAGATGGTGTGCCATTTCTGAATAGATGGACCAAGCCATGTAGAGAAATCTGGTGTAATGAAATCAACACTCAAACCTTCTTAAGTCTCTGATGTTTTGTGGGCAGTGTTCAAACATTCAAGAACATTTACAGGAAGACTCCATAACTTTCCCACTGATGACGGAACATGTCGGGAGTATATATTTAACATTGGAAATGAGGTATAACCACATCAAATGGGTAATGACTAAGGCTTAGTTATCAGTTATATGAGAACTATCATCATAGCACTCCGAACATGTCATATGGGCAATGACTAGGCTTAGTTATCAGTTATATGAGAACTATCATCATAGCACTCCGAACATGTCATATGGGTAATGACTAGGCTGATGTATCAGTTATATGAGAACTATCATCATAGCACTCCGAACATGTCATATGGGTAATGACTAGGCTGATGTATCAGTTATATGAGGACTATCATCATAGCACTCCGAACATGTCATATGGGCAATGACTAGGCTTAGTTATCAGTTATATGAGAACTATCATCATAGCACTCCGAACATGTCATATGGGTAATGACTAGGCTGATGTATCAGTTATATGAGAACTATCATCATAGCACTCCGAACATGTCATATGGGTAATGACTAAGGCTTAGTTATCAGTTATATGAGGACTATCATCATAGCACTCCGAACATGTCATATGGGCAATGACTAGGCTTAGTTATCAGTTATATGAGAACTATCATCATAGCACTCCGAACATGTCATATGGGTAATGACTAGGCTGATGTATCAGTTATATGAGAACTATCATCATAGCACTCCGAACATGTCATATGGGTAATGACTAAGGCTTAGTTATCAGTTATATGAGGACTATCATCATAGCACTCCGAACATGTCATATGGGTAATGACTAGGCTTAGTTATCAGTTATATGAGAACTATCATCATAGCACTCCGAACATGTCATATGGGTAATGACTAGGCTGATGTATCAGTTATATGAGGACTATCATCATAGCACTCCGAACATGTCATATGGGTAATGACTAGGCTGATGTATCAGTTATATGAGGACTATCATCATAGCACTCCGAACATGTCATATGGGCAATGACTAGGCTGATGTATCAGTTATATGAGGACTATCATCATAGCACTCCGAACATGTCATATGGGCAATGACTAGGCTGAGGTATCAGTTATATGAGGACTATCATCATAGCACCCCGAACATGTCATATGGGTAATGACTAGGCTGATGTATCAGTTATATGAGGACTATCATCATAGCACTCCGAACATGTCATATGGGCAATGACTAGGCTGATGTATCAGTTATATGAGGACTATCATCATAGCACTCCGAACATGTCATATGGGCAATGACTAGGCTGATGTATCAGTTATATGAGGACTATCATCATAGCACTCCGAACATGTCATATGGGTAATGACTAGGCTGATGTATCAGTTATATGAGGACTATCATCATAGCACTCCGAACATGTCATATGGGCAATGACTAGGCTGAGGTATCAGTTATATGAGGACTATCACCATAGCACTCCGAACATGTACATAGAGTACCTCATATCCCCACTTCAATAAATCCAGCAGCATCCAGCTGACCAACATGCCAGTTCGATGTTGATTAATTAATCTTTCTGCATATTTGGTATGTCTTTCTTTTTGGGCTGTACCAATGTTGAAACCCACCAGTCTCAATTTGGATGGTGACTGGGATTCACAACCCTGAAACTCCTCTATTTGGACAGACTCTCTCAATGCGTTAAGAATGTAATTTCGTTCCATCGTAGTGCCCTCTAATATCATAGCAATGCCAGACTATGCCTAAATATCTTACACAAAGTTTGGGAGGTGGGGTGGTATCTCTGTGGCATGGAGGTAAGGTGCTCAACTCTTGCTCCAAACATACTCAGTCATTCCCAGAGTGGAACGATTAAGATAATTTCCAGAGATTCCTAATTCCAATGTAGGTGAAATTTAGTATCTAGTCCAATCAGAGATGACTGAACCACTTAATTCTTTGTTTCTCATTGTAATTCATGCAAGGTTCTGTTCCAACTTTCTATAACAATTAACCTGTCCATAACTTATAAGTACCTGGACGTGGATTTCTTGGATTGCAAGCCATATCATCAGCCACCATCAATATTATCTGACTGAAACAGAGTAGAAAAATAATTGTTAACGTTACAATGGAAAGGTACAAAGGAATTACTTGCAGACCCTATTAACCACGTTAGAGTAATAAAAAAATGTATATGAAGATCTTATGGTAAGACACAAGTAAAGATAACAGAAGCAAAACTTTTGAGGATATGCATTTTACTGTGTCAACATATGGATGTGAATATGGACAATAACACAAGCACTGAAAAAGAAAATCAAATCTTTCTAAAAAATTGTTGTACAAAAATATTAGAAAACCATTAAAGTTGAGTCTATATATTAGGATGCTTTGATGATTCAAACGTCCATTAAAACAGGTCAAAGACTTTACATACATAGGGAACATCTTTTTAGCAAATGGAAGAATAACCAATGAAATTCAACATAGATGCAACAAAGCAAATCAAACACTAGGATAAATGGCACCAATTTAAAAATGCAAACAGGTCACCATGAACACAAAAAGAGCATTGTTCAACACAATATTTCCCCCTACATTATGCTACCAGTGCCAAACCTGGACACTGACAATAAATGACAGAAGAAAACTAGTCGCGACAGAGATGAAGTGTCTACAAAGAATGCTGGGAGTAACAAGAAGAGACTGGTTTAGAAATGAAGACATCAGGAAAAAGTGGGTACAACATCAGTACTAAACTTTACCAAGATGCAACAAATTAAATGGTTTGGCCACATAATCAGAATAACCAACAGACAGTGCACCACAGAAAACAATGTTGCTCCGATACAGTGGATACAAAGAAAAAGGCAGACCACGCAAAAGGTGGACCTCAGAGATTACAGAGGCAACGAAAGACACTATTTATGAAGCACACACAAAAGCCTGTGTTAGAAATCTCTTTTTACCCTGAAGCTGTGAGGCAAATCAAGATTGGAGAAGAGAAAGAAAGACAATGTGCATAGAGAGGCTCGCTCCAGGTGTCTCCTTTTCGACCTGACCCTGAAAGGCAAAACAGGATTAGAGAATAGACAGATAGATGAAACTTATGGTGCTTTTCAAGTCCTTTCTTGTGCCATACAGTTTTGTCATAGTTTGAAGACAAATGTTTGTTTTTTAAGATGGTATAGAGACTTCTTCTTCGTCAAACGCTAGATATCGACCACTTGTTAAACCACTCTTTGTGATTTGTATGTGATATGAGCCTAAGAGTGATTGTACGTTTGGCCAGTTATGCACTTACAAGTAGATCAGCACATCCGATTTCTGCAACTCTTTTTATTTACTAAGGTAGCTTCCCTAGGTCAACTTACCTTTAGTCAACTCTTACGACATGCCTTGTAGGTCGCAGTGTTACTATTCTTTGCTTCCTGTGCAGACCCGGCAACATGTGGGCGGATATAGAGCCTACAAAAGTGGATTATGTAGTCAGAATTTTCTGGTGCAGTGTTACATGGGCACAATGTTGAATCAACAATGTGGAATGGCATGTGGTGTACAAAGCTTTGCAGTGGCCTGTCCTTAATCTGTAGAAAGATTTAAACATCGATGAACAATGGCTCATAGACAACATCATGTACCCTGAATTTTTTTCATTAGATTAAAGATTACAGTTGTTTAGAAAAAGAAATAATGGAGGACATGGTTCCTGGATGACGGGGCAGGAGATGACTGAATGAAGACAACAGAGGAAACAAAATAGACACCTTGAAATGTATCTCATGCATTTAGCCCTGCATGCACAACACATATTTTCAAACTCTGTAAATCGTTGGATAGATTTAACATCCATTTCAGTGTTGTCATCTAACAGGCAGTCATTGAGAAACCAAAGGATGTACCCATCCATCTTCAACTCCCTGACGACCAATGCAGTTGATGTAAGTCTGTTCATTTTCTCAGTGATGGAGGAGACGGAAGAACTGGATAATCTATTTTTTTTTCATATGGCCTATGATGACAGCAAAATTGAGAAATGACCATGAAACATGATGACCTCATTGATGTTGTATACAACTCACCTATCTGGTATACCAAGTCTCTTAACACTGCGATAAACAGACAACACGTTGGCCACATGCCGATAGTTGAACCAAAACCTTGAGGTATCAACAAGGACAGCCCAGTTGTTGGTGTGACCACTTTTGAAAAAATCATCAACATTTTCCTGCAATAAAGCAAATCATAGCCAATTGAAGATTATAAAACTAGTATAAAATTTCTGCTTACAGTCAGTGTATATCTATTTCATATATCTTGGAGGCATAATCAGTCACGAAGGAGGAGCTGGATCTGACATTAAAAGCAGGCTGAGCAAGGCACGAAGTGCATTCATAGCCCTTAAAAGCGGTTTGAAAATCAGTCCAATACTACATGATAACCAAGATTAATATATATAACAGCTGTGTGCTATCAACTTTGCTATACGGATCAGAATGCTGAAGAATAACAGAGCAAAATATGTTCAAACTCTACCTTCAATACAACTTGTCTGTGAAAGATCTTATGCGTGTTATGGCCAGATACTATCTCCAACCAAGAACTGCTTACACAGTGCCAAACTGAGGAATATGAGCATCATCCTCCAAAAAGATCCTGGAGATGGGTCAGACGTGAAATGCATGGAGACTAACTCTGTCACGAAAAATGCACTGAGTTGGACACGAGAGGGTAACGAAAATGTGGAAGATCCAAAACGACCTGAAGGAGAACAGTAGAACAAGAACTGAAAGAATTGAATCACAACTGGAATACAATACATAAATATTTATGAAGGATAAATATAATAAATATTTATAAAGATAAAAAAAATATAATCTAGCTTGTGATTCCTAAGGCTTAATCTTATTTTAGTAATTCATGTCCTAAAAATGGACTCAGCCATATGAGGAAACCTGGTGCAATGAAGTAATTCCAAAAGAACTGGAATTTTGTGTAGTCATTCTAAACATAAAACAACATAAATCTAAAGAACTGGTAATTGGACTTCCTGTGTAGACATTACAGTTACTTAACAACATACCAGAGTCCAGAGCACTGCACTTCTTGTGTATCGAAATAGGGGGAAGACTGCAGTAAAACTTGGTAAATGCGAGTCCTGTAATATTATCTATGCCATTATCTGCAAGCGGTGCAACAAGGCCTATATTTGGGAAACCGGCAGGAGACTCAGTGACCGATTCGCCCAACACTTGCGCGATATACGCCAATGCTCTGTGACCCCTGTAGCTACCCATTTCAATGATACTGGCCATTCAGGAGCTTGCGATGCCCAGGTCACAGCCATCCGATCATGTTCCTCTGATGATCATAGTCGATTTGCTCTGGAGAATCGGTTGATTTCTTTGTATGGTACCTTGCGACCACGCAGGCTCAACGTATTACATTCTTATGCTTCTTAGTACTTTCTCTTCCCATGCTTTGTAATCTATATGGGTATATGTTGCATGTATTACATTCTTATGCTTCTTAGTACTTTCTCTTCCCATGCTTTATAATCTATATGGGTATATGTTGCATGTATTCAAGTTATATATTTACTAGATGTTTCATTGTTTCTTTTCCGTTCTATTTCTAGTTTTTATGTGTGTTTTTGTGTTACATTTATTTCGTTATTCGTTTTATTCCAGATTTTCCTTAGATACGTTGGTATTTGGTCGTCCATTTGTTTTGTTTTTTTAATTTGTCACTCCTGTTTGTTCGTTTGCTTGATAAAGGCCTTGTTGGTCGAAGCGTTGCTGTTTATCGTCACTGTTTCTGTATTTTGTAAAACTATAGTACTTTGTTTGTACGTGTTTCACTTCTTGTGTAGACATTACTAAACAACATTACATACATATATTGATCATTGATGATACCAGAGCACTGGACTTCTTGTGCAGACATTACTAAACAACATTACATACATATATTGATCATTGATGATACCAGAGCACTGCACTTCTTGTGCAGACATTACTAAACAACATTACATATATTGATCATTGATGATACCAGAGCACTGGACTTCTTGTGTAGCTATTTCTAAGTACTAGTCCGAGAACCAAGTCAAGTGAAGTTCATTTTTTAAATAGTATAAATTATTGATTTTATAGCTCAAACGTAATAGTTTTGAATATAGTAGATACTTTGCTGCAATAGTCAATAACAGTAGCTGCTAGCCAAGCTTATTAAGTTATTACACTTAGTCTTACACTTACAGTTTACGTCTGATTTTGTCTGACTTAATTCATATATTCTGGAATGTATTGTTAAAATCTTGTTTTAAGTACTAACTTAGTTTACTTAGTAACTTAACTACTAACTTACTAGTCTAGACTAACTTATTAACTGAAATTACGTCTAACTTCTAAGTGTAACTATCATTAGTAACTAACCAAATCCTATTATCAGTAATGACCAAGACTTTCTGCAAAATCATTCTTAATAGATTCAAAGGAGCAGTGGACACAACCCTGAGAGAAGAACAAGCTGGTTTTAGACCTGGGAGAAGCTGCTTAGACCAAATAATTACCCTACGACTAATCTTGGAGGAACATTTTGAAAAGCAGCAACCACTTATTCTAAATTTCATCGATTTTAAAAAAGCCTTTGATAGTCTACACAGAATCTCCCTGTGGAATATTCTGAGATGCTATGGAATACCAGACAAAATAAACATTTTTAAGAGCCTATGATGGTTCAGTGTGCAGTTCACAGTGTGCAGTTCGCACTGATGGTGGACACAGCGACTGGTTTATGGTTGAAACCAGAGTAAAGCAAGGCTGTGTTCTATCTCCACTATTGTTTATAGTGGCCATTGACTGGGTGATGCAAAAATGTTGCACAGGCGAAACTGGCATCGATTGGGTAGAAAATAGTCAACTAGAAGATTTGGATTTTGCAGATGATATTGTTAAGTAGAAACAACCAAGATATGCAAAGAAAAACAGACAACTTGTTATCTACAGCATCAAAAGTTGGACTGCAGATAAGCTATGAAAAAACAAATATAATGAAGACACCTATGGCACGTAACGCAGATATCACACTGGAATCTACAATGATAAAAATAACAGAGCAGTTTACCTATTTGGGTAGCAATTTTGATTGCACAGGAAATATTTAAAAAGAAATTATTATACGAATTGGCTAAGCAACATCAGCTTTTAAAAGTCTAAATAAAATATGGAACTGCAAATTATATAGTATTAAAACTAAATTACGAATTTTCAATTCAAACGTTGTATCAATCCTAACATACGCCAGCGAGAGTTGGAAAATGACTAAAGATATAGAAAGCAAGTTGAATGCATTTGAAAACAGATGTCTGCGAAAAATAATGAATATAAAATGGAACGAATTCAGAAGTGATGAAATCAGGGACATGTCTGGTCAACCACTAGTGACAACTGTTATAAGAAAGAGAAGATGGAGATATGTTGGACACACCTTGAGGAGAAATGATCAACGAATATCAAAGCAGACATTGAAGTGGGATGCAAAGGGTTAAAGAAAGAGAGGTCGACCTAAGGAGACCCTGAAACGAACTTTGCTGAGAGAGGCAAGAGGTATCGGTTTCAGTTCCATGGATGAGAATGAGCGGGTTGCCCATGATAGAGCGGTCCGGGTATGGAGAAGTTGCAGGTCCTATGTAACGATACCGGTACGAGAGGCATTATTATTATTTATTATTAACCTAGTCCTAAGTAACTAGTTTTAAGTAACAGTAAATAGTAACTTATTAAGTAAGTTAGTAACTTATACTAACTATCTAGTATCTATTACTTAAATTTTAAATTACTAACTTAACTAGTCTAAGACGTACAAATAAGTTTAACTTAAAGTTAACAGAAACACGCAATCACAGAGAAGAGTTGAGGCTGTATAAGCAAATATCATACCTTATTTGCTAAAACAGTGGCTGCGAAAAGAATCAACTCGAGTATAAGATAGCTAAATTTCATTTTTATGCCTAGGTAGCTTCCGTAGTTAATGAGACATGGAGGTTGCCATCTTGAAAATGTAAATATTACATCGTATCTAAACACAATACAATGTGAATATTCCTTTGTTACGAAACAAACAATTTTTTATATTTGCACTTTCAATGACGGTTAGTAAGGAGAGCTGAGAGATAGAGAAAGAAAGAGAGAGAGAGGACGTTGCACTCTTTAAATGAAGAAGGAATATGTTGAAACCGTGAGATGATGCTAGAGTATCTTCTCCAGGTCGCTTTTTGAGAATAGATTCAGGATGTAACTGGTGGTTTGAACATGACCGCTGCAGAGGACTTTTGGCTTATAAGAGAAATTCCGAAGGACTGTTGGGGTGGTAAAATTCTGCTCAGAACAAGCTATTTGATGATGATGAGGACCCAGGGCCGTGCGGTGCTATGATGCAGAGAGGCGGCCGCATCAGGCGGTTTGGTAAGGAGGGCGGCATAAGCAACAAAATCAATATTACAATTAAAGGTTATTTTAAGGAGAAAACATTTAAGGGGTGGCATTTCGAAGACTTGCATCATACTGAAAAAATATACTGCACAGTCCTGTGAGGACTGTTGTTATCAATGCAGTAGCAGTTCCCAATTAGCACCCTGCTGATAAAACAAATGAAAATGTAAGACCGATATCCTACCGTGTGGCCCCATCGGCGTCGCAAAAGATGCCAGGATGTCAATGACACCGCCTTAGGACTTCATGCTTCTGATTTGATCCCGGGGTTTACTACCAAAGCCTTTCCACTAACTGAATATTGCTGCAACTCATCGCTAGTTTTAAATCATAGCTTTCCTTCTAAACGAATCGCGTTTTGTTGACGATGAGACAATCATATCATCGGCAAAATAACAGCTACGACAACACATGGACAGATTACATTCGTCATAGAGAACCCCGACACAGACAAGGACATTCACTATAGAGTAAGATGCATACAGCGCCGGATTAGCCTAGTAGCAGAAGTAGCAAATGCTACGGGCCCCGCGCTTCTAGGGGCCCCGCGCCTATGTGACAGAGATGAAAATGAAAATAAATAACCAGATGTTATATCAAAAACACGCACGCTGTCTGAATTTTTAAATGTCGTGTGTGATGGTGCTGAATCCAACGAAATCGAAGCAGAAAATACAGAAGACGTGTCCCACTGTGCAGTAGATGAAAGCAGTGCTATAGAAGAATCATCATTACCAATACTACCATTAAGATCAACAACTCTTCACGATTTAGCCACATTTATCACAAGACAAACTGAAATCGAATGTACAGCAAGTCCTCCCAATTTAGTCATATCATCTTCAAGCCAAAGAGAAGCAGAAAGCACAGCACATGCTTCTAATGTAGCAACATCTTCTACAAGCCAAAAACACAACGAAATTAAAATGTACTTAAACGATATTGGTGAATGGCCAAACAACTTCAATCGAGATTATTGGATTGTGAAAGAAAGTAGCGAAGTGTAACATATGAACAGTGATTTCATGTCTAAAAAAAAAATAAAAAACATACGATAAAGAAAACAATCCACGATTTTGTCGAAAGTTGTTTTTCACATACACACATACACCAACAAACAAAACTCACGTGAGAGATTGGTTGTGTTATACAGAAACTAAAGGACAACTGTTCTGTTTTGTTTGCAAAGTTATTGATTTAGGCTGTACCATAAAGTGACTGGTGTATTTGGAATACTTCGGCAGTTAAAATCTATTACAGCAGAAGAGATCTTGAAAAGAACTCCAAATATTGTCAGCTCTTACCAAGAGGATTTGGAAGAAAGCCTAGGCGACGAACTTATGCAGTTCATTGAACTTCTTAAAACTAATGTAGCTGCTGCTATTAATAACGAGAAGCATGAGGCTCTTGAACTGCAATTTTATAAACTTATAATAGAAAATTAATTAGAGTCGTGTTTCCCAAATGTAGAAATAGTCTTACGAATTTACTTGTCTTTAATGATTACTAACTGCAGCGGAGAACGTTCTTTTTCAACATTAAAGCGTATAAAAGTGAGTTCAGGAACATGATGGGACAAGATCGTCTAAATAACCTCACCTTAATGAACATTGAATGTAATTTACTTAGAGAAATTGATTTGTCTAGTATTATCTCTAAATTTGCTCACATTAAATCGAGACAAGTTTGTTTGTAAAAGTTGTGTTTTATTTTATTATCATACAAAACCTAGGGCCCCGCGCTAAAATTTGCTACGGGCCCCGCGCTAGCCTAATCCGGCACTGGATGCAAAACCCTTTTTTGTATGGCCTTTTTCGTCTTTACAGACGGTCAATGGACAAGTGTTTTATTTTGACAACCTCTGAGTTTTCGCTTTTCTCTCTTGTCTTTCATCTCATACATAAGTCTCTTCTCAAAAGACTGCGCCATTGCGCAATATCCCTTTCCACTAAAGCAATCGCTTCCTTGCCTGGATTGTGCGGGTCTCGATCAGCGGCGGCAGTCAATGAAATTTAGTCAGCTAGCTTTCTACCGGATGGAGCACCCAGTCCAAAGCTGAACTCTACCTTGCACGACTCTTACGAGATGTCCACACTAGCTTGACTACAGAGACCCCGTCAAAACCTTCAAAACGACAGAAAATTATCTTTACCATTTCGTTAAGACCTCATTTAATAGTAGTGATATGTGTCAGTTACTTTTGCAACAAATAATCGTTACTTAGTAAGTAAAAACTAACGTAAATCCTTATTTTATGCTACGTGATATATAGGGTAATATGGTGTTAGGTCCGTATGTTTCATTGATCGTCGGCACACGATGGGTTATGTTATGTGATCAACGTCATATCATATCGGGCATTCCCATTCGTGCTCTGTCCTCCGCTGCAGCAGCCAACCAAAAGTCCATTTGCTCACCGTACCCATGAGAAGTTGATTAGTATATCTTCTCTCTCTCTACCACGAAGACGACACTGTCTCGCTTGTCCAAACTTAATGCCAATTCTCGAATGTGTTCCAGTATCTGAGACTTGCTAATGTCACATAAATGAGAGCGTACCGCATTGATGATATCGGCTCTGTCCATGCTTCTGCCCGTTTGAGTTGGGGCATTGGCTATTGGTTACTAAACTGACGTCATTGCACTCCGAGCAGACCCATAGATGCTCCATCTCCCCAACAGATATCGAAGAGTATGCATACTGATGGTTCCCGTGGCTCACTGATTAAACACACCTCTCACTCTGCCTCTCAGACATCCAGTTCGACTTGTGGTGGGGCCACAATTTTTCCGGATAAATCATGGTTTTTAGTTGCTATATTTTAATTTATAAAATAATAAATACACGTTTTACATTATTTTTGGTGGGGCCGGCCCCACTGGCCCTTAATGACGAGCTACCATTGGGCCCCAGTAAATGAAGTCTCAGAGATCCAATGGAGGGCAGCAGTAACGGCCTCAACCTCCATCCTCATACTAGAAGTAGCCTCACTTCGCTCTGCAACAATCCTACCATGCGCATTAGCCAAGAAACCCCAGCCAGACTTCTCACCACGATCAACCGACCCATCGGTATATACATCATCATCATCCCTTGCATTATCTTCTATCAGCTGCTTAACTGCGAGATCCGCCTTCATGTTGCCACAATCTCTACATTCTCTTCCAAGAGTAATGATAATGTTGAGATAGTTGGTCATGCTACCATCTGTTGGGATCCATTCTTCCCAGTTGGGGCATTGTTTGCAAGAAAGTCAGCACGCTCATTACCCTGAACTCCAGCATGTCGAGGTGTTACAGCCAAGTCATTTTCTTGAGATGTGATCTCTGAATGATGTCCACCCATTCCATGCTTCCAGATTCAATCCTTTGAAGCATATTCATCGAGTCTGATATGATAATCGTAGAGTTACCTGTTGCTCGGCCACCCATGACAAGAGCCCTGGAGGCAGCGTTGATCTCCATAGCCATGCTCAATATCATTGTCTCAAAAGCGCCACAGTCCTCATGAAGTCTGCTACCGCTTCTTTATGCTGAATAAGCCCACGATGATCTGGTTCCGAGTCTGACAGAGCCATCAGTGTAGATAATGATATCACCTGGATTGGAGTGCTGATCCACGAGTGCAAGAATCTCTGCATTGACCACGCCTGGAGCTCATTCACTACAGCAGCGTCCAAGTGTATTGATAACCCTGGTGTAATCAATCATATCTTGATATAGGCATCCATTCTTCCCCATGCCTCAGCTCGTCTAGAGTAGCAAAAACACGTTGAGTGATGTGGTCAACATCACGAAGGCCGCCTTTACTTCCCATTGCTTTTCCTGGAACCAAATTGTGGCTGGGTTGACCTGAGAGCCGTTAGATTTGGAAAAATTCCACATCCACTGTGGAATTGAACCCGGACCACTAACCTAAGAAGCGAGTTTACTAACAACTACGATACTGCTGCTGTCTCGTTACTTAGTACTTGTTACCTAACAATCATTACTCAGCAGTAATTGGTAACTTGCAATAATACTCAATGAGATACAGTGGATACAACACAAAAGGCTGTTCACACAAAAGGGGGACCTCAGAGGCAAGAAAAAACACTGTTCATGAAGTGTACACAAAAGCCAGTTCTAGGAATCTCTTCTTATCCTGAAGCTGTGAGACAAAACAGTATCAGAGAAAAGAAGCAGAATTCTTCTACGAACACTCCATATTGACCACTTGCTAACTGCTATTTGTGATTTGTATGTGATCTGAGCCTAAGAGCGATTGTACATTGTGCCAGTTATGCGTCTACAAGTAGGCCAGCCCATCCGATTTCTGCTTGCTTTTTATTGACTAGAGTAGTTTCGCTAGGCCCCTACCTCAGTGATCTCTTACAACATGCCTTGTAGGTCGCAGTGTTACTTTTTTTCACTCCCTTGCAGCCCGGTAACACACATGCGAAAAGAAGAATGAGATATTTCTAAAATAATTTAAATAGTACGAATAACACAATTTAAAAATAATATGTAATTTAATATAAAATTTATATAATATTAACAAGAATAAAATTATACAAATGTAAAATAAATTCTCTCACGCCAGCTAAACAGAACAAAAAAATCCCCATTTTGAGAATTTGGTTTGTAAAATTCAATATGGCAACCCTGTTGTCAATTATCTAATCACATAACATGTAATCAATAGAATATGATTCTCGCCAGGAAGTAAGAGATATTAGGGGTCTCTCTGGTGTAGAGGTGAGGTACTCGCCTCTCGCTACAAAGGTACTCAGTTCACCCCCTCGTGGAGCCATCAAGATATTTTTCCAGATTCTTGATCTCAGTGTAGGTGAGATCAAATTCCTAGTCCTATCGGAGATGGAAGATAAAACGCAGGTCTTGTGCTCAATGTGAGCACATAAAATAACCCTTGGCAGTTCAAAATTGAGAAGAGCAGGCTGGAAAGCAAAGGCCTGGGAAAAATTCATTAGAAAGATTAAAAATAAAATTCCTACAAAATATCTTCACCATCTTCTAAATTACATTGCTGGTGCTACAGAATTCATGCACTGCCACTGAGATCTTTCTGTGTAAATAAGAGATCAGAGCACATATGGTAACTTACTAGAGTGCAATAATGATAATCCTAACAATCAATCTGATATTCTAATTTAACGTGAGTAACAAATGGTGGTCAGCATGAAGAAACTATGAAATGACACAAGCAAAGAAACAAAAGTAAAACTTCTGAGAACATGACCAGTCCCTGTGGCAACAGTTGGACGGGAATCATGGACCATAATACAAACATTAAAGTGCAAAATTAAAGATTTTAAACAAGGTGTTGAAGAAAAGTCCTTAGAACTTCCTGGACAGAGAAGAGGAAAAACAAGACATCCTACAAGACTTGCATATCAAAGAGCATTGACTCATAAATAACATCATGTCCCAGAAGATGAAATATTATGAAATATCAAACTGACAGTGGTTTGGAGAGAACAGTAATGGAAGGCATGGTTCCTGGAGTACGAAGCAGGGGATGACCAAGACAAAGGCGGCAGCAGGACATTGTAGAAACATTGAACATTATGCTGGAGGAGGCAGGAGAACTTGCTACAGACAACAAATTTTTCAGGCGGGATGTTATAAAAGTGACTTTCCGCAAGGGACATGTTACCTGATGATGAGTAACAAACATTAGTTTATCTTCTAGCTTATCCCTGACGGAACATGGCTTCAATGACAGCTGTAATGGGCTGATCAAACTATTGAAAAATAACTGTCATTCATCTACCTATTACCAGTATAAATGATATCTTCATCTTGGAATGCTCCATATCGACTACTTGTTAAATCACTTTTTGTGATCTGTATGTGATCTGAGATAGAAAACTCTCTGGAGACGACACAAAAACTGATGAAAATTCCATGGATTGCTAAACTGATGAATGTGGAGGTGTTGAATGAGGTCAAGACACAGAAAAAGCTTATTGTCAATATAAGAAAAAGGCAATCATCATTTTTTTTGCCATGTGATGAGAAGGGGAGGCTTAGAACAGATTGTGACAACTGAAAACATCTAGGGGAGATGAGACAGAGGAAGACAGAGAAAGAAAATTTTGGACAGCCTGACTTCATGGCACGGAAGAGCGTCAACATCTGAGATGATAGCAAACACAAGGAACAGAGATTTGTGGAAATTCATGATCACCTCTGCCAGCAGGCATGCACCTGATGACGCAATCTGAGCCTAAGAGTGATTGTATGTTGTGCCAGTTATGCGCCTTACAAGTAGGCTAGCATATCCGATTTCTGCAATATAAATTACTGATTAGGATGATGTTTTTTAGTGAGATACAATTATGTGCCACCATATCAGGGGATCAGCCAATGGATAGAGCTGACATTCTGAACACCCTAAAAGAATGTGGCCGCAAAGTAGATTTTCATTTAAACCAAACCCTGTCAACTGCTAGATTGCAAAAGATGGGATTGAAGATTGGAGAGGCCAGAAGAGAACAGCAGAACAGGTATATGAGTAGGCTCATCAATCAAAATCGAACTGGTACGCTCAGTCGTCGACGCTGTTGTTGAAATTGTGAAGGAGATTGAAGCACGTATGGACATGTCCGGAGTGCAATGAGGTTATTCCCAACGGAAACACTTGTCAATTAATCGTATGTAAAAACGAAAATAGGCCATATAATAATGATGCTGTAATGAGCTGATCACACTAAGCCCACAGCTGCGGTATATATTAATCTTGGCTCTGATGCTGTAATCTATTCTCTAATCCTGTTTTGCCTATCAGCGCCAGGTTGAAAAAGGAGACACCTGGAGCGAGCCTCTCTATGCGCCTCGTCTTTCTTTCTCTTCTCCAGTCTTGATATAACTCACAGCTTCAGGGTCAGAAGAGATTTCTAGCACGGGCTTTTGTGCGCGCTTCATAAATAGTGTCATTTGTCGCCTCTGTTATCTCTGAGGCCCACCTTTTGCGTGGCCGACCTTCTGCTTTGTATACATTGTAGCAGAGCAACGCGCTCTTGAGGTGCACTGTCTGTTGGTAATCTGCTTATGTGGCCGAACAATTTAATTTGTTGTTTCTGGATGAAGTTCAGTACTGATGTTGTACCCACTTTTTCCTGTCTTCATTTCTCAACCGGTCTCTTCTTGTTACCCCCAGCAATCTCGAGACATTTCACCTCTGTCATGACTAATTTTCTTCAGTCATTTAATGTCAGCGTCCAGGTTTGGCACCGATATCATAATGTAGTGAGAAAGATTGTGTTGAACGATGCTGTAATGGGCTGATCAAACTATCTAGTGAAAAATAACTCTCATTCTTCTACCTATTCCCAGTATAAATGACTTCTTCATCTTGGAATTCTCCATATCGACTATTTGTTAAACCACTCTGTGATTTGTATGTGATCGGAGCCTAAGAGCGATTATATGCTGTGCAAATTTATGCGTCTACAAGTAGTTCAGCACATCTGATTTCTGCGATATAAATTACTGAGTAGTATGACATTTGTTTGTGAGATATAATTCTGTGAGAAAAATAATGACCAGTACAGTGATCAATAAAAATAATATACAGAAAATGTGGTAATATAGAATGTCAAAAAGTTAATACAAGCAGAAATATATGTGTATAACAATATTATAGTTTGTTAGAAGAAACCATGTCAAGGCATTTAAAACAGACACATCAATAATGAGGTCATGACAAACACACCAACATTGAGGACAAACACATTAACACTGAGGACAGAAAGCACCAACATACAGTACAGAACAAAGGCATCCACATTGAGTACCGAACAGAGGCATCCACATTGAGGACAGAACAAAGGCATCCACATTAGGACAGAACAAAGGCATCCACATTGAGGATAGAACAAAGGCATCCACATTGAGGACAGAACAAAGGCATCCACATTAGGACAGAACAAAGGCATCCACATTGAGGATAGAACAAAGGCATCCACATTGAGGACAGAACAAAGGCATCCACATTGAGTACCTAACAAACGCATCCACAATGAAGACCAAAAATAACCATTGAGGACAAACCGATTAACGTTGAGAACAAATCCATCAACATTGAGGACAAACCCATCAGTAATTAAAACTTAACAATGGCAAGAATGCATCCATCAATGAGGACAAACCCATCAATATTGAGAACACACCCATTAACCTCCCTTAGTCCTTCTGAGCCTATAAATCAGCGTGTGGTATTTTTTAAGATGACACCAGTATACATTACAAAATAAATGTGCTTGAAGATAACAAAAAAAATATGGACTGAAAGGGTTAGAACCCAAGACAAACCCACCCACAATATCGAACAAAAAAATCAATATTCATTTGATCAAATTTTCTCTGCAACATTAGTAAAAAATATACGAGCATGCCCTTTTTCAAGAATCTTGCAATGGTTCCAGCCTGATGTTGTGGATGCCCTAGGGAAGAGAGGAGGTGCACATGATTCAAGTAATGGTGGAGAATCTACGGCACTGGCCAGACTGCAAGAATTCTGGGCGAAATGTGGTGTGGCTAGACAAGAATACTATGCTGGTAGCCAAAGAAGAATAGTAAACCAACAAAGAACCAGTGTCGTTAGTCACCATACGCTGAGAGACATACCAACGCTGAGAGACATACTGAGGACGAGATTGGAGCACTTATGAACTAATTGATTCAATGTGCAGTGATGATCGACGACTAAACTAAACTATCTTGCAGTGGTTCTGAATATCAAATAGCTACTCAATGAACCAGGTTCTAATTAACAGCCAGGTTCAACTTTAAATTATATTCATGCAACTCACAAATAAAACATGTATTGCAAACAAAAGGCATTTGATAGGAGAATGGACCAAAACATACAATAATTCAAAAGTATAACAAAGAGAAGAGTCTTGTAAAAGGTGAGAGAGGTACATTTAATGTCATGATTTTTATCAGTGTTTGACAAACTTTGATCAATGAATATTGAACATAGCAGCACTCCTAGCAGACCCATAGGTGCTCAGTATACCCAGCAGTAAATATTAAGCTGATCCCACAGGACTACACTCAAATTCATAAGTGCCCTGTCTCCCTCAGATAATATCAAACTGATCTTACAGGGCAACACTCGAACTCAAGGATGTCCGATGATGTTTGCTCACCAAATCTATGTGGAGTTTCTGTGGCATGAAGATATGATGTTCGCTGCACCAAACCGCCCGAGTGGTTACCGGGCCCAAATTTGGGGTGTAAAGAATAGAACCACTGTTACCTGCCATGCATGTCGTAAGAGGCGACTAAGGAGGTTTGGCTGAAATCGGATGCATGTGTCCTAAACGTGTAGAAGTCTATGCGTTTAGGGTCCTACCAAACCAATGTGCAACGTATCACGTTCTTGGCAAAGATCAAACATATCACAAAGAGTGATTAAAAGTGGTTGTAAAGAACGAATGCAAAGAAGAAGACTGCACCAAATCTATATGGAGATATGATGTTTACCACACCAAACGTTTTGGGTTTGTTTCCTGTGTGGCGTGAATTCGCTATTTTCCAGTGATCCGAGATCTCCGTGTAGGTGAGATCAAGTTCCTAGTCCTATAGGAGACGACGATAAAACATAGTCCTCATGTTCATATTGAGCACATAAAACAAACTCTTTGCAGTTCAAAATAGAGAAGAGAATTTTGGAAAGCCGCTGTCCAAACAAAATTAATTTTCAGCGATCTCTGGTCATGCGCTGAAACATTAAACAAATAGAAATTCCTACAAAATATTTTCATCATCCGCAAAAATGATCTATTGGACCAAATGCCACAGAGTTTGTGCACTGCCGCTGAGATAATAATATTTCTTTCTTGATGTAAGATAGAGAGTGAAGCACACATGGTTACTTTAGTTTAGTCGTCGGATCACCATCACTGCACGTCGAACAAATTAGTCCATAAGTGCTCCGATCTCTCCCTCAGTATGTCCATCAGCGTGTGGCACTAACGACACCGGTTCTTTGTTGGTTTACAATTCTTCTTTGTCTGCCAGCATAGCGTTCTTGTCGAGCTACACCACACTTAACTTTGAGTTCTTGCAGTCTGGTTAGTGTTGTGGATTCACCGCTATTACGTGAATCATGTACACGCCCTCTCTCCCTTAAGGAATTTATAATATCAGCCTGGTCCATTGCTCGTCCGCTTGGACAGCAGCCATACCTGCAAGCCTATCCGCACGTTCATTCCCTCTTACATGGTTACTTACCGAAGTGCAATGATGCTAGTCCTATCAATCAATCAACCATTCCACTGCTGGTACATCTAACTGAATGAATATAACTGAGTACCTATGGGGAAAGCCCAGAGTGGATAGTCATTAATTCTATCCAGTTTCTTCTGACAGAATTAATATCAATTTGTCCAAGAAACACATGACCTAAACAGGACTAGCAAAACAATCTTCATAAAACCCAGTAGCGGAGAAATAGGAGAAAGAGGATGACAACAATAACAACAGCAGCAATTTTTGCATAGGAAGATCTCAAGTTGAGGTACTTGGCATCCTTCTTGTACTTGAGAGATGCGCTGGACAAGTTGCTGGCTTTGGTATCAAGAGCTGGAAGGAGAAAGGAAATATATGGTTCATTTCTATATCGATTTATTAATTATTTATATCATCAGTAACTAAAAGTGTCTCTCTCTCTCTCTTTGCTGGTTTTAGTATCTTCTTCTTCAAACGCTCCATATCGACCAGTTGTTAACCACTCGGTATGATTTGTATGTGATCTGAGCCTAAGAGCGATTGCATGTTGAGCCAGTTAAGCGCCTACAAGTAGGCCATCACATCCGATTTCTGCGATGCTTTATATTTACTAGGTAGCTTCCTAGGTCCTACACGTCAGTCGCTACTTTTTTTTTTTTCCAATCCAGAAGCACTTGAGCTGAAAGCACTTTGGCTCGGTGCCATAGACATCGTAACCCTTCGGTTTGGTGACACGAACACTGTAAATCTGGGGAACCTGTGGCTTTTCTGCCAGTCCGCGGAATTGAACCCATACTCACAGAGGACTTGTGATCCGCAGTCCAATGCGCTACGAACATGCTGGGCATGCGGGCACAGTCGCTCCTTGTAGACATGCCTTGTAGGTCGCAGTTTTACTATTCTTTGCTTCCCTTGTGGGCCCCAGCACCACATGGGCGGTATTTGGTATCAAGAATTGGAAGCAGAAGGGAAATATATGGTTAATATCTATATCATCAGTAAACAAGAGTCTAAAGCCAAAGAATTGACTTCATTGCACCAGGTTTTACACAATATGGCGCAGTCCCTCTCAGCAGAAGAGGCAAGCCACACGTGGAGAGTATTGCACAAAGCACAAACTCCATATATCCAGCAACAATAATAGAGGTCTCTGGAAAAATGTACTTGTAAACAGAGCGGCACGGCCCGGATTGAATCCATGACCTTTGGAATGCAAGGCAAGGGCATAACCACTTAGCCAGAAATCCACAGGACAAGCTATATGATGATCTGTAGGTACGATAAATACTTCAAAGATTTAGTTTTTTTTTTTTTTTTTTTCTTTCGTCCGCTTTCAACTCAAACGAAGTTTCATCTCTGAAACTGATTTTTGCGTGAAAATCCGTTTTCCAATTTCTTACAATGGCAGCAGCGTGCACATTGTAAATTACTTACACTGGCAGCCGTGTGCTCAATGTACTCGTAATTAGTATTCCTCGCCATACAGGCAGATTTTCTCCGACTTCAGAGGTACTCAAGTTATCGTCCTGAGTAAGACCAGGGACTCAAACAAATGCCGGACAGTAGGTTCGAACCCGAGCTATGAGGCGTCTCACAGCTAGCAGGCAGAGCTACTATCAACTACTCTAGGCAGTCCCCCCAAAGATTTAGTAAAAATAGAAAGCAAGTGATCTATGTAAAAACCACTATAGTGGTGCGATTGGCGCTCATTTGTATGCCTCTATAGTAGTCAAAGAACTAATAAACCTATGGAATGGAACCGACATAAGAACAGAAATCAAGTGTTTAAGAGCTTTCATTTTTCCCTTGGCAATGTATGGTTCCTAGACATGGACCATTGACAAAACGGCAGAGAAGATCATTAATGCCTTTGAATGCAAATGCCACAGAAGAGTACTTAGAATATCATGGACAGATAAAAGAACAAATGCTTCTGTTCTGCAACAGCTTGATATTAAAGAGAGTTGGTTATTAAAGAACATAAAAAAAAATGAAAATTAAATATTTCGGACACATAAAATGACATAAGTCATGCAATCGCCCAAACCAAGACATATATGCGGGTTACTGTGGATAAGAGACATCAACTGCACAAGAACACTAATGATGTTAAGGGCACAAAAATCAAGCGTGGCATGTTGTGGATAGCCCCATCAAGATGCATATGGGAACCATCAGTATGTATGCTCTTCTATATCTGTTGGGGAGACTGAGCACCTATGGGTCTGCCTGGAGTGCAATGACGTAGGTTCAAAACCAATAATCAAATGACATGAGTGCCCAGAGAAGATAATTCTGGAGGGAATGATGTCTGGAAAAAGAATGAGAGGAAGACGTGCAGGATGTCATTGATGATCTGAGAATGACTGCTGTTGAAGTCGGTCAACTTGCGCAGAATAGAGTGTTTTTCAGGACTGCTGTCATGGCGAGCCAAGTTCTGGAAGGGGGAAGCTACTTTATGATGACAATGGTCAATTATATGGAATGAGTTAACTACAAATATGGACTTGTACCGTTATACGTTACATAGGGCCTGCAAGCAACTTGTTCATACCGCTCTAACCTGGTCAACTTGCTCCATCTCCATGGAACTGAGACTGATATTTCTTGCCTCTCAGCAAAGTTTGTTTCAGTTTCTCCCTAGAATGACCTCTCTTTCTTGAATCATTTGCATCCCACTTCAATGCCAGCTCTGGTATTCTTTGATCATTTTTTCTCATGGTATATCCAACATATCTCAAACTTCTCCCTCTTATAACAGTCGTTACTAGTGGTTGACCAGACATTTCTTTGATTTCATCACTTCTCCTCGCCCGAGTGCCTGAATTCGTCCCATTTTATGTTCATTATTTTTCGCAGACATCTATTTCAAATGCATTCAACTTGCATTCAACAGAGTGACGTGTCTGGCCGAATGGATTAGAGCACAGCTCCCATGCGGGAGATGTGTGTTCAATCCACGGTAAGGTCAAGAAGCTTTTTTCTGTTGAGGGCATAAAGAAAACATCCTAACCTAAACAGTTTCGCATCGACTGCACTGTTAGGCAAATTAGGATTAGAGAAAGAAAGATAGGGTGCATAGAAAGGCTCGTTCCAGGTGTCTCCTTTTTCAACCTGACGCTAAAAGGAAAAAACAGGATTAGAGAATAGAACTACACTTTTTAGTTAAACTTGCTTTCTATATGTTTAGTCATTTTCCAAAGATATGGATTTACTGACAGAAACAGAAAAGAAACTCACCCGACAAAGCTTCACCTCTTGCCAACACATCATCAATATTCTGAACCATGATCCTTTGAACATCCTGAAGTTCTGTATTAATATGTCCTAGATTACGTCTCGCTCTAGAATCCATATATGATTTCCGAGCTTTCTGCATGTATGTGTCTGAAAATACAAGATACACAGTCTTCATTACAATATATGACACCTGTGTGTTGCCAGGGCGCACAAGGGGAGCAAAGAATGGTAACACTGCAACCTACAGGGCTTGTCATAAGAGGCTACTGAGGTAGGGGCCTAGGAAAGCTACCTTAGTAAATAAAAAGTGTCGCAGAAATTGGATGTGCTGGCCTACTTGTAGGCGCATAACTGGCACAATGTACAATCACTCTTAGACTCAGATCACATACAAATCATAATGGGTGGCTTAACAAGTGGTCGATATGGAGCGTTTGAAGAAGAAGACAACATGTGAAATTTGTATAGGAAGTAAAGACAGTTGGCATGATGTTGACTATATCCGTCACTGTGTGTAAATTTAAAAAACTACAGACGTAACACTGTATTTCCCAATATGTACATCGAGGTATGAAAAAGATTTCTATACTTTTTACTTACTAAATTCAATTAATAAAGTGAAAACTTAGAAAATTTAACTCCTTGACCCTTCTAAGTCGATGTATATGCTCACTGAATTTTTTAAGATCACGGAAAGCTAGCATACTGGATATGTTAGTATACATTTCAAAATAAATACTGCAGAGCTAAATAAAAATGATGGAGTGAAAGGGTTAATGATGAAGGAAAACTGTCCAAATTTAATGATTGATTGATAGGACCATCATCATTGAACTTCAGTGAGTAACCATGTGTGCTCCAATCTCTTTCTTACACAGGAAGATCTCAGCGACAGTGCATAACTCTGTAGCACTGGCAGGGTCCCATGTAATTTAGAAGCTGGTGAAAACATTTTGTAAAAGTTTTATTTATAATATTTCAATGAATTTTGCTTAGACAGCAGTTTTTCAGCCTGCTCTTCTCGATTTTGAACTGCTAAGGGTTCTTTTAAAGAGAAGATGGAGATATGTTGGGCACACTTTGAGGAGAAATGATCAACGAATATCAAAGCAGGCATTGAAGTGGGATGCAAAGGGTTCAAGAAAGAGAGGTCGACCTAAAGAGACCATGAAACGAACTTTGCTGAGAGACGCAGGAAATATCGGTCTCAGTTCCATGGAGAAGATTGAGCGAGTTGCCCAGGATAGAGCGGTATGGAGAAATTACTTTCAGGCTCTATGTAACGTATAACGGTACGAGAGGAATTATTATTATTATGGGTTCTTTTATGTGCTCAACTTGAACATAGTACCTACGTTTTATCATTCATCTCCAACAGGACTAGGAACCTAATCTCACCTACACTGAGATCAGATATCTTTGGAAAATATCCATATCCCTCCACAAGGGAATGAACCAAGTACCTTTGGAAAGACAGGCGAGCACCTAACCTCCCCGCAACAGAGACCCTAAAGTTATTGAATAAAGGGAAAAACTTACCAAACTCAATGAACGAGTACGGTCTGGATACAGTATCCAGCCGTGAGCTGTATTGAGAGCTGAACTCATTTTGTAGATCCTCCAGGTAGGAAAAGGCTAATCGTCTAGAGAATGTTTTCTCACAGAGAACCAGGTAACACACTGCCCGTTCTATCAGATAACTGTGGATGACATAGATCAATTAAGATCTCTCTCCAGATTGTGATGCCCTTAGTCATTGGCGGCTTGTAATAATTTTTGTTGGCGAGGGCTAGACTAATATTTTAGGACAAATCATGGTTTTGGGTTAGATTATATTTTAGTATTTACTATTATTTGTCTATTTTGGGAAATTATCCCCCTTTACTAGAACACATATTGTCATACACAGATGCATCTTGATGGAACGGGTGATTTCTGTAAGCTATTCTATGATGGTTAGTTAATTATCTCTATTATTTTATATATTATTCGGTATTTATGAACTGGACACATTTTTAGCGAATAAAACTGTTTAACTTTGCAGTAGCTTGGTAGCATAAGAATTTTCCTACTGAATGAATGAAATTCACATATTTCTCTGTGCTAGATAACCAGTCGAGAGGTCAGAGGTCGCAATGTTAACAGACGGTCTAAATAGACCACATTTCTACTGGCTCTAAAATAATAATGCGCTGGAAATGCGTGAAGTATACTAACTAGGCAGCAAAGACGCTGAATTTCAGACTGTATATGATATTTTAGCGTTATATATTCAACTTTCAAAGCTAATCAGTCTCAAGTTAAAAGTAATAATTATGGACATAATTTATAAAATAATAAATACATGCTACACATTATTTTTGGTGGGGTCTGGTCCCATTGGCCATTAATGATGAGCCGCCACTGCTCTTAGTCATCTTAGAAGAAAATCATCTTAACTTTTGTCCCTGGGCATGCATGAGTCAGTGGTAATGAACGAGCTGATATGGCTACGATATCAGAGGGAGCTGCCACTGGTCGAAATGACATTCTTAATGCATTGAGAGTCTTTCAAACGGAGGAATTTCAGGGTTGTGAATCCCAGTCGCTGACCAGATTAAGAGAGAAGGGTGTCGATATTGGTGCAGCCCGAAAAGAACGACATACCAAATATGCAAAGAGATTTATTAATCAATATTTAACTTGCATGTTGGGCTCCTGGAAGCTGCTGGATTTGTTGAGGCAAAGATTGGAGCACCTACGGACGTGTCCAGAGCGTTATGATGATAGTCTTCATATGACTGATAAATCATCTTAGAACAGCAACAAATTTACACCATTCTTCTCTGTTCTTAGCTGTCCTTTGTATTGTGTTCCAGCTATGATTTGTTTCTTTCTTGTTCTACTGTTCTCCCCAGATAATTTTGGGTCTTCCACATTTTCGTTTATTACTTGGTGTCTACCTCAGTGCAGCTTTTGTGGCAGAGTTAGTCTCCAAGTTTATCACATGTCCGATTCATCTCCTGCATCTTTTGGATGATAGTGTTCATATTCTCTTGCTGACACTGTGTGAGCAGTTCTTGGGTTATAGTTTTTGGCCCAAACATGAGTAAGATCTTTTGCATACAAGTTGTATGAAAGGTGGACATTTTAGATATATCTTGTTCTGACATTCTCCAGCATTCTGATACGTATAGTAAAGTTGGTAGCACACAGCTGCGGTATATACTAATCTTAGTTCTGATGCTGTATTGGGGTGATTTTGAGACTGTCTTAAGCAGTGCTGTTCAATGTTTTTATATATTGGTGCACATCTTACTGATGGTTGTGAAGGTGCAGGCTCCATGTGATGATTGTAATACTACTACTACTAAAGATATTAATATATTTGAGACACCAACGCTTTCTCCAGTGAAAATGCAAAAGGTGGGGGTCAAGGGACAATAGAATGGTTGTAAAATAAAGCAAGATTGCAAAAGCGAGATCATGTTCATGGGAGTGCTACAAAAACTGAAAAAAATTGTTTTCTTGAAATATGGTTAACTTTTAAGTCAACAAAGCAAAATAGGATGGCAGCAGACAGCACTGATCTTAAAGGTAATGAATGCACTCCGTGCCTTATTTAGTCCGCTTTCATGATCCGATCCAGCTATTTCTGCATGGCTGATAACACTTCCAAGATATGTGAAAACTGTTGTATTTGAACGGAGTCTAGCTTCTAGTTTGATTGATGCTGGGGTGGCCATGTTCAGCACTTATTACACAGAAAAATACTTTGAGATAAATAGATAAGATTATCAGTGTGTTGCCAGGGCCCGAAATATGAGCAAAAAATAGTACCACTGCGACCTACAAGACATGTTGTAAGATGCGACTAAGGTAGGGGCCTGGGGAAGCTACCCTAGTAAATAAAAAGCCTTGCAGAAATTGGATATGCTGGTCTACTTCTAGGCGCATAACTGTTACAATGTACAATTGCTCTTAGTCTTAGATCACACAGAAATCGCAAAGAGTGGTTTAACAAGTTTATGGAGCTTTGGGATTCAATATATAAGACCATAAGGTAATATAAATGATATAATAATTATATATCTCGTATGAAGAACATATCCCACTACTTATTCCTCTCCGCTCCACGTGGAGCATAGGGCCTCAACAGTTGTTAGCGACTTTTCCCAGTCTCTGGCTGTTTTCTTTATGGTTTCCCAGGATAGTCGAGCACCCTTTAGTTCCACATGAAGACTTTGTCTCCAGCTCTGTTTGGGACATTCCCTTTTCTTTGTGGTTTCCACTCAAGTGCTTGTCTAGTGACCCTCAACTGTGTTTTCCACCATTTTCTCCTACTGACCTGGGTCATCTATCCTGCCTGCCATGTTCTTATCCACAGGTTTGTGTTTGCAACTTTTCTTCTTCTTCTAACCAGGGTTGCGAGTTTTCACTCTTGGGCAGTCAATGCCAAATTGTAGAATCTGCATGTGTTCTGTAATTATGGAAGACTAGTGTAAAGGGTATTATAAACAAATAGGTGTGGTGGGAGGACTTCTTGTCTAACATTGATGCAACTATGTCATACTATCTCAGTCTGAGAATCTGCCGAAGACATATACTGACAAAGGTCTGCATCTTATTTGTATTTAACTTGGTGACTCGTCACGTTTCTAAGCCATACAGCAAAACAGGTTTCACATTTGAGCAGAATATCCTGAACATTCGAAGAACATATGACATCATTTTTATGAGAACAATCATCATAGCGGTCCAGACACGTCCACAGGTGCTCCGATCTTCACCTCAACAGATCCAGCAGCATCAATCGGCATAACACGCTAGTTTGATGTTGATTAATCAATCCTTTCACATATTTGGTATGTCATTCTCTTCAGGTTGTAACAATATTGCCACCGATCTCTCTCAATCTGGTCAGCATCTGGTATTCCCAACCCTGAAGAAACTCCTTTGTTCGGAAAGACTCTCTTAGTGCATTTAGAATGTTGCAGTTTTGGTTTATTGCAGCTCCCTCTGATATCGTTGTTGTGTCAGCAACAGAGGATCAACAGCCTTTTCCTACCTACTCTGTGTTACCAGAGCCAAACATGGAAAATCAACAAAGGACAGTCACAAAAACTAACTACATGTGAAACTAGATGCCTGCGAAAAGTTACCAACAACACCAGAATAGACATTCGCCAACATCAGCATAAGAAAGAAAGTTGGGACAGAACCTTGCTTGAATTACATTGAGAAACAAAGAATGAAGTTAATTAGAATATAACCAAGCTCCACTGTATACATAGGCTTTTACAACAGAACATCATGAAAGAAGACAAAAGGAAGACCACGAAAAAGATGGATAGATGGCAATAGCAGAATCCTGTCAAAGAGCAAAAAAACTATCACTGGTCACTAGAGCAGCGTGATACAAAAACAGAAAACCATGACACTGGGCAACAACCCAGTAACAGTGGGAAGACAAAAGAAGAAGTCCACACTGGTTTAAATTTCCTTTTCATTGTCCTCCATTTCCTTTGGAGACAATAACAATGTTGATAAACATAACAAAAAAGTGAAACTTACTGAAACAAGTAGTTTCCAGATTCTAGACTGCATCTTGGTGGAGGGTTAGGGTCTTGAGATAATTTTGGGAAGAGCTGTTTTGCTTGTGTTTGGTAATCTGTTAGATTTCGACCTGACTAAAAAGGAAAAAATGAGACATTGATTGATGCTTCTTCTTCTCGCCATCATCTTCAGGTGCCATGCCGGCTCGCATAGGCGATCATGGATTTCCTCAAATCTCCGGTATTTACTATCATACCAAATGTTGACGCTCTTCCGTGCCATGAAGTCAGGCTATCCAAAATTTTCTCTGACTCATCTCCCCTCGATTTTACCGGATATACAATGTTTACATTCAAGTCCTAAATATCGGGATCCAGGTTCTAAGGGTGAACCAAGATTTTGGACAATAAATGACATTTCTTCATTGCACATGAATTCATTGCTAATATGTAGAAAGTACAACATGAAAATCAACAAACAAAAGACAGAGACCATGAAAATCGGCAGAACACCAAGCCAAGCAAACATACAAATAGATAACACCAGCGTAAAGCAAGTTTCTAAATTCAAATATTTAGGCAGTATTTTTACAGAGGACTGAAAACTAGATAGAGAAATAGAGACAAGGTGTCAAAAGCAAATGCAGTGACCTACCAGCTGGTACCATTACTACAACACCCAAAGATCAAGATGGAAGTGAAAAGACAGATGATAAAAAGTATTTCCTACCAACACTTTGTTACCAGTGCCAAACTTGGTCTCTTACAGCAACACATCACAGAAAGCTCACATGTGAAATGAAATGCTTGAGGAAAGCAGTGGGGGTCACCAGGAAAGACAGACTACGAAATGAGGACATCAAAAGCAGAGTGGGCATAACGTCCTGCACCGAATATATCGAAAGACAACAAATGCAATGGTTTGGACATTTAATGAGAATGAAATACAACCAACCACCAATAACAGCATACAATAAAAAGAGATCGGGTACTAGAGCTAAGGGTAGACCAAGAAAAAGATGGATAGACAATATCAAGACCACACTACATAAACACGGATACAACACAACAGGGGCAACTCATCTAGCCCTAGAACGCAAATTAAAGCTCCCATCCCTACGCTTAACGGCAGAGTGGACAGCCAACTACATCTTCCACCTGGGAATAGACAATAGTGACATTTCTCACCAAAACCAGATATTATAGATAATGGATAGCTCATTATATTCAACAGCAACACTATCAAAACTATAATAATTATTTTAATTACTTGCATGTAAGTTATATAGTTTAAAAACTAAATTATTAATTTAAAATTCCAATGTATTAGATTGATAGATAGGACCATCATCATTGCACTCCCGTGAGTAACCATATGTGCTCCGATCTCTGTTACACAGGAATATCTCAGAGGCAGTGCATAAACCCTGTAGCTCCAGCGAGTATAAAAATATAAAATATAATTTTTGAAGATGGTGAAGATATTTTGTAGGAAATTTCATTTTTAATTCTTCAAATAAATTTAGCCCGGGCAGCAGCTTTCCAGCATGCTGTTCTCAATTTTGAACTGCTAATGGTTCTTTTTCGTGCTCAAATTGAACACAAGAACTACATTTTTTCGTTCATCTCCGATAGAACTAGGAACTTGATTTAACCTACGCTGAGATCAGGGATCTCTGGAAAAATATCCTGATGGCTCCACGAGGGAGTGAACCGAGTACCTTTGGAACGAGAGGCGAGCACCATCGAGAGTTGGAAAATGACTAAAGATATAGACAGCAAGTTGAACGCATTTGAAAATAGATGTCTGTACAAAATAATGAACATAAAATGCGACAAATTCAGGAGAAGTGATGAAATCAGAGAAATGTCTAGTCAACCACTAATAATGGTTGCTAAAAAAAAAACCCAGATATTGCACATACTCTGAGAAGAAATGATAAAAAAAATCACAAAGTAGGCAGTGATGTGGGAGACAAAGGTTTAAGAAAAAAAAAGATGCCCTAGGGAAAGTCTGAAACAAACTTTATTGAGAGAAATAATAGATTCAATTCCCTGGAGATTTAGCTAGTTACCAAGGATAGAGCAGTATGGAGAAATTACCTGCAGTATTGTAACGTATAATGGTACAAGAGGAATACAATAATAATAATCAAACAATACCTGTTCATCTTCTTGGACGGAAGCTGACAGCAGCAATCCATCAGCCACTCTGGCTATCATTGTTAAGAGCACCATGTTTCTGCAAAAACGAATCAAATTGGAATATATTTTTAGAGAACTCCTAATTATGGTAAAGTTTTAATCTATTTAATATATTCTATAAAGATCTATACAGAGACATTAGCACACAATTCTATTCACTTAAGTGCAATGATGATAGTCTTAAGTAATCAATCAATCAGTTGGTCATTCTCAACAAAATCTGAAAAGCCAAAGTACTAAATCTTAAAATAAATTTAGACATAAAATAAATTTAGACAGTGTCTAGAGAGTGTTGGTATACAGCAGTGAGTGCTGGAAAAAGACCCACAACATTGTACACAAGTTGGTAAAATTGAAAAAATAAATGTTTAAGAAGAATCCTACAAATTTTCTGGCCAAATATACTAACAAATGAAGAGCTTTTAATACAACCAAAATGTGCTCCATCGGAGGCCATCATTAAAATATGATAATGGAGATAGATTAGGTGAGTATGTTGTATGTCGGTAGGGGCAGTGGCTAAGACAGCTCTCTGATGGATAGAGGATTGAAAAAGGAAACATGGAGAAAAACTGTGGAAAAAGAGTTAAAAAATGGTGGCCTGAAATGTGAAATAATTAGTAGAAATTCAGGATATACTAAACTCCATCAGGACTAAAGGTAGTACTCAGTATAAGTCAAGGTACATTTCAACATCAGCTACAGATCTGATGTCTACTCTACTTACACCTCCCCCTGTAATCGATAGGCTATATGGCTGCTTCATTCTAAATACAACTGCTTTCAGATATCTTGGAAGTATTATCAGCCATAAAGGAGGACATGGATCTTACAATAAAAGAAGATTAACCTAACGGGACTGCAGAGCCGATATATCGGTTCAGAGTAATGTTCATGATGTTGCAAAACCGATATATCAGCTTTTGGATGTATGGCGACAAACATGAATGTATCTTTACAACCCCTTTACTGAAGCAGTGTATTATTATGTTAAAGTCGAGTCATATTTTTTAACGATAATGTTTCTGACATTTGCCAACCTTGTTATAAAGAGTAAAATGAGTTTATACAGAGCAATCTTGAGTATAGCTAGATCAAATTATAACTTGTGATAGTAATAAAGAAGATTTAATTGATGGTAAAAACGACATTTGATTGTTTATAAAATGCAGTATCGATTGTTGCAAGTCTAATGTAATAATTCCATCTAAAGAATGGTCGTTGCATATACCCTTTGTTGACATGGCTGCACTTAAAAGTGAATATTATAAAAACTACTGAACCTAATTAGATGAAACTTATAGAATATGTTTGCACATGGATTATCTTCATTTTACTGCTACTTCTGGAAAGATCTATAAATATTAAGGTGTAATACAAACCCGAGAGTAGAAATATGTTTTACAATTTTATTTTTTCAAAATAGTAACGCTACAATAATCAAATTTTCTCAAACGTACATCACCTGATGTAAAATGTTATTATATTACTGTATTCCACATCCGATTAGCAACAATCTAATATGTAATATGTTCTACTTTAGAGAAACAGTACTAGAGTTAGAAAGGTTTAAACTACTTGACATTGAATGTTAAGTTGGAATTGCAAAATAAATGCGTCCAGACGTAAAAATAATACAGAGCGAAAGGGTTAAGTTAGGCGTGAAGTGCATTCATGCCCCTTAAGGTGGTCTGGAAACAAGTCCAATACAACATCAATACACGAAGATTAATATATAATACAACTGTGTGCTATCAACGTTACTGTATGGATCAGAGTGCTGGAGAATGACAGAACAGATATGCTCAAACTCTCCACTTTCCATTCAACTTGTCTGAGAAAGGTCTTAAAATACTGTGGCCAAAAACGAACTATAACCAAGAACTGCTTACAGTGCCACAAAGAGATTATGAATACCATTATCCAAAGGAGAAACTGAAGACAGATCGGACATCAGTTAGTTGAGGACCATCATAGCACTCCAGCAATGTCAAGCGGCCAAAAATTAATCAATCTTGTTGTATATTTGATATGTAATTCTTTTCGGGCTGTACCAATATCAACACCCATCTCTCAATCTGGTCAGTGAGTGGGATTCACAACCCTGAAACTCCTCTGTTAAGAAAGACTCAAAATAAATGTCATCACAGTTAACTCTGTCAGAGAAACTGCACTGAGATGGATAACAGTTTAGTATCAAATCATCCTCCACGATGATTGAAATGGAGTCCTGTGGGTAAACAAAAACGTGGAAGACCCAGAACGACCTGGAGGAGAACAGTATAACAGGAACTGAATTTAATGAATCCAAACTGGAACACAATAATCGGCCAAGAGCAGAAAAGAATGACGTTCATTGTTTGCTGTCCTACGCGTCAAAGGCTTTATAGAGACAGATTGCAGCTTCGCAAATCTTATTTTAATATTTGTAACTAGTTCTAAAAATAAAACATCCAATAGACCCATGTTTTGTTATATTATGATGCGAGAAGTGCGCATTATCATTATTCATTACTGTATATATAATAATAATATAAGACATAAAGTGATATTAATACTGATAATAACTATTTTAATAAGTCAAGTATATACACTAATATATATTCTTGTGTACTAAATAATAATGATACGGGGTCTACTATCTTTGAACAGACGCCGGTATATTCTCAAATAACATACTATTAATAAACTTCGTATAAAGTTTTAGTGTGAGAAATAAGTTGATCATATTTATAGTAATGAATAAACAAAACTGACGTGGATTCTTGTATGTGGTATATCGTCTGCCGTTAGCTTATAACGCAACTATCTGATTTCTAGAGTGTGAAGAGTTGCAAAATAGAAGGGCAGCTACTCCTATGTGTTTTTGTTATTTTATATATTTTATGTGTTTTGGTCGTGGCCAACGTAACTACTGGCCGAAGCGCTATATTATTCAAGATGGAGGGTGAGGCGGATTATTCAAACGTGTTTAGTAAACATATGGACATTTTAGTAAACATACGAACTCAAACAGACTTCTTTAGTAAACATAACAACAAAATAACGATGCCTAGTAAGTGCTGTGTACCAAAATGTAGATCAAATTACGATTGTAATTATATATGTATAATATAAGTTACCTTCTTCAGTAAACCTAACTCAACTAACTGTTGTCAGTGTTGTAAACATAACAATAAAATAACGATGCCTAGCTAGTAAGTAATGTGTACCAAAATGTAGATCAAATTACGATTATAATTATATGTGTATAATTTAACATTTACCTTCTTTAATAAACATAACAACAAAATAACGCTGCCTAGAAAGTGTTGTGTACCGAAATGTAGACAAGGAACATATTCTATTGTATAATTATTGAAAGCACCAGCTCAGACTCAGTATTAAAATAGATCAAGACATGTCTTTTAATGTTCACCTAAAGAAAGTTTCCATAGATAAGAGTTCCTTTAACTGGCTGTCAAATAGTGAAAAATTGAGAGATGGTTTCATGTTGAAAACCTCTTGTCCATGCAAATCATGAAAAGATTTAGAAGAGCACCAACTATTGACTATTACATGACAATGGCACATGATAATCTGGTTGAAGCAATTAGTTTATCATCCACAACAAGCATTAGTTTTGTGCCAGAGAAAACACTCCAATTCCCAGCTGAGCAGTTCCATCTGGTCAGAACTAAAGATAACAGAAAAGGGTATAACACTCAGTGTTTTGCATTTATGACATATTAAATTGAGCCAAATCTGTCCTCATATCATCTGGATATGGAGATAAGTTCTTAGCCACGACAAACCATAAGGAGACTGTCATACAAATTGTAACTACCAGTTACATGAAATTCTCATTAGAGATCAATGTACTCGGAGCTCAAAAAGAAATATTTTATTGTCTGCGGTTCCAACATTTTCCTCAACAATGATATAAAAATTAGGAATGTTCAATGCAATGTTCAGCAAGCTGCTTTTTCACAAAAAGGAAAGAAGCAAAATTCAGTAGTAGATAAATATATTTGTGTAATACTGTTTAGTTTATGTGCTAATCAAGTTGTAGTGTTGTGAAAATTGATTGGCACATCATTTTGTTTTCCCTTGTTATCCTGTTTCACTAGTGATATCTTCGGACATAATGTATCAAAAGTTGTCACATAGACTTAATCTCCTTCGACATAATGTAACAAAAGTTGGCATGTAGACTATTGATCTCTTGTGACATAATGTATCAAAAGTTGTCATGTAGACTTGATTTCATTCGATATAATGTATCAAAAGTTGTCATGTAGACTATTGATTTCATTCGACATAATGTAATAAAGTTGGTATGTAGACTATTGATCTCCTTCGACATAATATAATAAAAGTTGGTATGTAGACTATTGATTTCATTCGACATAATGTAATAAAAGTTGGTATGTAGACTATTGATCTCCTTCGACATAATATAATAAAAGTTGGTATGTAGACTATTGATTTCATTCGACATAATGTAATAAAAGTGGGTATGTAGACTATTGATCTCCTTCGACATAATATAATAAAAGTTGGTATGTAGACTATTGATCTCCTTCGACATAATGTAATAAAAGTGGGTATGTAGACTATTGATCTCCTTCGACATAATGTATTAAAGTTGGTATGTAGACTATTGATCTCCTTCGACATAATGTAATAAAGTTGGTATGTAGACTATTGATCTCCTTCGACATAATGTAATAAAAATGGTGTTTCATTTAACTACACATATTTAATAGATAGGGGTGGACTGAAGTACCTATCACAAGATCTCACTGTTCTCTGCTTCATATCATATATAGTTGTTCAAAAGCCGATATCATCTGACTATGAAGATAAATTCTTGGTCACGACAAACCAGAAGGAGATTGTCATACAAATTGTAACTGCCAGCTACATAAAATTCTCATTAGACAGTACTGCATGTGTCTGCGGAGCTCAAAAAGAAAAACTTTATTGTCCGCGGTTCCAACATTTGCTAACATTTTCCTCAACAATTAAAGAAAAATAAGGAATGATCAATGCAATGTTCAGCAAACTGCTTCTTCACAAAAAGGAAAGTAGCAAAATTCAGTAGTAGATAAATATATTTATGTAATACTGTTTAGTTTCTGTGCTAATCAAGCTGTGGTGATGTGCAAATTTGTGACTGACTAATTCGTGGATTACTGATAAGTGATGTTAGTTTATGTGCTAATCAAGATGTGGTTTTGTGCAAACATGTAGCTTACTTATTCATGGATAACTGAAGAGAGACTACCATAAGCTGATGTAAGTACAATAGTTATCATATTTAAAATTAATCTAAGTATTCTGTATAAAATTAAACTAAAATAGTATGTGAGAGCAACAACTATAGCTACTTATCAGAAAACATCTTCTGTAATACACACATGCATCCAACAACAAGTTTCTAACATCTGCAAGATGTATTGTCTAGATCAGCGTTTCCCAATAGTAACAGTCAATAGTTAGTCTGTGAGAATACACCGCCTCAGCCTGTGACGTCACATGGCAATATTGCCGTCCGCGCTGTGGCCAGTTAGTAACGTTGGCCACGGTTTTGGTATATAAACACGGATATAACACAAGGGCCACTGATCTGACCATGGAACGCAAATTAAAGCTCCTACCCCTACGCTTAACAGTAAGAGTGGACAACCACCTGGGGAAAGACAATAGACAAATAAATAATAGTGGCATTTCCTTTACAGGTCTTGGCCATCAACCACAGTAAACGAGTCGTTTATTTTCTAGGCAACACTTATACGTTCAGTAGTTTGTCATTGCTTTCTGAATAGTGAGATCTATTTTTACCGTTCGTAACAATCCACGAATTTGCTTCTAAATTGCCTGCCGCGAGGTTTGAACCATGTTTGATTGATAGGACCATCATCATTGCACTTCGGTTAGTAACCATATATGCTCCGATCTCTTTCTTACATAGGAAAATCTCAGCTGCAGTGCACGAACTCCGTAGCGCCGGCGATGGTTTCCGATGTAATTTTGAAGATGGTTAACATATTTTGTAGGAATAAAAAAAATTATTTTTCTAATGAATTTTGTCCGGGCAGCGTCTTTCCAGCATGCTCTTGTCGATTTTGAAATGCCAAGGGTTCTTTTATGTGATCAAATTGAACACGAGACCTACGTTTTATCGTCCGTCTCCGATAGTACTTGGAATTTAATCTCACCTACAATGAGATCACGGATCTCTGGAAAAATATCCCGATGGCTTCACGAGGGAGCAAACCTGTTACATTTGGCCTGAGAGGCGAGCCCCTAACTATTACGCAACAGAGACCCCTTAATTTGAACCAGGTATACTTGGGTTGTGATCGCGCTCATTACCGCTTAAGCTACAGCAGAGCCAACTATAAACTACTGGGCCTTTGGGCTCAGGTAAGAATTGTGGAAATCAGACTCCAACTACACCACGTGACCTCGCATTCCAGTATTGGTGTATATAGACGAATTCATTTTAAAATCATCACAAAATGCTAACTCGAAGTCATATTATGCAACAAGTTAAGTTTAACAATAAGGAATATCAATATTAGAAATATTTTTCACCAATAAATAACCATAGACTCACAGAATTGAGTAAAATTGCAAAAAGTGTGCAGTGTTCTATCAAACATTTGTAATTTCCAGATCCCTTTTCTTATCTAGGTCAGGGAATACCCGACCAGTTGTCTGGCCTGTGCTAGAGCCTGGCTGTGGCTACAGACGCCCATATTTTAACTTTTTCCCTACTCTGAGCCGATATACTGTCTCGCTGTATATTTTCAGATGTCACATAGGCAGTATACTGGCCAATTCAGTATACATTGCAATATGGGCGTCTCTGGAGGTAAAAAAAATAAATTATAAAGCGAAAGGGCAGTGCCCTTCAGCACACTGTCATGTAGAAATATTATTGAAGAATTATAGAGGGTGGAGGAGGGGGAGAAGGGAGAATTAATCGGTGGATTTGTTTAACTAATCTCGAACACTAGCCAATATTAGACTGGTCTAAAATTAGGGGACAAGTGAAGCTCTCTGTGCAGCTTAATGTTACATCAGCAAATGCCAAGTGTATGGTCTGTGCTTATTCCCGACAGTTAGATTGACTAGTGGTCATGCCAAGTCCTACTATACTCCTCAGGGCAAGAGAATCATCACGTCATTGGTAAGATTTCCCTCTTTTACGTAGGTGTCAGTTACCAAAAAGCTGAAGTTTATGATTATCTATCATGAGTTGTGGTCAGTATTATTATATTTCTTTCCAACGACACAGATGATACATAGATATTTGTTTCCAACCACACAGATGATACAAAGATATTTCCAACGACACAGATGATACATAGATATTTGTTTCCAACCACACAGATGATACAAAGATATTTCCAACCACACAGATGATACAAAGATATTTCTTTCCAACCACACAGATGATACAAAGATATTTCTTTCCAACCACACAGAGGATACAAAGATATTTCTTTCCAACCACACAGAGGATACATATATATTTGTTTCCAACCACACAGAGGATACATAGATATTTGTTTCCAACCACACAGAGGATACATATATATTTGTTTCCAACCACACAGAGGATACATAGATATTTGTTTCCAACCACACAGATGATACAAAGATATTTCTTTCCAACCACACAGAGGATACATAGATATTTGTTTCCAACCACACAGATGATACAAAGATATTTCTTTCCAAAAACACAGAGGATACATAGATATTTGTTTCCAACCACACAGATGATACAAAGATATTTCTTTCCAATCACACAGATGATACAAAGATATTTCTTTCCAATCACACAGATGATACATATATATTTCTTTCCAACCACACAGATGATACATAGATATTTCTTTCCAACCACACAGAGGATACAAAGATATTTATTTCCAACCACACAGAGGATACACAAATATTTGTTTACAACCACACAGATGATACATATATATTTATTTCCAACCACATAGAGGATACATAGCTATTGTCCAGTATGATACACATTTATACATATGGCAATGTACTTCTTCTTCTTCTCTCGATCATTCTTCACGGCCAATTTTATCATTTTTTTGTGATGTATAATTGGTCCACTGACAAGAACGGGGTAAATCTACGCCGGGTCGATTGTGCGTCCATGGTGACTAGGTTCGCCCATCCGGTTTCAGCCAGCTTTTGATTTACTAGGGTGAGCTTCCCTAGGGTACGATCCTTTCTGCCGACCATATCGGCACGGATCTTCGCCTTTTCGTTCAGCTTTGCTGCAAATTTGGGCTTTTTGATCTGCGCCAAGACAGTGAGTTACGGTGTTATGCCCTTTCTGACTGTGAGGTCGTTTCGGATTAGGAACATTTCACGGGGCTTATAAACTTGTCCTCGGACGGCGTCTTACTCGAATAAAACACCGTGTAAAGTTTCGGCCTTCGCCAATGTTCGGATCCGGACAGCCTGTCAGATCTTTACATTGGCGACCTTACTTTACCGTTCACCTTTGAGTTTGATCCAGAGTAGGAACATTCTCAGCCTTTTCTAGACGCGTGTCGGTACGTGGCAATTTGCAGTTAGTCTCGGAAAACACCGACCTGGGGCCAAGCACAAATATTGTAGAGGGTCGTTTCAATCGGCGCTATCAACTCAACTGAGGATTTTGCGCTCGCTACCATCACCCGCCCCAGTTCTTCCGGGGATGTTAGTTGTGATTGCAATATTACTTTGCCCGGTTGCTCCAAGGATGGCAGTTCCGTTAGGCATCACCCACCTCAGTTCTTCCGGGGATGTTAATTGTTATCGCAACAGTACCTTGCACGGTTTTCCCAGGGAGGGTAGTTTCGTTATGCACTAAAACGCAACTTTAAGTTTTGCGCTCGGCAAACCTTGCCCAGTCCATGTATCTGCACCAGGCCACCGATGCGGAGTCAGCTGCAATCTTCCCTCGTACCGACACGAGGGTAGACTTTTATTCCTTACGCATCTGACTTATTTATTCTTGCCCACGAGCTGGCAATGTTTGCCCCCTCCTCAGGGATTCGAGTTTTGCCCTATGTGAGCACACGTTCGTAACTGGATGCACCTCTCATCCTTTCATGTTTACTAGTCTCCCATCGGCAGAGAAACTAGTAATTTGTGGCGGGACCTTTGACTTACACATCGAGCTTGTGTATGGAGTCTCTTGGTCTGGAGATGGCGATTTGTGTTAGGCCTTCACTCCGGGAGAGTAGGGCTTATATCCGAGACGTTTCGCTGCTGTTTCTTTTGTTCGGGAACTTCAGCAATATTTTGTTGGACGTCGACCAGTAGATTTGTGCATTTTGTTCGTATGGACCTGTATTTCTTTTTCATACTTCCACTGCTACCACTACCAGTAGCTCTCCCGCTCCTGCCCCATTAGCCAGACCGAAACCAAAGTCTGTTTCCAGGGTCACCACATGGAGGTAGGGGACATGGTCTTGATTAGTGCCGGCTCAATAATCCTGGAACACCATCTCATGCACCTTTGACCCCATATGGTAATGTACTGAATCACTACAAGCGTCAACACTTTGCAGAATTACAATTATCTTCGTTCCGGGGCACATGGGTGTCGCTGGCAATGAGAGAACAGACAAGCTAAACGCCTCTGCTACCATATCAGGGGGTCAGTCAATGGATTGAACCGACATATTGAACACCGTCATACAGTGTGGCCGCAGATCAAATTTTCATTCAAACCAATCCACGTCAACTGATAGAATGCAGGAGCTTGAATTGAAGATTGGAGTGGCCAGAAAAGAACAGCACAGCAGGTATATGAGTAGGCTCATGAATCAAAATCGAACTGGTATGGTCAGTCGCTGGTCGCTGTTAGGGATATTACTAATCAGATCGGAGCACATATGGACATGTCCGGAGTGCAATGAAGATATTCCAAAATGAAATAGATGGCTACTGATAGAATTTTGGCTATTGGTTACTGAACTGGCGTAATTGCACTCCGGACAGACCCATATGTGCTCAATCTCCCTTCACAGATGTCGAAGGGTACGCATACTGATGGTTACTGTAGTTCGCTGTTAAACACACATCTCGCTCTGTTCTTCAGTATCCAGTTCTACTTGTTTAGTTTAGTTTAGTTGTCGGATCATCATCACTGTACATAAGGCCGTGCGATATATTTTCTCAATATGATGCAAGTCTTTTGAAATGCCGCCCCTTAAATGTTTTTTCCTTAAAATAATCTTCAATTTTGATTTTGCTGATTATACCGCCCCCATTAGGTCCCGCATGATGAGGCTGCCTATCTGTATCATAGCACGGCACGGTCCTGACTGCACATCGAACTAATTAGTTCATAAGGGCTCCAATCTAATCCTCAATATGCCTCTCAGTGTGTGGCAACCGACTCTTTGTTAGTTTACTATTCTTCTTTGGCTACCACTATAGTTCTGTTGTCTAGATACACCACAGTTGACTTCGTATTTTGGCAATCTGGCTGGGGTTGTAGATTCACCAATATTAGTTGAATCATTTACACGTCCTTTCCCTTAGGAATTTAGAATTCAGCCTTGTCCATTGCTCGTCCGCTTTTTACAGCAGCCATACATGCAAGCCTATTGGCGCGTTCATTTACTCTTACACCTGCATGTCTTGGCACCAAAATGAAACTGATTTTTGTCAGCCTAGACATCTTCAGCGACTCCAACCATTTTTTTCCGAACCCAGCCTGTTTCAATCTCCCTGAGCATACTCACTGAGTCACTGAGAAATGTGGTCAGTATATCGAGTATGTATAAATAGTAACATATGCCAGCGAGAGTTGAAAAATGACGAAAGATATAGAAAGTAAGTTGAAAGCATTTGAAAATAGATGTCTGCGAAAAATAATAAACATAAAATGGGAAGCATTCAGGAGAAATTATGAAATCAGAGAAATGCCTGGTCAACCACTAGTAACATCTGTAAGGAGAAGATGGAGATATGTTGGGCATAACTCGAGAAGAAATTATCAAAGAATATCAAAGCAGGCATTGAGGGGTGGGGGATGCAAAGGGTTCAAGAAAGATAGGAAGCTTTAGTAAAACACTGAAACGAACTTTGCTGAGAGATGCAAAAAATATCGGACTTATTTCCATAAAGGAGATTGAGCGAGTTGCTCAGGATAGAGTGGAAAGAAGAAATTGTTGCAGGCCCTATGTAACGTATAACGGTACGAGATGAATATATATAATATAAATCGAGACAGGAGACAGAGGAAGACAGAGAACAGTTTGAACAGCCTGACTTCATGGCGCGGAAAAACAATTACATAGCCTACTTGTAGGCGCATAACTGGCACAACGCACAATCGCCCTTAGGCTCAGATCACATACAAATCACAAAGAGTGGTCTAACATCTGGTCGATATGCAGCGTTCGAAGAAAAAGAAGCCCTATCCCAAATAGATGAGAACCGCTTAGAGCAAATGAAAAACAAAAAACCCAAGCTAAGGAAATGAGAGATATTAGCTGTGCTAGTTCGTATGTAATCTCACTATCTCTGAACGAGAAAAAAAAAACCACGCGAGAGAACATGCTGATTCAGAGGTTAGTGTGTGCTAAAACGAACCATTGTTACAGTTTGCTATGCAGATCTGCCGTTACTTGGTTCAATATTACATACAGTATACAGCAGATCATTAGTTGCATAATTTAACCTACATCGGCAGGAAGTGCAGATAAGTTACTTTAAGCCCCATCATTGGACTGTAGAAGCACTGTGTGATTGATTAATTAATATTGAGTTGTTCATAATTCGGACGTGAACACTATTCTAGGGTGCAATTAAAAAAAAGTGGTTTGTATAACAAGTTTTTAATGCATTTTTTATTGTTTCTCTTGTAGATATTAAAAGTGATGTTCATACTTTCAGATCGTGTCACAGAAGACACACCCATTTCAGCATATTTCTGAAAAATTATGTGACAGTGCTTAAATGTTTTGTGAGGTCTCTGTGGTTAAGTAGTTAAACCGTTTGTTGTGTGTTTCGAAGATCGTGGTTTAGAATCCGTGAACGATCGAGAGAGAGAGAGAGAGAGAGAGAGCGAGAGAGAGAATCCGTGTCACGCCGCCCTGTTTACGTGTGCATTTTTACCAGTGATCCGTAGGGTTCTTGTCAGAGCTTCGGAGTTTGCGTTTCTATATTCTCGGTAGGTAGAATGACATTTTTGTGGAGAGGGAGCGAGCCATATGAAGAAACCAGATACAATGAAGTCAATCCTTCGTCTACAGACTCTTTAGTTAGGTGACCTGGAGAGTTGACAAAATAATTTTAAGTCATGTGTGGTTAAGGTGCTTGATGTCAGTACGCTAATCTGTGTTTTTACATGTTTGTGAACTCCTTTTGTTAACTCTTCATCATTCTAAGCCGATATGTTGGCTCGAGATACTTTCTAAGATGAAACAAAGCCAGTTTACTGTCTAATTCAGTGCACATTGCAATATAAATGCGTGTGAAGGTTAAAAAAACTACAGAGTGAAAAGGTTAATTGTCCAAGATGGAAACTAAGGGCTACCGTCAGTTGTATGCGGTGACTGTTCTCAAATTGGACTAGGTTCATGTACTAGACAACTTAGCAAGGACACTTTTACAGGTCACAGTTTACACAGTTTAACTTATTCTAGAGAGCTTTGCAATCTCCATAAGTTGGTGCAATATTATTGCTAGAGAAAAATGTATTATTCATTTCTGACTTAATCTTATCCAGAATGACATCACCAACACATTCAATGATGTCGTTTTAAATTATGTTAGAGGTTTCTATAAACGCCCCCTCAACCTAATCTGAAAATGAAATTCCAATTTACTATCGTATTTATAAAATAACTGCATGAAGTCAATGTAGTTTCTCTGGTTAAGGTCATCTTGCCGTCCTTTGTGACCTTTGAATAGCAACTCTTGTTTAGCCAAAAAAATAGCACACATCAATTAATGCATCATTAGTTCTCGGTTTGAATCCACTTCTGCGTCATATTTTAAAACATCATAACGTTTTTTGCGCTCTTAATTACAAATCTATTCTAGTTTCTTCGAAAGTTTTAAATGTAGTTATTGCGGATATATGTGAGTCTTTTTTGTGTGGAATCTTGGCTTTGTAAAAATTACTGATATCACAAAAACGATTACTACTCCACATACTCCACAATATCTGTTTCGAAAAGCACACAAGGCCAACAATTGATACAATCTGTTTTATCTTCAAACGCTCGACCACTTGTTAACCACTCTTTGTGATTTGTATGTAATTCCAGGCCTAAGAGCGACTGTACTTTGTGCCAGTTATGAGCCTACAAGTACATCGGATTTCTTCGGCGCTTTTTATTTACTAGAATAGCTTCCCTAGGCCCCTACCTTTGTAGCCTCTTACGACATTCATTGTAGGTGGCAGTGTTAGTATTCTTGCTCCCCTTGCAAGCCCCGGCAAAACCCGTCGTTGTGTTAAAAAAAACTATCCTCTGTAGGGCTCGACAATGGGGGCTATAAGAAATAAGGTTTTGTGGTTCGAATCATGTATTTGGTAATTTGCTTTTTCCTGAAGCCTTTAATACTTTCTCAATGTCTATAAAGCTCAGCGTGATAAGCTTTCTTTTACTTTTTGCAAATTATAGTTAATTTGGCGTGTGAACATGAAGGGGAAAGAGTAGGAGCCTTACCTCATTTTCATGGGGGACGCTTGCTGAAAATATTGAGAGCCACTATTCTAGATAGTACCGAGGTACTATTAATCTTCTCCATTGTGCAGTATGAGTTATCAGGTTTGGTAGACTTTGCCCAGCACTCGACATTAAAACCAACATCAGCATAAGAAAGAATGTTGGCACAGAACCTTGCTTGAATTACATTGAGGAACAAAGAATAAAGTGGTTTGGCCACTCAATAAGAATGCAACCAAACTCCACAGTATACAAAGTCTTCTACAACAGAACACCAGGAAAGAAGGCGAGAGGAAGACCGCGAAAACGATGGTTAGACGGCATAGCAGAATCCTGTCAAAGAGTAAAAATAACAGTCACACAAGCCACCAGAACAGTACAAGACAAAAACAGAAAACTACAACACTGGGCAACAAACCGGTAGCAGTGTGATGACAACAGAAGAAGAAGTTGTCTAAACAAAATAACATTGACAGTGAGAAATGTAGACAATGAAAAAAACCCAGTTTCTAACAAGAAATTTGATCAATAGAAACATAATTTTTAACTTCAATTTAATGAGAAAAAAAGTATTATTTAAATGGAAAAATAAGTTAGTATAAAAACTTATTAAAACATAAAATTCACTAAATTTTCATAATATTTCACACCTTCTCTGATACTGCCTTACACTTCCTTGTGGGAGTTGGGGGTCCTCCCAAGTTGAGCATCACTGATCTATATTACTATCTGACGGTGTCTACCAAACTTGATAACCTATATTGCGCAAAGTAGAAGAGCATGTATACAGCCATACGTTGTCACTGGGAATATGTATGCTCTTAGTATTCTGATCCTTGTTTTCCTATCAGTTTCATTATACACTGTTTTTAGTTGTTAAATTTGTGTAAGACCATGTTTGTTCTGCTTGTAATTTTCTTCATCCCATTTACATCTCTTGCTAACAGTGAACTGAGATATTCAAAACTGTTTACATTTTCTATTTTCTCTCCGTTGATAAAATATCTTTTGTTGTGCTTGTTTTATCCGTTGCCATTAGTTTTGTTCTTTCATCTACCCTACAATGCTGAAATGCACAAACATTAGAACAAAGAAAAAACACAAGATATCGGCGTAAGTTAAAGATATCAATTATTGTTTCTCATACTAAATAAAAATTATTTTAAATAAATTTGAATTTTTGATTGCATGTTTCTTCTTCTTCACCCTTCGCCCCTAGGAAGACATAGGTCCGTAACCAAGGCCTTCTAAGCCATCCTTTCCAAGACCGTCTTTTCCAGATCTCTCCACTCTTTCCTCATTTTCTTGCAATTTGTCTCAAACTCGCGTTTCCTGGTTTCTTATGTCTTCCGTAACCTCTGTTACCCTGGGGTTTCCATCGGAGGGCACATCTGGTGAAATTGTCCGGGGGTCAGCACAGCGGTTGTCCTGTCCATCACCATCTTCTGCCCCTTATCTCTTGTTCCACTTTGGGTTGTTCCGCTCTCCCCCCATAGTTCCCTGTTTGTGATCCTGTCATATCATCGCAGATGGAGTATCCTCCGCAAGCATCTCTATTGATAAAATTCTGCAACATTTTTGAATTCCCCATAGTTGTTCTCCATGTCTCCGCTCCATATAGAACGACAACTTTGATATTTTCTTGAGCTCCTTATGTTCTTCAGAATGGCAAATGCTGATCTTACCGTTTGTATTTGGATACTAACATCTTCATCTGTGCCACATTGAATGTTGATAACACTTCCCAGTTATGTAAATGTGTGATGGTATATTTATCCCATTTTAATTTATTTTCAGATGGATCTTTTGAGCAAGGAAGAAACTCTTCGTTTGCTTCGGGATGTTCTAGAATTACCAATTACTGAACTACCAGTACTTTCTGGTCCTTCAGTATCTGCAAGTGTGAAGGTATCCTTTCTGGAAAGCGTTATAAGGGCACATCTGGAAAAACAACCTTTTCAGAGCATCTCGCTCATGGTAGACGATGTGAAAAATAGACATAGACCGTCTTGGGAAGAGATCAAGAGCAACATGTTCTTAAGTCGGGGTGGGTTATGTTATTGGCATAACACTTTTATGTATGTACTGCTATCGTCGTTGGGGTATGATGTCGTAATGTCGCACTCTACTGTCCTAGGGTATGATTTGGTCAATCATTTGGTAGTCTTCGTTCGTGACCTTGTGAATCCAGGCGACCTCCACCTTGTAGATGTAGGTATCGGTTACTATATCCCACGACCAATCCCTATCGATTTCGCTGATGAGTCACCTGTATACAAAGATTCAATCATGACCTACAAGTTTAAGAGAGAAAATGACACCACCATGATATTGCTAAAAGCAGCTGCACCAGAAGGGGAGTCTTCTTCATCAAGTCAGAATATACAAGAAACGGAACAGAATGGCCTTAAATCACAAGAGTTCAACTGGGAACTGTTATATGCATTTAATCCAACAAAACGATCTCAGAATTTCAGTGATTTCTACTCCTATTTTGATATCTGCTTCGAGGACGTGACAAAACTGCCGTTTCACACCAGTCCCCGCGCAATGCGTTGGTCTAACGGTAGATTCATTGGTATTGTGAATTCTAAATTACTTGAAGAGAAGGAGGAAGGAAAATTAACAAAAACAACACTTATAAACCAGGACGCCAGCGCACCATTAATTAAAGAAGATAATGATGATGATAAATCTAGCATGACAGATGTGGATCCAGTTCTTCAAGCGTACGCAAAGTACTTTCCACAGTTCCCATCCGACATGGTACAGACAGCCCTCAAACATTGGAGAGCGTGTGAAAACATACCAGCTTTACCGAGTACTTTACAGTATTAATGGATGTGTCTCACTTCACAGTACATGATCAAGATGGCCTCAAAGTGGAATACTCACTACTGGTCTGTTTTAAGACGGTGAATGACATTTAAAAATTTTGATTTGTAATTATTATTTTCTAAATATACTTTTTTTTAAATGTATTGTATTAATATTATTTTGTGTATATATTTGTGCGTATTCAACTTGCATTTGATTACAAAGACTTGCAGCAACATTTATTTGTTTATTTCCCACCTGTCACTATTATCTGATCTTATTAGGGTTCTGAAGGTTCAGTTTCAGTTTGGAATATCTTCATTGTACATCGGATATGTCCATAGGTGCTCCGATCTTCTTCTCAATATCTCCAACATTGTCCAAGGACTAATCGTTCCAGTTCGATTTTGATTGATGAGCCTACGCATATATTTGTTGTGCTGTTCTTTTCTGGTCACTCCAATCTTCAATCCAAGCTCTTGCAATCTAGCTGTTGACGTGAATAGGATTAAATGAAAATTTAATTTCCGGCCACAGTCTATGAAGACTTTCGAAATGTCAGCTCAATCCATTCGTTGGCCCCCTGATATAGCAGCAGAGCCAGCCTGCCTGTCTGCTCTCTCATTGCCAACGACACTCATGTACCCCGGAATGAAGCTGAGTGCAATTCTGCAAATTGTTGACGCTTGTAGTGATTCAGTCCATGGTCTGCGCACTGAACCAGCCTCCACCTCTCGGATCATTCTCAATGAATCAGACGGAATGCACGCATGAGTGTAGTTTTGTGACCTCAGCCAGAGTAGTATCTTCGTCACCACCAGTACCTCCGTTGTTATGTTGCTTGTTGTCATACTCAATGAATCAGACAGAATGCACGCATGAGTGTAGTTTTGTGACCTCAGCCAGAGTAGTATCTTCGTCACCACCAGTACCTCCATTGTTATGTTGCTTGTTGTCATACTAAATGAATCAGACAGAATGCACGCATGAGTGTAGTTTTGTGACCTCAGCCAGAGTAGTATCTTCGTCACCACCAGTACCTCCGTTGTTATGTTGCTTGTTGTCATACTAAATGAATCAGACAGAATGCACGCATGAGTGTAGTTTTGTGACCTCAGCCAGAGTAGTATCTTCGTCACCACCAGTACCTCCATTGTTATGTTGCTTGTTGTCATACTAAATGCACTACTGGCTTCCATAACCATTCTGCTGCATGTGCTTGCAGAGAAGACTCATGCAGACTTTTCGTGGCGAACTATCAATACGTACGTGTATGTTTAACTCTTGTTAACTAAAGGATTTTGAAGTATTTGAGTTAATGGACTTGTCTTACCTTCTTTACTTATAGTTTGATAATATATTTTTGATGGAGTCTTGTCTTTTTTTTGATGAGCATAAAAGTGGAGTGTATTAGAAACAAATAAAGTGGACATACAAATGTCTAGTTGTTGTTAACACAAAATGTGAAAAAAGAATTGAAAATCTGGTACAAAAGTTCAAGTGTACTGTTTCCGTCATGTTGGAATTTGAAGAGATTTGACTGAAGAAGTCTATTTCTTCTTCTTTGTACGCTCCATATCGAACACTTGTTAACCACTCTTTGTGATTTGTATGTGATCTCAGTGCCGGATTAGGCTAGCGCGGGGCCCGTAGCAAATTTTAGCGCGGGGCCCTAGGTTTTGTATGATAATAAAATAAAACACAACTTTTACAAACAAACTTTTCTTGATTTAATGTGAGCAAATTTAGAGATAATACTAGACAAATCAATTTCTCTAAGTAAATTACTTTCAATGTTCATTAAGGTGAGGTTATTTAGACGATCTTGTCCCATCATGTTCCTTAACTCACTTTTTATACGCTTTAATGTTAAAAAAGAACGTTCTCCGCTGCAGTTAGTAATCATTAAAAACTAGTAAATTCGTAAGACTATTTCTACATTTGGGAAACACGACTCTAATAAATTTTCCATTATAAGTTTATAAAATTGCAGTTCTAGAGCCTCATGCTTTTCGTTGCAAATAGCAGCAGCTACATTAGTTTTAAGAAGTTCAGTGAACTGCATAAGTTCGTCGCCTAGGCTTTCTTCCAAATCCTCTTGGTAAGAGCTGACAATATTTGGAGTTCTTTTCAAGATCTCTTCCTCTGTAATAGATTTTAACTGCCGGAGTATTCCAAATACACCAGTCACTCTATGGTACAGCCTAAATCAATAACTTTTCAAACAAAACAGAACAGTTGTCCTTTAGTTTCTGTATAACACAACCAATCTTTCACGTGAGTTTTGTTTGTTGGTGTATGTGTGTATGTGAAAAACGACTTTCGACAAAATCGTGGATTGTTTGAAGTTGTTTGGCCATTCACCAATATCGTTGGAGTACATTTTACTTTCGTTGTGTTTTTTGGCTTGTAGAAGATGTTGCTACATTAGAAGCATGTGCTGTGCTTTCTGCTCTCTTTGGCTTGAAGATGATATGGCTAAATTGGGAGGACTTGTTGTACATTCGATTTCAGTTTGTCTTGTGAAAAATGTGGCTAAATCGTGAAGAGTTGCTGATCTTAGTGGTAATATTGGTAATGATGATTCTTCTATAGCACTGCTTTCATCTACTACACAGTAGGACACGTCTTCTGTATTTTCTGCTTCGATTTCGTTGGATTCAGCACCATCACACACATTTAAAAATTCAGACAGCTTGCGTGTTTTTGATATAACATCTGGTTATTTTTCCATTTTCATCTGTCACATAGGCGCGGGGCCCCCTAGAAGCGCGGGGCCCGTAGCATTTGCTACTTCTGCTACTAGGCTAATCCGGCTCTGTGTGATCTGAACCTAAGAGCGATTGCACGTTGTACCAGTTATGCACCTAAAAGTAGGCCAGCACATCCGATTTTTGCGACGATTTTTATTTACTAGAGTAGCTTCCCTAGGTCTTTTCCTCAGTCGCTTCTTACGACATGTATTGTAGGTTGCAGTTTTACTAATCTATGCTCCTCCTTGAGAGCCCTGGCAAAACATGGGTGGACTGAAGAAGTAAGCCACGTAATTCAAAATGTTCCAATGAAATAAAACTTTTCCACTTGGCTACCATTTTCTAAATTATACCCGGGGACCCTAACCATAGCTACGGAGTATTCGCACTGCCACTGAGATCTTCCTATGTAAGAAAGTGATCTAGCATACATGGTTACTCACTGAAGTGCAGTGATGTCGGTCAATCAATCAACCAACCAACCCAACGCAACCCAACGAAAATCAAAATCAAAATCAAATCAAATCAATCAATCAATCACTACATTGAGAACGAATAGTATTTTTGGATGCATATTTTAGAAATATTTCTTTACATATGAATTATTGAAGTAAATTACCGAAAGGGCGGGGAGGGGGAGGTTAGTTCTAATTTCACTTCTTTGTACCCTTTTCCTGTGTAATTTTTCATACCTCAAAGTATGTACTACTGTGTTATAAGTCTGTATTTTTCATTCCTCGAAGTATGTACTACTGTGTTATAAGTCTGTATTTTTCATACCTCGAAGTATGTACTACTGTGTTATAAGTCTGTATTTTTCATACCTCGAAGTATGTACTACTGTGTTATAAGTCTGTATTTTTCATTCCTCGAAGTATGTACTACTGTGTTATAAGTCTGTATTTTTCATACCTCGAAGTATGTACTACTGTGTTATAAGTCTGTATTTTTCATACCTCGAAGTATGTACTACTGTGTTATAAGTCTGTATTTTTCATACCTCGAAGTATGTACTACTGTGTTAAGTCTGTATTTTTCATACCTCGAAGTATGTACTACTGTGTTATAAGTCTGTATTTTTCATACCTCGAAGTATGTACTACTGTGTTATAAGTCTGTATTTTTCATACCTCAAAGTATGTACTACTGTGTTATAAGTCTGTATTTTTCATACCTCAAAGTATGTACTACTGTGTTATAAGTCTGTATTTTTCATACCTCGAAGTATGTACTACTGTGTTGTCTGTATTTTTCATACCTCGAAGTATGTACTACTGTGTTATAAGTCTGTATTTTTCATACCTCGAAGTATGTACTACTGTGTTATAAGTCTGTATTTTTCATACCTCGAAGTATGTACTACTGTGTTATAAGTCTGTATTTTTCATACCTCGAAGTATGTACTACTGTGTTATAAGTCTGTATTTTTCATACCTCGAAGTATGTACTACTGTGTTATAAGTCTGTATTTTTCAAACCTCGAAGTATGTACTACTGTGTTATAAGTCTGTATTTTTCATACCTCGAAGTATGTACTACTGTGTTATAAGTCTGTATTTTTCATACCTCGAAGTATGTACTACTGTGTTATAAGTCTGTATTTTTCATACCTCGAAGTATGTACTACTGTGTTATAAGTCTGTATTTTTCATACCTCGAAGTATGTACTACTGTGTTATAAGTCTGTATTTTTCATACCTCGAAGTATGTACTACTGTGTTATAAGTCTGTATTTTTCATACCTCGAAGTATGTACTACTGTGTTATAAGTCTGTATTTTCATACCTCAAGTATGTACTACTGTGTTAAGTCTGTATTTTTCATACCTCGAAGTATGTACTACTGTGTTATAAGTCTGTATTTTTCAAACCTCGAAGTATGTACTACTGTGTTATAAGTCTGTATTTTTCATACCTCGAAGTATGTACTACTGTGTTAAGTCTGTATTTTTCATACCTCGAAGTATGTACTACTGTGTTATAAGTCTGTATTTTTCATTCCTCGAAGTATGTACTACTGTGTTATAAGTCTGTATTTTTCATACCTCGAAGTATGTACTACTGTGTTATAAGTCTGTATTTTTCATACCTCGAAGTATGTACTACTTTGTTATAAGTCTGTATTTTTCATACCTCGAAGTATGTACTACTGTGTTATAAGTCTGTATTTTTCATACCTCGAAGTATGTACTACTGTGTTATAAGTCTGTATTTTTCATACCTCGAAGTATGTACTACTGTGTTATAAGTCTGTATTTTTCATACCTCGAAGTATGTACTACTGTGTTATAAGTCTGTATTTTTCATACCTCGAAGTATGTACTACTGTGTTATAAGTCTGTATTTTTCATACCTCGAAGTATGTACTACTGTGTTAAGTCTGTATTTTTCATACCTCGAAGTATGTACTACTGTGTTATAAGTCTGTATTTTTCATACCTCGAAGTATGTACTACTGTGTTATAAGTCTGTATTTTTCATACCTCGAAGTATGTACTACTGTGTTATAAGTCTGTATTTTTCATACCTCGAAGTATGTACTACTGTGTTATAAGTCTGTATTTTTCAAACCTCGAAGTATGTACTACTGTGTTATAAGTCTGTATTTTTCATACCTCGAAGTATGTACTACTGTGTTATAAGTCTGTATTTTTCATACCTCGAAGTATGTACTACTGTGTTAAGTCTGTATTTTTCATACCTCGAAGTATGTACTACTGTGTTAAGTCTGTATTTTTCATACCTCGAAGTATGTACTACTGTGTTAAGTCTGTATTTTTCATACCTCGAAGTATGTACTACTGTGTTAAGTCCGTATTTTTCATACCTCGAAGTATGTACTACTGTGTTAAGTCCGTATTTTTCATACCTCAAAGTATGTACTACTGTGTTAAGTCCGTATTTTTCATACCTCGAAGTATGTACTACTGTGTTAAGTCCGTATTTTTCATACCTCGAAGTATGTACTACTGTGTTAAGTCCGTATTTTTCATACCTCGAAGTATGTACTACTGTGTTAAGTCCGTATTTTTCATACCTCGAAGTATGTACTACTGTGTTAAGTCTGTATTTTTCATACCTCGAAGTATGTACTACTGTGTTAAGTCTGTATTTTTCATAGCTCGAAGTATGTACTACTGTGTTAAGTCTGTATTTTTCTACCTACGGTACACAATGTATGATGTGGTCAACATCACGCCCGATTAAGTAATATTAACTTATGTTTATGTTTGTGGATTAATGATGATGTTGATACTTTCTTGTAATTCATTTACTTGTTTACTCAGATTTTATGTATTTCTTGCTTGTTTAATAAAGAACTTTTTTTTTATATCGAAATTATGTCCGATCTTCATTGATGAAACAATACAATCTCCATGTTGAATTTGCATTTCTTCTTTCTTCTTCTTCTTTGAACGCTCCATATCGACAACTTGTTAACCACTCTTTGTGATTTGTATGTGATCTGAGCATAAGAGCGAATGTTCATTGTGCCAGTTATACGCCTACAAGTAGGCTAACACATCCGATTTCTGGGACTATTTTAATTTTACTAGGATAGCTTCCTTAGGCCCCTATCTCAGTCGTCTCTTACGACATGCCTTGTAGGTAGCAGGGGTACTATTCTTTGCTCCCCTTGGGAGCCCCGACAACACATAGACGTAATCTGCATTTAAACTTGCATAGGAATGCTCTCGTGATTGTGTCAGATGGTATGTCACTGCGCTGACCTTTGACATCATGTTTAGATTTCACCAGCAATTATGTCATTTGTAAAGCTATTTCAGATATTTGAACTCCATGATCTGATTAAAGGGATCAAGGAAATTAGAAGAAGAACAAATATAGCTTTACCAAAATTTCAGCTGCTAAAAACAAGATGAAATGGAACTGATATGAAAACAAAGATTAGAATACTAAAAGCATGCATATTTCCAGTGGCAACGTATGGGAGTGAAGCATGGACATCAATGAACAATGCAGTGCAAACGCGGGTTTAAAAAAACCGACCCGAAGCTGTTGAAATGACGAATGTGGAGGTGTTGAATGAGATCAAGACACAAAGAAAGCTTATTATAAATATAAGAACGAGGCAGGCATCATTTTTCGGGCATGTGATGAGAAGGGAAGGTTTAGAAAACAATGTAATAGCCGATAAAATCGAGGGAAAACAAGACAGAGGAAAACAGAAAGACTAAATTTTGGGCAGCCAGACTTCATGGCACGGAAGAACGGAAGAACGTCAACATCTGAGATGATAGCAAACACCAGGAACAGATTTGTGAAAATCCATGATCGTTTACGCCAGCCGGCACGGCACCTTATAATGATGAATGCCATCTTACACATGGAGATCTCAGCGTCGATACATGGACTTTGAAGCACAAACAATAGTCATCAGATGTAATTTTCCGTCAATTACTTCAATATAAGAAAATGCTTACGAAGGAAATGACCTTTATTGACGTAGATGTTGATTTATGAGAACTATGTCTCGCAGTGCACGAAGAAACAAGATCAGGAGAAGAATTAGGAGAAAATTATAGCTTTTAACGCTGTTTGTGATTTTTCTAGGCATTATTACATTCAGTAGTTTGCTATTGTTTTCTGAACGGGTGGTGCAATCGTCCTTATGTAAAAAAATCAACGCGAAACAATTTGCAAATAAACTGTCCGCAAAGTGATTCAAACTCAGAACGTCGGGGTCAATAGACCGAGTCACTTGCCACAGACGACACCTTTTCGTCTTTACGAACGGTCAATTGGCAAGTGTTTTACTGTGACAAGTTCTGAGTTTGCGCTTTTCCATCAGCTGATTCGTAACTCTCTTTTTAATAGATTATGCCACTTTGCGTAATGTTGTTTTTAGACATAACTGCCATCAACTAGTTTTTCTCAATTTTGGAACTGATAAAAAAGTTCTTCATTGAGGCCTTGCTGACATCCTCATATCGGAGCAATCGTCTGCCTTGGTGCATCTTCCCTTCCGAAAGTTCATAGAACAACACATGTTTTGGTAAGCGGTTATTGTCAATTCTTCTCACATGCCCTAGCCATCTTAGTCTTCTCCTGCTGAGTATGCCCATGATGAAAGGCAAGTTTGCACGTTGCAGTACTTCAGAGTTGGTTATCTTGGCTGAGATCCCTGATTTCAGTGTATGTGAGATCGAGTTCCTAATGTTATCGGAGACGGACGATAAAACGTAGGTATCGTGTTCAAGTTGATCACTTGGCAGAACCCTTGGCAGTTCAACACAGAGAAGAGCATGCTGGAAAACCGCTGCCCGGGCAAAATTCATTACAAACAAAAGTTTGAAAAAATCAAATACCTACAAAATATTTTCACCATCTTCAAAATGACATCCGGGACCATCGCCTCTATTAAGGAGTTCGTGCACTGTCGCCGAGATCGTCCTATGTAATAAAGATATCGGAGCACACATGGCTACTCACGAAAGTGCAATGATGATGGTCCTGCCGAGATCGTCCTATGTAATAAAGATATCAGAGCACACATGGCTACTCACGAAAGTGCAATGATGATGGTCCTGCCGAGATCGTCCTATGTAATAAAGATATCGGAGCACACATGGCTACTCACGAAAGTGCAATGATGATGGTCCTGCCGAGATCGTCCTATGTAATAAAGATATCGGAGCACACATGGCTACTCACGAAAGTGCAATGATGATGGTCCTGCCGAGATCGTCCTATGTAATAAAGATATCGGAGCACACATGGCTACTCACGAAAGTGCAATGATGATGGTCCTGCCGAGATCGTCCTATGTAATAAAGATATCGGAGCACACATGGCTACTCACGAAAGTGCAATGATGATGGTCCTGCCGAGATCGTCCTATGTAATAAAGATATCGGAGCACACATGGCTACTCACGAAAGTGCAATGATGATGGTCCTGCCGAGATCGTCCTATGTAATAAAGATATCGGAGCACACATGGCTACTCACGAAAGTGCAATGATGATGGTCCTGCCGAGATCGTCCTATGTAATAAAGATATCGGAGCACACATGGCTACTCACGAAAGTGCAATGATGATGGTCCTATCAATCAATAAATCAATCAAATAAATTTTCCCCCCAAAAAAGAGCCGTCTGACACTTGAAGTGGTTTGAAAGAGAATTGATAGTACCCGAACGATTTGTCAGGTTATGTTATAAGAGCCGTCTGACACTTGAAGTGGTTTGAAAGAGAATTGATAGTACCCGAACGATTTGTCAGGTTATGTTATAAGAGCCGTCTGACACTTGAAGTGGTTTGAAAGAGAATTGATAGTACCCGAACGATTTGTCAGGTTATGTTATAAGAGCCGTCTGACACTTGAAGTGGTTTGAAAGAGAATTGATAGTACCCGAACGATTTGTCAGGTTATGTTATAAGAGCCGTCTGACACTTGAAGTGGTTTGAAAGAGAATTGATAGTACCCGAACGATTTGTCAGGTTATGTTATAAGAGCCGTTTGACACTTGAAGTGGTTTGAAAGAGAATTGATAGTACCCGAACGATTTGTCAGGTTATGTTATAAGAGCCGTTTGACACTTGAAGTGGTTTGAAAGAGAATTGATAGTACCCGAACGATTTGTCAGGTTATGTTATAAGAGCCGTCTGACACTTGAAGTGGTTTGAAAGAGAATTGATAGTACCCGAACGATTTGTCAGGTTATGTTATAAGAGCCGTCTGACACTTGAAGTGGTTTAAAAGAGAATTGATAGTACCCGAACGATTTGTCAGGTTATGTTATAAGAGCCGTCTGACACTTGAAGTGGTTTGAAAGAGAATTGATAGTACCCGAACGATTTGTCAGGTTATGTTATAAGAGCCGTCTGACACTTGAAGTGGTTTGAAAGAGAATTGATAGTACCCGAACGATTTGTCAGGTTATGTTATGTTATGTTATCGACGTCACGGCACATTAGGCATTCCCATGCGTGCTCTGTCCTCCGCTGCAGCAATCCACCCCAAAGTTCATTTGCTCACCGTACTCATGAGAAGTTAATTAGTATACCTTCTCTCTCTACCACGAAGACGACACTGTCTGGAATGTCCAAACTTAACTCCTAATTCTTGGACTCGTTCCAGTGTCTGAGACTCGCCTGTATAGATTTGTTAAGTGTCGTGTTGTATTGTTTCGACAGAAAAGATGACGAATGGAAATATAAAACAGTGTATTTATAATGTAAACACAATGAAGACAAAGATACGCTTTGACCAGATCTTTATTAAACACACAATACTATTCAATACATACTATATTTAACGAAAGTCATATATGTTACTTATGTGATTTGTAAAACTATAACGTGATTACAACTTTTGTACATAGTTTTAAAGAATTTCCTTTTTTTCTCTCTAGCGAATGTCATTATTATTGGTTCTATCGATGTTTATTCTCATAGTATATTCATTCCATGCTAACTGGAGTCTGCTAAAGTCTTGCTGTTCGTCTTTGTAATCTGTTTTATTTTTGTGTCAGGGCATGCAGATGTACGGGAAATGAACGCGTCGATAGGCTTGCAGGTATGGCCGCTGTGCACAGCGGGCGAGCAATGGACCAAGCTGATATTCTAAATTCTTTAAGGTAGAGAGGCCGTGTATATGATTCAAGTGATAGTGGTGAATCTACAACCCTAACCAGACTGCTGGAATTCCAAGTTAAGTGGGGTGTAGCTAGACAAGAACACTATGATGGTGGCAAAAGAAGAATAGTAAGCCAACACAGAACCGAGGTCGTTAGTCGCCACAAGCTGAGAGATATACTGGTGAGAGATCGATGCACTTATGGACTAACTTGCTCGACGTGCAGTGATGATGATCCGACGACTAAACTAAACTAATAAAATGCTAGAAGAATACATTCAAATATATTTACAAAATAATATTTTTATGATACATTAAAAAACACAGTATTATTAGAGAATAATAATTACGAATCAAAATTCTTAAATGTAATTCACCTTCTTAAAACATACCAGTAGTGAGTCTACCACTTTTGGGATATCTTGGTTATCTATTGTCAACTGAGACACATTAGTAATCTAGAGTACTCGGTAAAGGTGGTATATTTTCAAACGCTCTCCAATGTTTGAGGGCAGTCTGTACCATGTCAGATGGGAACTGTGGAAAGTACTTTGCGTACGCTTGAAGAACTGGATCCACATCTGCTTTGCTAGATGTATCATCATTATCTTCTTTAATTAATGGTGCGCTGGCGTCCTGGTTTATAAGGATTGTTTTTGTTAATTTTCCTTCCTCCTTCTCTTCAAGTAATTTAGAATTCACAATACCAATGAATCTATCGTTAGACCAACGCATTGCGCGGGGACTGGTGTGACACGGCAGTTTAGTCACGTCTGTGAAGAAGCTATCAAAACAGGAGTAGAAATCACTGAAATTCTGAGATCGTTCTGTTGGATCAAAGTAAAAAAATGGCTCCCACTTGAATTCTTCTCTCTTATGACCATTTTGTTCCAGTTTTGTTTCTTGTATATTCTGACTGGATGTGGACGCTTCCCTGTCTGGCCTAACCGCTTTTAGCAATACCATCGTGCTGTCATTTTCTCTCTTAAACTTGTAGGTCATGATCGAATCTTTGTATACAGGTGACTCATCAACGAAATCGATAGGGATTGGTCGTGGGATATAGTAACCGATACCTACATCCACAAGGTGATGGTCGCCTGGAGTCACAAGGTCACGAACGAGGACTACCAAATGGTTATTCGGATCCATTCCTGGGACAGTAGAGTGCGACATGACGACATCATACCCCAACGACGATAGAAGTACATACATAAAAGTGTTATGCCAATAACATAACCCACCCCGACTTAAGAACATGTTGCTCTTGATCTCTTCCCAAGACGGTCTATGTCTATTTTTCACATCGTCTACCATGAGCGAGATGCTCTGGAAAGGTTGTTTTTCCAGATGTGCCCTTATAACGCTTTCAAGAAAGGATACCTTCACACTTGCAGATACTGAAGGACCAGAAAGTAATGGTAGTTCAGTAATTGGTATTTCCAGAACATCCCGAATAAAACGAAGGATTTCTTCCTTGCTCAACAGATCCATCTGAAAATAAATTAAAATGGTGTTATGCATGCAATCAAAAATTCAAACTATGAAATAATTTTTTTTGTGTGGGTGAGAACAACAATTTGTATCCTAACTAACGCCGATACCTTGTCATTTTTCTTCTGTTTTATTGTTTTGTGCATTTCAGTGTTGTAAAGTGGAGACGCATTTAGCTTTCTGGACATGGCGTGTTGTGTGTGTATTGATCTTCTTTCTTCTTTTATTCTATAATCCTGTTTTACCTCACAGCATCAAAATAAGAAGTCATTTCTAGAACGGGTTCTTGTGTACGTCTTTGTACATCTTTCACTGCTTCTGTTATTTCTGAGATTAACCTATTGATGTGGACGACCTTTTATCTTGTGTTCAATGTATCTCTCTCTCTTGCGTTCCCGATTCAATGTATCTGAGTAGCATTGTCTTTTGAAACGTATTGTCTGTTGGTAGTCTGCTTGTGTGACCGAAACATTTAATTTGTTGTTACTTGATAAAATTCAGTATTGATGATATTGTACTCACCTTTTTCCTGATGTCTTCATTTCATGTGGTAAAAGCAATAAAAATATATAAAATATACACTATGTCGGCCAGAGTCTAACTCATGGCATGTCTAACCAGTCCGGACAGACTAAAAGCGATAGGCCAGACAAAAGAACAGGAAGCATAAGGGGACAGTGCAAAACCCACCGATGAGCGGTAGAGGCTCTGGCTGCAAACAACTCACTCCCCAACTATGGGTTAAATAGCAGTCCTCCTCTCTCTTGAAGAAGACATAATTTTCTTGTCTATTACAACTTTCCTATCCTTCGATTTAGACCACAAACTGCTCTTAAAAAAACCAGAGTGCTAAAGTGGGAGGCAACCAGCCAAAAGATTAGTTTAGTTTAGTTTAGTCGTCGGATCACCATCACTGCACGTCGAACAAATTAGTCTATAAGTGCTCCGATCTCTCCCTCAGTATGTCCATCAGAGTGTGGCGACTAACGACACCGGTTCTTTGTTGGTTTACAATTCTTCTATGTCTGCCAGCATAGCGTTCTTGTCGAGCTACACCACACTTAACTTTGAGTTCTCGCAGTCTCGTTAGTGTTGTGGATTCACCGCTATTACGTGAATCATGTACACGCCCTCTCTCCTTAAGGAATTTATAATATCAGCCTGGTCCATTGCTCGTCCGCTTTGGACAGCAGCCAAAAGATGCACTATAGTAATCAGGATACAAAGCCCTAACGCAGAATGAGTATGTCTATGTATTCTTCTTCGAACGCTCCATATCGACCACTTGTTAACCACTCTGTGTAATTTGTATGTGATCTGAGTCTAAGAGCGATTGTACGTTGTGCTAGTTATGAGTCTACAAGTGCGCCAGCACATCCGATTTCTGCGATGCTTTTTATTTACTGGGGTAGCTTTCCTAGGTCCTACATCAGTCGCCTCTTACAGCATGCCTTGTAGGTCGCAGTGGTACTATTCTTTGACTCTCTTGCTGGCCCCGGCGATACGTATTCTAAACATTATGGCGCTCGGCCTGTGCCGAAGTCTTTCTCAAGGATTCATACAAACACAAGAAATACTAAATAAACTAAATCATAGATCTAAATAAGATGGATCACTCAAGATGGATACAGCTAATTCGTACTAAAATAGGCTGGAGTACGAGGCAGGGGTCGACCAAGACGAAGTTGGCAGCAGAACATCAAAGAGACATTAAACATGACCCTGGAGGAGGTAGGAGATGTTGCCAGAGACATATCATTTTTCAGGCTGTCTGTGAAGAAAGCGAAGTTCCGAAAGAGGCATGCTACTTGATGAAGAAATAGGTTGAGTGTTCTCTGGACCCAGATCTGAAAGTAAGGGCATCGGTTTTTAACAATTTTATTTCTCCAAAAGAAACATTGAAAATGCATTAAAAACGTGTTATACAAACCACTCTTAAAAATAACGCACTGGAAAAGTGTCCACGTTATGAGTAACTCAATACAAGTATTATTAAAGAACACAGTGATTTTACCAAGTCGAATGACCGGCTAAAATGACTTTTCTGCACGTTAAAGATGAACGTTATATTATGCAACATAGAGCTTATGTTATGCTGGAATCGAGTAACGGGAGTTCTGCACAACAGACTGGGACAGTGCTTAGATTTAGCTCACACTAACCTCTGAATTAGCATTTTCTATCACTGGTATTTGTTCGCGTACATACGAACTTGTCCAGCTAATACCTCATTCTCTAACTTGGTTTTTATTCATTCTTCCATCGCTCTAAGCGGTTCTCATCTATTGAGGATAGGGGACAACTTTGACTTCTAACTTCGCTCTAAATAATCCAGTGCACGTTGGAATCCTTGCTTCTCTGTCCGACGACCTGTAACTCGTAAATATAGGTAATATTTTGATGACTTTATATAACAAATGTCTGTTGATTTTCTACCCACTCGCGATAGAGAAGGGAGTGGACCGTACTATACAAGGAGAAGGGGTTAAACTGTGCTAGAACTATGAGAAGTGGGCTGGCTGTACTAGTACATCGTGAAGCGGGTAAACTGTACTCGCTCTATGAGAAGTGGGCTGGCTGTACTAGTACATCGTGAAGCGGGTAGACTGTACTCGCTCTATGAGAAGTGGGCAGGCTGTACTAGTACATCGTGAAGCGGGTAGACTGTACTCACTCTATGAGAAGTGGGCAGGCTGTACTAGTACATCGAGAAGCGGGTAGACTGTACTAACTCTATGAGAAGTGGGCAGGCTGTACTAGTACATCGAGAAGCGGGTAAACTGTACTCGCTCTATGAGAAGAGGAAGGACCATATTAACGTTTTCCTTGCTTATGTAATACCGACCAATATCTGTCCTTTCCCATCGCCTGTTTACTAAGTATTATCGTAGTCGCAGGTTTCTCCAGATCTGATCTCATCTGGTCTGACCACCACAGATCTGTAGGTTTCCGTACATTGTCAGTGGAAAAGAATGCGATGTACGAAAACCTACAAATCTGAGGTGGTCAGACCGGATATAATCCAATCAGATCTGGAGAAAACCGTTTGGGTGGCAGTGGTAATACTGAGTAAATGGGCGATTGAACAAAGACATGTATATACATAAGTAATGAAAAATTAATGATTACTTGACATCATTAGTTAGTATTATGTTTTAGTTAATTAAGTATTATTTGCATTTTTGTTCTTGATAAAGGTCTAGTACCGAAACGTCGAGTGTTGTTTAGTTTCATATCTAATCATTAATTTTTCATTACTTATGTAATACTGTATATACCTGTTTTTGTTCAATCGCCCATTGGAAAAGAACTAACTTTGCGATAAATGTGTAGACGACTGATTTGAACTTAAGATTGAACTTATTTCTTTGTAATTGCAAATTCGGGTTATTGAACTTTGAAAAGAGGTCTAATAAATAGGCAATGTCAGGCCCAGCCTAATTGAGCACAGTTTCAGTTTGAAATACCTTCATTGCACTCCGGACATGCCCATATGTGCTTCAATCTCCATCACAATTTCTCCAACAGCGTTCAGCAACTGACCGTACCAGTTCAATGTTGATTGATGAGACTACTCATATACCAGTTGTGCTGTTATTTTCTGGTCACTCCAATCTTCATTCCAAAATCTTGTAATCTAGCAATTGAAGTGGATTGGTTTAGATAAAAATTCACTTTTTATTCACACTCTATGAGAGCGTTCAGAATGGCATCTCTATCTATTGACTGCTTCCTGATATTGTAGCAGTAGCCAGACAGCTTGTCTGCTCTCTCATTGACTGCTTCCTGAGATTGTAGCAGAAGCCAGACAGCTTGTCTGCTCTCTCATTGACTGCTCCCTGATATTGTAACAGAAGCCAGACAGCTTGTCTGCTCTCTCATTGACTGCTCCCTGATATTGTAACAGAAGCCAGACAGCTTGTCTGCTCTCTCATTGACTGCTCCCTGATATTGTAACAGAAGCCAGACAGCTTGTCTGCTCTCTCATTGACTGCTTCCTGATATTGTAACAGAAGCCAGACAGCTTAGTCTGCTCTCTCATTGACTGCTTTCTGATATTGTAACAGAAGCCAGACAGCTTAGTCTGCTCTCTCATTGACTGCTTTCTGATATTGTAACAGAAGCCAGACAGCTTGTCTGCTCTCTCATTGACATCGACACCCAGATCAATGTAATGAGCACAAGGCTGAGGGAAGCAATCTCGTCTTGAAGAAAAAAAACTGTACTGTCAACTCTGGTTACTGCCTGTAGTAACTTTTCTAGGTCGGTGTAGGACAGGTGGGACAAGAGCCTAAGAAATTTAATGGCCGCATTGCTAGAGCAATCGCTTCGAAGTGTCAGGTTAGGATTTTTCCTTTATGCCCACAACAGAGAAAAATCCTTGACTTTATCGTGAATAGAATATGGTCTCCCGCATGGGAGCCGCACTCTAGTCCATTCTGTCAGACTTCCCTTTCGAAAAGAAACAAAATTTAGCATTAAGCAGCAACGTTCAAACTGTTCATCATGGTTTCAACATAATTCTCGAAATAGTTAATCATTGATTGCATGCCTTTTTTCTTTTGTTTGTTGCAATAGTGACACTGCTCAATGACTTAGTCAAACTATTACTGATAATTTTATAATCAGATGTTGCAGTTGAATGACTGAACAATAGATATATAAGTAGTGATGTTGCAGTTGAATGACTGAACAATAGATATATAAGTAGTGATGTTGCAGTTGAATGACTGAACAATAGATATATAAGTAGTGATGTTGCAGTTGAATGACTGAACAATAGATATATAAGTAGTGATGTTGCAGTTGAAGGACTGAACAATAGATATATAAGTAGTGATGTTGTAGTTGAATGACTGAGCAATAGATATATAAGTAGTGATGTTGCAGTTGAATGACTGAACAATAGATATATAAGTAGAGATGTTGCAGTTGAATGACTGAACAATATATATATAAGTAGTGATGTTGTAGTTGAAGGACTGAACAATAGATATATAAGTAGTGATGTTGCAGTTGAACGACTGAACAATAGATATATAAGTAGTGATGTTGCAGTTGAATGACTGAACAATAGATATATAAGTAGTGATGTTGCAGTTGAATGACTGAACAATAGATATATAAGTAGAGATGTTGCAGTTGAATGACTGAACAATAGATATATAAGTAGTGATGTTGCAGTTGAATGACTGAACAATATATATATAAGTAGTGATGTTGTAGTTGAAGGACTGAACAATAGATATATAAGTAGTGATGTTGCAGTTGAACGACTGAACAATAGATATATAAGTAGTGATGTTGTAGTTGAATGACTGAACAATAGATATATAAGTAGTGATGTTGCAGTTGAATGACTGAACAATAGATATATAAGTAGAGATGTTGCAGTTGAATGACTGAACAATATATATATAAGTAGTGATGTTGTAGTTGAAGGACTGAACAATAGATATATAAGTAGAGATGTTGTAGTTGAACGACTGAACAATAGATATATAAGTAGTGATGTTGTAGTTGAACGACTGAACAATAGATACATAAGGCAGCTTTTTGTATGAAAGAAAGCAAGACATTCGCTGTAACGGTCAGTCATTGATGCAGGGCCGTGCGATATATTTCCTCAGTATGATGCAAGTCGTCGAAATGCTGCCGCTTAAATGTTTTTTCTTTAAATTAGCTTATGCTATTTCGCTGCTTATGCTGCCCCCTTACGGCACCGCCTGATGCGGCCGCCTCTCTTTATCATCGTACGGCACGGCCCTGTATTGATGGTGCTCAATCAATTGTACAGACACATATATTTGTTAGTGGAATTACCTTCTCTTTCAAGAACTGATCAACAACATGAAATATTGACTAGTGTTTAGTTTGTTTATTCCTCTACGCTCCTCGAGGAGCATAGGGCTTTAAGAGTTGTTCGATATTTTTTTGCAGGTCTCTGGCTTTTTATTTATGGCTTCCCAGCATATTCCAGTTCCCTCAGTTGCTCAAGGATAATCCGTTTCAGGTCTGCTTAGGGGGTCCCTTTTTGTTTTCACAGCGGGTTTGACTATAGGGCGTACCTAGCGACACTCGACTGTTCTTCAGTAGGATATTCCCCACCAATCGCCGTTTACTCCTCTTAATCCAGGTCTAGAATGACTTGTCTTTAGTATATGTTTCTAATTCCATGAGAAGTAGAAATTCTTCAAACAAACTCATATCTTTTATAAAGTGCAAGAAGCAGAGATTCATTACCAAGCAGTTTTTATTCATCTGGTTGTAATGCACACTCTGTTTTATTTGTAATATACTGCATAATATTGAAGCATACACAGCATAAAAGAACAACAGATTAAATGGTTTGAACCCCTGACAAGAATGCCTTGGCATCGACTACCACAGAGAGCAATCTTGCAATCTTGCAAGTCTATTCACGTCAATTCACACAGAACAAGGATAACGAGCAACGAACAAGAGGAAGACCACGCAAAAGATGGAGTGACGGTATCAAGAACAGCCTTAAGAAAATGAATACCAGCTTACATTACAAGTGCATTAGAACAAGCACACACAAGATCACTACATTTCACCCCCACACTTCTATAAAGAAGTAAATGGTGGAAGAGAAGAAAAAAAACTGCGAAGCATATCTTCCACATTAGCATAAATTATTCGTTGCAATGAATTGTTGCTGAGAGAAATCTTCTTAATAATATCTGGTAGTGACTTATGTCAAACTATATCCAGGACCTTACTAACTAACTCAGTGAGTAGTCACTATGCTTTCATTATATTCAATTTGTAATAATGAAAATATATCCTGCAGATATTTATATTACGACTCATAACAGTAGCAAAATTACAATTATGAAGTAGCAACGAAAATAATTGTATGGTTGGGGGTCATCACAACATCCTGAACTGTATTAAATGGTCGCGGCATTAGGAAGTTTGAGAACCACTGAACTAACTGCAGGGAGAATTAGTTCTTCAGCTATAGAGCGTGATTTTCCAGACTTTGCAATCAAGCAATCAATTATGAAATGTTATAGAAAGCTCAAATACCATCTGTGTTTTGTTTCAAAGTCTTACAAAACTTGCTTGACGTTGTTGGTTTGTAGTGAAATATGCATCAAAGTAATTTTAAAAAAAAGATATGCCTTTATGTTTCATACAAGGGTGTACGCGCTTGATTTGTACAATCATTTTGGAAGGTCTGACGGAGTGGGGCATCTAGCCGAATAGATTCTGCGCGGGCTATCATTCTGGAGAACTAGGTTTATTTCCCTGTAAGGCCAATGAATATTTTTTATAGGGCATAACGAAAACAATCCGAACCTGAACAGTTTCTCAGTGACTACACTATCCATACAGCCATTATATTCTACAGGCACGTCCCCCATGTCCTACACTGCCCTAAACAAGTCATATTACAGGCAGTAGCAATAGCTTTTTCTATTCTGAAAGGTTTTATTGCCATATTAGAATTGATATTTTCACACACTACCACGAATTAGCTTATTTGCTGGTTGTATGAATCCGAACATTAAGTATTCTGCACAATACTGTCTACACTTTGTTTTTGGATTCCGCAATTCTTCTGTAAGATAATTTGCTGGGTTCCTTAAATAACAATGGTTCAAAAGTAGGAATTGTGCGATTTCATCATTTCAAGCCAAATTCAACTCATTGAATATATTTAAATGATCGAATAGTATTCGATTATTAGATCGTAAATTCACCTTTACAAGTCCTCACCACAATTCACCCGATTATCCAGTTTCATCGTATCGACTGCTAACGTAATCTCATTGCCCCCAGAGTGAGGTTAAATTAGCCCAGTTTCCGAATCACTGCTTTAGATCCTGGACACGAGCAACCAAAAAGTATATGTTTCCAGGAATAGTATCATTTATTCTTCACCCCTTTTCTTCTCTCGATCACTATCAGTTATCAGTTATATGAGGACTATCATCAAAACACTCCGGATATGTCCATAGGTGCTCCGATCTCCGCCTCTGCAAATCCAGCAGCGTATATCGACCCAAGACGCCAGTTCGATGTTGATTAATCAATCATCTTTGCATATTTAGTATGTCGTGCTTTTCGGGCTGCACCAATATTGACACCCATCTCTTTCAATCTGGTCAGCGAGTGGGATTCACAGCCCTGAAACTCCTCTGTTCGGAAAGACTCTCTCAATGCGTGAAGAATGTCATTTCGATCCAATCTATCAGCTCGTTCATTATCCCTAACTCCTGCGTGCCCAGGGATAAAAATGAAGGTGATTTCTCTGATCATTGTCTGTACCAGTACCTCCACCCAGTTGCGTCTCACCTATATATATATATAATTGAGCAATACTGGTTAACAAGTTTGGTAGACACTGACCAACATCGATATTAACAGAGAATTTCTAGTACTAGACCAGTGATTCTCAACTTGGGAGGGACTATCCCAGAGGAACCTCTCCCCTGCACAAAGGAAAGTGTGAGGCAGTTTCAGAGAAGGCATAAAACGTTATAAAAAAAATAGTGAATTTTGTGTTCTAAGTTTTTTATTTTTTTAAAATTTTAATTTAGTGGGGTGTTTCATGTTGTAAAGTGATACGTTTTTATACCAACCAGTCCACTATGGCGTACTAGGAAATGAGAGAGTAGACAGACTGGCTTAGGAGGGAACAAAACTTATGCAACGCAAACACCCAGTGTTACTAACAGACATAAAGACACATATCAAGCGAAAATACAAAGAGTTGTGGAGGCAACAAACCCACAGCAAACACCCACAAGATCACATCAGCAGACTAAACAGAAAACAGCACACAACAATCTTTCGCCTAAGAACAGGTCACTGTAGGCTCAACCATCACATGCACAGAATAAAGCCTGTTCAGATTGCACAGTGTGCATGCCAGACAGAAACACAGACTCCAGAGCACATCCTGCAGTCATGTCCATTATACATACACCAACGAAACGAAACATGACCTCATGAACGAAGCTTACAGAGCAAGTAAGTTATGGGAACTATCCAAGAACTCGAACTGATATGCAGCTTCAGTGAGGAAGCCCATTTCATGGTTTAGACGAGCATACGAAACGAAGCCAACCCATATCCTAGCTTTAAGACAAATAGTAGCCATTTTCCCTCTTCCGTGAGGAGAATATCATTTTTCTTGTCTTCTACTTCTCCGAAACTTTCTCCAAGTATGTTGGGATTCAATCGTAGCATCCAGGAGCACACCCTGACAAAATCCTGTGTTTGTGAGCTCAGCAACAGAAGACTGAAGTCTCATAGAATAAGGTAACTCCAAACAGACTTTTGGGGAAGATGTCGTAATCTGTCACAGTATAATACATTCAGCACTGTTACTTTTAAACATCGATGCACACAAGTTAACTAGATTCTGAGACAGTTAACACCACTATTGTGACATAAAGAGATACCGCTAAAAACTAAAGCAAATCTTATAAGAACGATTTTCTTGCCAACACTATGTTACCAGTATCAGACATGACCAATAACAGCAGCTAATGAGCAGAAAATCATAACGACGGATATCAGGTGTCTTAGACGAGCCGCAGGAGTGACAATATGAGACAAATTAGAAATGAGGAAATCAAAAGCAGATTGGATATGGAAGCAATCATGCAATTCATAAAAGAACATCAGATTAAATCACATCAGATTTAGTTTCGACACCTGACAAGAATGCCCTGGTATCGACTACCACAAAGAGCCACACTAAAAAGTATGACATGAAGAAAATGACAAGAATTAATAACAGTTTACATAATGCCTTTTTGAGAAGCAAACACAAGATCACTATATTCTATATATGAATTTATTGATCTTGTTTCTAGGGAACTGTTGCTTTACATGTTGAGTTTAAGTCGAAAGCGAAGATGAAGTGTCCTCTCCCTTTGTGCCTAGCCTGGGTATCTGATATGGAGAATGTGCCCTGCCCATTTTCCACAAACCTCCTCTCTACCTCTCTACCCTACTGTTTCATCCAAAGGAAAGACAAAGTCTATACGTTTGCAGTTAAGCAGTATATTCTATAACGCTCCTGTAAAGAAGTAAATGGTAGAAGACATTTTTTAAAACATGCTGAAATGGATTGAGTGTCCTCTTGACGCCGATCTGAAAGTATGAACATCTGTTTTCAACTTGTCATTTCAACAAAAGAAACAATAAAAATGCATTAAAAACATACAAACCACTGTTTACAAAATAACGCACTAGAAAAGTGTTCATGTCCGAATTATGAATAACTCAAGAATAATAAATCACACGGTGCTTTTACAAAGTTCAAGATGGGGGCTAAAGAAACTTGTCTGCAAGTCACGATGATCTAGGTTGAATTATGCAACAGATAAGCTTATGTAATATTAAACCAAGTCTGAACGGCAATTCTGCATAGCAAACTGTAACCAGACGTTAGATTTGGCATACACTAAGCTCTTATTCAGCATTTTCTCTTGCATGTATTTTTTTTAATCATTCAGAGATAGCGAGATTACATACATACTAGCACATCTCTCATTTCCTTAGCTTGGTTTTTCTTTTATTTCTTCATCCGCCCCAAGCGGTTCTCATCTATTTTGGTAGGGGATAACTTTGACTTCTAACGCTGTTCTAAGTAGACCAGTCCAATTTGGAATCCTTGCTTTTTGTCCGACGAACTGTATATCTCGTAAAATGTTATGTTATGTTATGTTATGTTATGCGATCGACGATTAGAAAATGTTTTACTGTGACACCGTCTGAGTTTGCGCTTTTTCTCTTGCCTTTTAGCTCATCCCTAAGTCTCTCGTAACTGTTGCTTTTCGTGATGTGTCCGAACCAAAAGCAAGGATGAAGTACCCTCTCCATTTATAGCACCACATCAACCATTTGCTCATACATGTAGTAGCGACGATGATGGTGGTGTAGATGACGAACACACATATACTGGATGCTCAAGATACAAACACAACGCTGGTAATGTGCTTTACATGTTTATTGATCGTACTTGACAAGACACCTCTGTTCGGCTCAAGTGTGTGTCACTTCCTTGTCACTTCCTAACTACATATCTTTGTTTCTACGTCATGTCTCGTTGTTATGTATTGCGCTTCTGCTTAGAGAGTGCAACACATAGTCTCAACTAATATAATATATCTTACCCACTACTCTAAACTAGGGCTACTTGTCTGTATGAGGCTCTCTGCGCAGGGGACATGGCTGTATGCCCCTGGCATAGCCATTCCCTCCAACACCCCCCCATTCCAGTTTCTGACGTCCCGGCAGATTGAACCACCGCTAACGGGTATGGTCCTGGGGCCAGGCTCCTGTTACGGTCCTAGCCTGGAGTCATGACGATAGTTGATTGAATTAAATGGGACTCAGTCACCACACATAATTAAATGCGACCCATCAACTCGTCTATGCTCCGAGAAATGGCTCTACTGACCTCCCTACTGGATCATGTATCCAAACACCATCACCTTAAGTGATGAGAGGCAACGACAAAAGTTGTATGAATTAAATGGGACTTAGTCACCACACATAATTAAATGCGACCCATCAACTCGTCTGTTTCTCTGGATAGTGTAAAGCAGCAGTCAAATAGAAGGTGGCTGTATTGGAACATCCTATCCTTACATGTCGTGAGTCAGGGGGGATGAGATATCATACATATGCGGTCGCCAGTCCATGTCGTGGGTACCAAGTCCCTGTCTGCAAATATTGACCAAAGAACAACAAAAACAAGTTATTAATGGAAAGCAAAATGCAAATTCAAATTTCAAATACAATATTTAAAACAATAGTGTAATAATCCATTAACCTCTAGGAGGTATTAAAATCCACCCAACAATCCCAAAGTAAATAAATAAAACCCAAATATTTTACATGTTTAGTTGAACATAGTGTAACCTCAACGAGGTATTAAAATCCAACCAACATCCCCAAAGCAATAAAATAAAACCCCAAATATTTTACATATTTAGTTCAACATTACATAGTCGCAATTCCATAAGTTAATAATATTTATCCGACAAAGGTAGGACACAAAATCCCAAATATTTTATATATTTGTAACCTCAGTGAGGAATTAAAATCCAACCAACATCCCAAAGGGAACCCGAAATAACCTGAATATAATGTATTTGCTTCAACATCATGTAATCTCCATTTAATCAAAATTAGGGTAATTGTGGAAATTCACATCAAAATAATATGACGTACTAAACAATGTACTAAATAATATGACGTACTAAAGTGCAGTCCAATCTATTACATGCTACGTCACGGTTTATTTATAGTATGTTGCTGGTGCTGTCTACCGGGCAGGGGCATTTCCTACTAATTCGCACCGCTTTAATTGACGCCCTGAAATAATAACTCTCTCAGGGTTGTCTTTGTCACACGATTCAATCTGGTATGTCCCAGACTGCCCGTTAGGTATTTTTACTACTTTGTAGGTCTGGGTAGAGTATAAGTCACTCAATTTATTTACATCAAAGGTGTGATCTATTCTCTTTCTTACTAGTGAGCCTATTGGTATTATGTCGATTTTATTCTGATTGTAATCCGTGAGCTGTCTATTACTTTGGGATACGATCGGACACTTCATTGTGAGCGTGATGTAACCGACTTTTGTGAATATCGATCCATTCTCTCTCATTCGATGTAACAACAGTGTCGAACAATTCGTCTACTGCGAAGTTGATAGGCATTTTCGGTGGTCTGCCATACATTAGGTAATATGGCGACCTTCTTGTCGCTGTATGAGGTGTAATATTGTACATGAGTACTACATCTTCCAAATAGCAAGACCATTTGTTCTTTTCTGTTTCTTGCAGAGACCGTAGCATGGATATTAGCGTCCGGTTAAAACGTTCACAAATGCCATTCCCTCTCGGGTTATATGCAACTGTCTTAGATTTTATGATGCCGTAGACCTGACAGATCTCGTGTATAACTGCCGATTCAAAACACTTGCCTTGGTCAGAGTGCAATTTGTTAGGTATTCCAAGGTACGGTAACCACCGAGTCGTCAAAATCGTAGCCACTGTTGCCGTGGACTGGTCTTTGGTGGGGACCGCCATTACAAACTTAGAAAACACATCTGTTATAATTAATACATGTTTAAAGCCATGGTCATCCCTATGCAGTTCAACGAAATCCATGGCCACCATATCCAGAGGTCGGTTAGAAATAATGTGACCGTATGATTTCGTTATCCTCATTAGAGGTTTAGTGGCATTACACGTCCGGCAGGCTCCGCATAATTTGCCAACATCCTCGGACATAGAAATCCAGAAAAATTTAGTTTTCAACAACGCCAGTGTCTTGTCTCGACCCTGGTGACCCATGTTGTGTAACGAGGACATGACTTCCCATTGTAGTGCCCTAGGTAATACTATTTTTAGTTCGGGTGGGTCGTTGAGAGTTGTCTTATAAATGCACAACACTCCATTTTTTAAAGTAAGTTTTTCTTTGGTCCTCCACAACTGTCGTGTATCGGGGCCACTTGGCTCGTCCGCGGGCAGATTAGCGCGGTCCCGTCCCGTCAGGGCCTTTATAATGGGGCGTAGTGAGGTATCTTCGAATTGTATTCGACCTATGTCTGCTGCTTCCAAGGAGGTTTTGTCCTTGATGGTCGCTTTGGTAGCATTCAATGCTATTAAGTATTGAGGATTCTTTACTACCTGGGCGAGGTTAATCCCCACGTCCTCGTCTTCAGAAACCGTAACTTCAGGTGACGTCTGTAAGGGATAACGCGAGAGAAAGTCGGCGTTTTTATTGAGCGTGCCCTTTCGGTGTTTAATTTCGTAATCAAACGTTGCCGTCTGCGCCAACCATCGCTGTTCAACAGCACCAAGGTTTGACTTAGTTAAGAAAGTTAATCCTTTGTTGTCTGTATAAATGATTGTTTTCCCGCCCAGCAGGTAAGACCGAAATTTCTCTGTGAGGGACCATTTTAACCCCAGAAGTTCGAGCTTGAGGCTGCTCTTGATATTTTTCTCCTCCTTTCGGAGTGTTCTGCTGGCATACGCTATTACCCTTCTTAGTCCTCCCTGATTTTGACTTAGTACCACCCCTAACCCATTGTACGAGGCATCAATATCTAATAGAAAGGGTAGACTGAAATCGGGGAACCCCAGTACGGGAGCCGACGTCAATCTATCTTTGATACCGATGAAGGCCTTCTCACAGTTCTTACTCCAGATAAATAGCGGCCTACTATCACGAGGGGGGGCCCTATTGGCTTGAGGGCTGTCATTATTTATCAGCTCGAGGAGGGGTTTTGCGGTCTGAGAGAACTGCGGTATAAATTTTCTATAGTAGCTCGCCAGTCCCATAAACGCACGTAGCTGTTTAATATTAACAGGAGCAGCAATCTTCTGAATAGCCTCTACCTTGGAGGACTGGGTTTCTATTCCCCTGTCAGAGATAGTGTGACCAAGGAACTCCACTTTGGTCTGGCAGAATTTACATTTTGCTGGATTTACTTTTAGTCCAATGACTATTATACGGTCAAACACCAACCGTAGACGAAGAAGGTGATCGTCAAAGCCACTAGAGTAAATCAGGATATCGTTCAAGTAAACCAGCAAAGACTTGAACATAAAATCGTTCAGGGAATTCTGCATCAATCTCTGAAAGGTGCCGGCTGCATTAGTCAGACCCATAGGCATCCTGGTGTACTCATACAGCCCGAAAGGGGTGCAGAACGCCGTTTTTTCGATATCATCTGACTTCATGGCAACCTGGTAGTAACTACTGGTGAGGTCTAGCGTGGAGAATACTTTCGCTCCCCCTAGTGAATCCAAATAATCGTCAACTCTCGGTAGTGGGTAGGCATCCTTTATTGTGCGTTTATTCAACTCCCTATAGTCGACACAGAGGCGCAACGAACGATCTTTCTTTCTAATCAGCACCACTGGTGCCGCCCACGGGCCAACACTTTCTAATGATTTGTTTATTTAACAGGTCGGTTATATGAGATTGAACTTTCGCATAGAAAGCGGAGGTATACGCCTATACGGCAATTTGACCGGAGTAGTATTATCATGCAGTGTGATAGCGTGACGAATCTTGTCAGTATAACCTACATCAGTGTCGCCGTTAGTAAAAATATCATTATACTCACTCAACAGCTGACGTAGTGACTCGATTTGTACTGTAGATCCCGTGCTACCCTTCAGGTCGAAACTTTGTTTGTCACCTTTCATAGGTAGATCTCGCGCTGGTTGTCGCGCCAGTACAGAACATTCAACCTCTGTAGCCGAAACAACATTGATTTTTAAAGCACTATCGATATCTATGTCGTGGATTTCACCCACTACTTCTCCGTTAGTGAGCAGTACGCTCTCATTGGATAGGTTAATCACCTGGATCGCGCAACATTTATGTTTTAGACGAGTCACCGTGCTACAGCAGAGAATCCCTTTAGCGTCCAGTGACCTGGACGACTCAAATATCACTGATCGGGTATGATTAGACATATTGGCCCCTTTAACCCATACCACCTTCAAAGAATTCGCATGAATGTACGTCTTCTTTTTGCCAGAGTTCCAGATGAACGCCGGTGATTGATTCTTTTGTATTATCTTATTTGAGGCAGGTACCGTTGCCGATTCTAACAGCGGACGAAATACCGGCAATCTTTCCAACACGTTGGTGCCCAGGATAGCCTGGTGCTCATCCACCGAGCTCGTAGCTGTCTCCTTGAAAATATAAAACCCACAGTTAGTTAAATGGGTATCGTAGACGTAAACGTCAACGATCACGTGTCCCAAATACGGGATTTGTAGGCCATTAGCTGCTGTTAAACGTACCCAATTGCGTTCTGTCAAATGAGTGTGAGGAAAATAACGACGAAAACATTTTTCGGTTAGTGCCGACACCTGGGAACCAGTGTCAATTAAACACTTTATCACGGAACCATTTATGGTCGCATCCACGAGAACCTGCTTACCCATTAATGTTGTCTTGGGGCACTCTCTGTGCGCACCTAGGGTCGTGCCCGCCCTCCTGGGTGGTGGCTGTTTAACGGATTATGCCAACACTCAGTCTCGACGTGCCCGCGCCCGTTGCAGATAGCGCACCGGGATGGCCGTTGAACTGTCATCCTGCCACTCTGTGGAGCCAGGGCCACATTCGTCGACCAACGATTATCTAATTTATCCTCCAAAGGATAATAAACCCTCATTTCGTTGGGCCGTAGTAATTTTTAAAAATAATTCTGATAGGCGATGGGAGAGTTCCTGACAGGGTTCCCGACTTTTGAGAGGTCGCATAAAACAACGACAGGAGGTCATGAGCCGACCGATTGTCTCCGTACTCCCTGAGAAGTTTGCCTAGCAGCGTGTCCGGGTTGTTGTCGGATAGCATATGAATCCTAACCTCACACTTGATCTCATCCGCAACATTCTCCAGTATGGAATCCAACTTATCATCCTCGTCGAGTCGGTAGTGCCGCCAATATCTGCGGACATCTTTAGCAAACTCCTCCACAGATGGCCCCAATTTGTCCCCAAAGTGTCGTATGGTCAGTATGGGGGTCTGGCTGCAAATTGGGACGAATGTTGGGGCGGGCTTTTGTTGGTGTAGTCGTGGTGGGGTGGAAAAAACGGCTGCGGTATGGACGCCTGATCTCTACTGAGACCGTCAGAAGTATGACTGGACACGGGTATTGACACGGGCGCATCCTCTAGAGGCCCGTGCGTGGAGGGAGTGCACCCTCCGCTGGGAGGCCATTGTCGTCGCCAAACCGATGTCCTCTGGTGTTGCGGTATGCCATAATACCTGTATAGAAAAATAACACTGCAAAGACAACAAATATATATTAGTTATCAAAGATATTACAATGCAAATAGTAACCACCCTGAACTGTTTGGCCGCAGTTGTATTAAATGTAAAGTCAGTTAGTAAAATGTTCAACAAAAAAACACCTTGATCCACGTTCAAATATCCCTCGAACAGGCCAGGTCATCCGACATGCAAGGACAATCCAACGTTATAGTAAACGACCAATGTCCAGATACAGAAAATCGACAGTTATGTAGTTGCCATGTCCATGAATCTCCTGACCAGGCCAGGTGGTCGAACAGGTGAAGACAATCCAGATATAAGCATTAATCCACATACAATGTGAGCGATGCAAATGACGAGTGTCTATGAAAAAACAACTTCAGATCAGCGTGGGCATTGCATAAGTACAATGTGAGCGATGCAAATGACGAGTGTCTATGAAAAAAAAACAACTTCAGATCAGCGTGGGGTCCCTTGAGGTAGGGCACCAAGAGCGGTGTAACTTGACCTACACAGATAAAGGGCAGATATGACTAGCGTTGGGCCCCATGAAGAAGTATATTTAATCCAAGATTCTGGGCGGCGGGTCTTCACGCCATCGCACCTTCACGGAGGGAAGGGCGAACAATAGGAGATATGTAAGATCCTATGAAGAAATAGGCAATGAAAGGACGAACCTTGCGTCTCAGGATGGCACCGAGGTCAACGGGCAGTAAAAAGATAAAAATAGCCAACTCACTGTTCTGGTCCACAATTGCCATTCCAGCTGGAGGGGCAGATCTTCTTTACTTCTGACACCAAATTGTAGTAGCGACGATGATGGTGGTGTAGATGACGAACACACATATACTGGATGCTCAAGATACAAACACAACGCTGGTAATGTGCTTTACATGTTTATTGATCGTACTTGACAAGACACCTCTGTTCGGCTCAAGTGTGTGTGTCACTTCCTTGTCACTTCCTAACTACATATCTTTGTTTCTACGTCATGTCTCGTTGTTATGTGTTGCGCTTCTGCTTAGAGAGTGCAACACATAGTCTCAACTAATATAATATATCTTACCCACTACTCTAAACTAGGGGTACTTGTCTGTATGAGGCCTCTGCGCGGGGACATGGCTTATGCCCTGGCATAGCCATTCCCTCCAACATACAACATAACACTAGGGTTGACATATTATGATCTTCCGAAATGAGGACACTTCTCCTAACATTTAATGCCATTTAAAGTGTGTTCCATGTATACTTTTCTGATGACCTGTTCTTATTTAGATCAAATGTCCATAAAATTGTCTCGGCATGTGAAATGCTTGAAATTAAATTTCACATGTTAAATTGACTTGACTGAATTCCCACTAAGACGATTTCTCTCATTGGTTTATTTGGTGAGAAAATGGTCGTTCTACTACCGCACCGATACAAATGACAACTGAAAGGCATAAACAATATTTGAAATATAACAAGATAATTTAAAAATTGTATTTAGGATTGCTGGATATCGTTGACACATGTAAAATAGCGAATAATTATTCACGAGAATATTTAAAACAGAAAGGTGCATAATCGAATGTGTATTAATGTTTTTTTTTGCTCGTACGAATCTAAGTAGTTTTCCAGAGATAGTAGAGTCTGTTTAGAGTGCTAAGTTCAATCAATCAAGTGTCATGCCTGCCGGCGTAGGCGATCATGTCTCTCCACAACTCTCTTTGCTTGGTGCATGTAATCAGTTCTGACGTCGATATTTTGTCGAACCATGATGTCAGGTCATCCAACATCTTCTCCCTCTGTCTTCCACGATCTCTCCTTCCCTGAATTTTACCTGTAGTCACCAAATGTTCTAAACCTTCTCTTCCCATTATATGCCCGAAGAACCTTGATTGTCGGATTCTTATTCTTTTGATAAGGTTTCTTTGTGTGCAGACCTGATTTAAAACCTCCACGTTTGTTTTCTTTGCTGTCCATGGAATTCTCAACATTCTTCTGTAAAACCACATCTCTGTGGCTTCCAATGATCGTATTGATTGTTTGTTCAGTGTCCATGATTCGCTGCCGTACATAAGAATTGGTTCAATATAGCATTGGAGTACTCGTTTTCGCAGTGTCATTGGTAGTGAGTTCACGCATAGTGTGTTCTTCATTTTCATAAAAGCTGCTTTCGTTTGAGCTATTCTACTCCTAATCTCTGTTGTACATCTTCCATCTGATGTTAAGAATGTTCCTAGATACTTGAATCGATGGACTTGTTTCAGTGTTGTGTTATTTATTTTGATATTGCATGTTGGTGTTTCTTTTTTCTTGGAGACAACCATAACCTCTGTTTTCTTTATATTCATGCTTAATCCTTTCTTTTCACTTTCTCTCACTAGTATGTCTATCAAGTCTTGCAGATCGTGTTCATTTGTAGCCATGAGAATTGTGTCATCAGCGTATCTTAGGTTGTTTATATTTTGTCCACCGACTGCTATTCCTGTCTTTTCTTCTATAGATCTCATGATGTTTTCGCTATATAAGTTGAATAGGTCTGGTGAGAGTACGCACCTTGCCGTACTCCTAACTGTATCGCCTGATAGATTCCAATCTTACTCTCTAGTCTAATGGCTGCGGTTTGTTGCCAGTACAAATTCTTGATCAGTCTAAGATCTTTACCATCAATATTTATACTTTCTAACATGCTGATTATTTCTCCATGTTTTACTTTATAGAAAGCTTTGGTAGTCTATGAAACATAGGTATAAGTCCAACTTCATTTCTATTGATCTTTCCATTATTGTTCTTATTGTATATATTGCGTTGTTTGTTCCCTGCGTTCAACAAAGCTACATTGTTCTTCCTTAACTTCTGGTCTTATTTTGTTTCGTACCCTTCTCATAATAATGCTGAAAAGTAGTTTTGTTACGTGACTCATGAGGCTGATTGTGCGGTGTTCTTCGCATTCTATCGTTCCTGCTTTCTTTGGTAGTGCTATAAAAATGGATTGTCGTAAATCTTTGGGTACATATCCAGTGTTGTAGATGTCATTGAATAATTTTGTTAAAACGCCTATGCCCAATTCGCCTGTTGCTTCTATTTCTTCTGTTGTTATGTTGTCTGGTCCTGGGTTTTGCCTTTTTTCGTGTGTCTTATGGCGTTGATAACTTCTGATGGAAGTATTTGTGGTCCTTCATGGTTGTAATTGATGTGTATTTCTTGTCTGTTATCACTGTATAAGTCCTTAATGTACTCTGTCCATCTTTCTATTTTCTTGTCTGTTTCCATCAGGATATCTTCCTGTTTTGATTTTAAACATCCAGTAGTTGTGCGTTTACGTCTGCCAAGTAAGTCGTCTACGTTTTCGTATATTGATTTGGGGTTTTCTTTGTGTTCTGTTTCGATCTGTTTGCATTTTTCATTTAGCCATTCTTCTTTTGCTGTTTTACATTTTTGTCTTATCTCTTTATTGATTCGATCATATTCTACTTTATTCTGTTTGTTTTTCCTTCTATTTTCCATTAATTCCAAAATGTCTTCCGTCATCCATTTCTTTTGATCCGTTGACATGTTGTGTGGGTTAGTTCCTTTGACGTTTGTTGGATTGATTCTTTAAGCATCTGCCATTGTTCTTTTATTGTTTCTATTTTTTCCATAGCGTTATATCTGTTTTGTATAATGCGTTTAAATGAGTCTTTCACTTTTGTGTCAGTCTTGAGTGTTGAGGAGTTCGATATGATGTTTCTTGCGCCCTCTTTATCTTCTTCAGTTTTATTCTTACTTTTTCTATCAGTAGTGCATGGTCAGTTAGACAACCAAATTTTACGCAGTTACAACCTGGTTACCACATGATTTCGCATGATTACACATGATTACACAGTGTTCATTTTATCTTGGCTTGTTAAATTGCCGACAAATCTCCGAATTTCCCAAATTAAAGACATTTTTAAGCCGAAGGATTGCCTTCATAGCACCGGGTTTACTCCATATGGTTCGATCCCTCTCCGCAGAAATGACACTCCACCTGTTGAGAGTACTGCACAAACTCCGTTGCTACGACACCAATTCTAGGGATCTCTGGAAAAATACATTCGTGAACAGAACTGCGAGGTGAGAATTCGAACCCACGATCTTCCACTCGCAATGCAAGAGCTTAGCCACAGAGACCACCCATTTCCAAAATTGTTTGCAGACGCTCAGATTTACTCATGAAAGTAGGACGTGTCCGAAAAATGTTGACGTTTGGCAACCCTACATAATACAAACACATACACGCACAAGTAACATACGTACGGTCATTTATATAAATATCTTTAATACACATAACTCTAATAACCCACACACAAACACACACAAGTAACATACGCACGTCATTTATATAAATATGTATATATATAAATATATATAAATATCTTTAATACACATAACTCTAATAACCCACACACAAACACGCACAAATAACATACGTACGGTCATTTATATAAATATCTTTAATACACATAACTCTAATAACCCACACACAAACACGCACAAGTAACATACGCACGGTCATTTATATAAATATGTATATATATATATATATATCTTTAATACACATAACACTAATAACCCACACACAAACAAATCATACACATGTACTTCACACAGAAATTACATACACAGACTCACTTCACTCATTTACGCATACAGCAAAACAAGCAAGTGACACTTATAAAAACACAAACTGTGCATACACACATATAATATTTACACCACAGCGCACAGCACACACAATAACATACAGAGCATACACATAAGTAGCATAAACATCAGTACATAAAAACTAGAACACAACACGTTAGATCCCACTAGTAACACAAACAACACTGGCTAAGTGGCTACGCCCTTGCCTTGTGTCCCCAAGGTCGTGGGTTCGAATTGGGACCACGTCGTTCTGTTCACGAGTTCATTATTTCCAGATACCCCTAAGATTGTTTCCGGAGCTACGGAATTCATGCTGTGCGCTATACTCTTGGAAAATAGTGTCTTTTCTGTGGAGAGGGGCCGAGCCATATGGGGTAAAACCCGGTGCAATGAAGTCAATCCTTCAGCCCTAGACTGTTAGATTTGCTAGATTGTTGAAGAATGAGAACAGAAGCCAAAATCTACATACATATCCTGTAGAATAATATACACATCATCATCATCATCATCATTAGGTACCGTGCCGGCTGACGTAGGTGATCATGAATCTCCACAAATCTCTTTCCCTAGTATTTGCTATAAAGAGAGTTGGCTATTTAAAATCATAAAATCAAGAAAATTAAATATTTCGGACACATCAAACGATATGAGTGCCGAGAGATCATTTTGCGGGGAATGGTACCCGGAAGAAGAACGAGAGGAAGACCTAGAAGACAATGGGTGCAATATGTCATTGACGATCTGAGAATGAATACTGCTGACACCGATCAACTTGCACAGAACAGAAAGTTTTTCAGGACTGCTGTCATGGTAGCTAAGTTCCTGAAGGGACAAGCTACTTGATGATGATGAGTATTTGCTATCATCTCACACGTTGACGCTCTTCCGTGCTATGAAATCAGGCTGTCTAAAATGTTATCTCTCTGTCTTCCTCTGTCTCGTCTCCCGTCATTTGTACCGGTTGTCCCAATGGGTTCTAAACCTCTCATTCTCTTCACGTGTCCTAAAAATGATGATAAATACACGTAATTCAAAAGCTTAGATTTAAGATTATATTTTATTTGCAGTTGTCAATATACATCTTATACGACGTGTCTGCATGTGACTTTAACTATATTTTAATGCTTGATTAATTGCACAAAAACATCATCAACATGCGTGCTCACTATTTTGATTTATTGATGGTACATACAACATATATCAAACGAGCGTTGTAAATCTCGCTGTGGACTACTAAAGAAAATAAAGTAAACATATTTAAAGACAGAAAGCAATGAAAATTATTTATTAGTCAAAATGAATAGGCTCTAAAATTACACCGAGACAAGACACTATAAATTATCGCACTATACAATAAAACATACAATAAACCACTGGCGGCTAGTCATTAAGGGCCTGTGGAGCCGGACCCACCAAAAGTAAAGTGTAAAGTGTATTTGTTACTTTATAAATTATTTGTTGTTAATAATTACTTTTAACATGATATTGATTAGCTTTGAAAGTTAAATATCATATACATTCTAAAAATACGCGTCCTTCCTCGCTAATTAGTATACTTCAGGCATTTCCAGCGTACTATTTTTAAACAGTGTTATTGCGCTAAAAATTAGTCCAGGTGCATAAATGCCAAATGATATATAAAAATAATAGAATATAGTAAAAATATTTAACTAACCATCATATAATAGTTTAAGGTAGTCGGTCGTTCCATCAATATGCATCTGTGTATGACAATGTACGTTCTAGTAAAGGGGGAATAACTTCACGTAATAGATAAATAATTGTAAATACTGAAATATAACCTAACCCAAAACCATGATGTTCCTTAAGAGTTTTGTCTGGCCTCCACCAACATAAATTATCACGAGCCGCTACTGCTGTAATCATAGCTAGAAAATTATAGTTTAATTAGTTTAGTATTGCAATAAAACTAGATGAAGAATATTCAACGTGTCAATCCGCTCTCAACACGAAACTGGACATTCAACATGTCAATCCGCTCTCAACACGAAACTGGACATTCAACATGTCAATCCGCTCTCAACACGAAACTGGACATTCAACTTGTCAATTCTTTCTCAACAGTGAAGCTGGACATTCAACTTGTCAATCCGCTGTCAACACGAGCTGGACATTCAACGTGTCAAGTCTTACTCAACCTCGAATCTGGACATTCAACTTGTCAATCCGCTGTTAACACGAAACTGGACATTCTCTCTCGATCCTCGTTTAGACTGATGTACCAGATTTTCTCATGAATTCTGCTGTTTGGAGATATGTTAGACACACTTTGAGGAGAAATGATCAACGAATATCAAAGCAGGCATTGAAGTGGGTGCAAATGGCTCAAGAAAGAGAGGACGACCTAAGGAGACCACGAAACGAACTTTGCTGTGAGAGGCAAGACATATCGGTCTCAGTTCCATGGAGGAGATTAAGCGAGTTGCCCAGGATAGAGCGGTATGGATAAATTATTTGCAGGTCCTTTCTCACCTGCAAATGGACATCCCACTTTGAAGATGTGCTAAACAGACCTGATCCTGAACATCCACCGGATATCCCACCGGCCGCACAGGATATTGATATCAACCTCAAATTGCCAGAAAAGCAAGAAATAGTAAAAGCTATTGGATCCCTGAGAAACAACAAAGCACCGGGAAATGATGAAATGACAGCCGAGCTTTTCAAGATCGATCCCATCTTAGCTGCAAACATATTAGAGCCATTGTTTGCAGATATCTGGGAGAAAGAAGAATTGCCTAAGGATTGGACTAGGGTACTGTGGTGAAAATCCCCAAGAAAGGAGACCTAACAGATTGCAATAACTTGAGAGGAATCACGTTGCTTTCAATCCCAAGTAAGATATTCTGCAAAATTGTCATAATGCGAATACAAGAAGCAGTAGACAAGTGTCTACGAATGGAGCAAGCAGGATTTAGGAAATGAAGAGGAACAAATGAACATATATTTACCCTGCGTAACATTTTAGAACAATGTAGCGAGTGGCAAAGGACTATATATATCAACTTCATAGATTTTGAAAAGGCATTCGACAGCGTCCACAGCGACAGCCTATGGAAGATACTGAGACAATACGGCGTACCGCAGAAGCTTGTCAACATCATAGCCCTCTTCTATAAAGATTTCTCCTGCAACCTAAAGAATTCCAACAAAACATTCCCAGTAAAATCTGGTGTAAGACAGGGATGCGTAATGTCCTCTCTTTTGTTTAGTATTACAATTGACTGGGTGCTAAAAATGCCATAAAACAACAAGCACCAAGAGGAATAAGATGGACCCTTTCGAGATGCTTGAGGACCTAGACTTTGCAGACGATATAGCCCTGGTGTCACACAAATATGAACATATACAAGAGAAAAGTACAATACTTCACAGCACGGCAAAGACAGTAGGCCTCAAAACAAACACAGGAAAAACAAAAATTATGACAAACAGTGAAATCCAACAACCAGTAATGTTAGAAAATGGAACACTGGAAAGGGTTGAGCAGTTTACATATCTTGGTAGCGTACTGACACTAAATGGTGGCACAGAGGAAGATATAAAATCACGCCTAAGTAAGGCCAGAACCGCTTTGCCAGAATGAAACCAGTATGGAAGTCCAAAATCTACAATAGGACCACAAAGCTTAAACTCTATAAAAGCATTGTTTTGCCAGTTTGCTCTACGGATCGGAGTGTTGGAGGATGACCAAAGGAGATACTAGCAGGCTGTCAGTTTTCCACCACTCTTGTCTTCGCAGAATCTTGGGAATCTTTTGGCCAGTAAAAATATCCAATAACCAACTACTCCAAGACACAAGACAAGAGGCAATGAATGACATACTCAAAAAGAGAAGATGGAAATGGCTCGGACATGTTATGAGAATGAGACAAGAAATGCCTGCAAGGATAGCCCTCACTTGGACACCAGAGGGAAAGAGAAAGAAAGGCAGACCACGGACAACATGGAGGCGCATGATGGAAGAGGAACTGGACACCGCATCTCTGACGTGGGGCTCTGCGCTGAAGGTTGCACGGACAGGAGAGCATGGAAAGTCCTTTCTGAAGCCCCATGTGTCACTAGGCATGACGGGATTAAGTAAGTAAGTAATGTTACGTATAAAGGTACGAGAGAAATTATTATTATTTTAGAGACTTCGGCCCCAGTACAGCTTCTCATTAAACTCAGTATTTTAGAGACTTCGGCCCTGTACAGCTTCTCATTAAACTCAGTATTTTAGAGACTTCGCCCCCTGTACAGCTTCTCATTAAACTCAGTATTTTAGAGACTTCGGCCCCTGACAGCTTCTCATTAAACTCAGTATTTTAGAGACTTCGGCCCCTGCACAGCTTCTCATTAAACTCAGTATTTTAGAGACTTCGGCCCCCGTACAGCTTCTCATTAAACTCAGTATTTTAGAGACTTCGGCCCCCGTACAGCTTCTCATTAAACTCAGTATTTTAGAGACTTCGGCCTCCGTACAGCTTCTCATTAAACTTAGTATTTTAGAGACTTCGGCCCCCGTACAGCTTCTCATTAAACTCAGTATTTTAGAGACTTCGGCCCCCGTACAGCTTCTCATTAAACTCAGTATTTTAGAGACTTCGGCCCTGTACAGCTTCTCATTAAACTCAGTATTTTAGAGACTTCGGCCCCTGACAGCTTCTCATTAAACTCAGTATTTTAGAGACTTCTGGCCCCTGTACAGCTTCTCATTAAACTCAGTATTTTAGAGACTTCGGCCCCCGTACAGCTTCTCATTAAACTCAGTATTTTCGGACCTCAGTTTAGTTACTCAGGTCTGCTATCAGTTAGCAGTCTTGCAGTAGGTGCTCTGCCGCCATGTCCATCTTCTTACAGTTGCTCAGGCTAGCTGTGTCAATTTAAAATTTGTTGTACATGTGGGTCCGGAGTCTGTTATGACCGGTGATGGGGGCGGAATATAAAAACTTGTTCGCTACGGGACAGACCATAGTACCCATCTCTGGCGCTGTGTTGAGGGTGATCTTGCGACCACTTTTCTCTATATGGCCATCCGATGGTTGTTGTAGCTAGCTGATTTCGTAATCAGTATGCGGCAGTCGCACTCCTGCCTTCGATAGCTTGTCTGCCTCTTCGTTTCGCTTATATTGCAGTGTGATGGGATCCACTGTATGACTGTGCGTTTGAATGAGTTTGTTAATGCTTCGAATATCGTTTTTAGCTCGTTGAGCTCTGTTCTGGCTGAGCTTTTTAGTACCGTGATGGCCGACAGGGCGTCGGTGAATATCACTACTGTGTTGCGTGAGGTGCTGCTTCTCTTTAGGATCCTTTCGGTGGCTATTCTTAATGCCTTCGTCTCTGCACGGTAGTTGATTGAGTACTTTCCTGTGGCTTTCGTCTTCGTGACGTTCACTTTCTTTGGGAGCTTAAGCATTATTCCTCCTCCTCCATCGCTAATAGCGTTCTTTGCCGATCTGTCGGTGTACACGGGTGTCCACGCACTCTCAGGGTACTTTGTCGCTATTAATTCGTCTGTAACCGCTCTCCTTTTGTAGTTCGCTTGCTGCCCCCTTTTTATGTATGCCTGGTATTGATTCTCTTAGTTCTGGCAACGTGGTCTCCCACGGCGGGTTCTTGTCGGTTGCCGGTATAAGTTTGGGTTTACATTTGACTAGGACCGGGGCGTCTTGGATCAGTGCTTTGGCACTTTTTGCAAAGCTGGTTCTCTTTAACCTGCCCCTTCCAATCCGTTTATTCTGTTATACATAGAGTGGAAATTAAGTCTCTTCAGTTTCTCCGCCAGTTGGATAACTTTTCTGTCTCTGCGGTCTATCATCGGTTGGAAACCTGTGATTATTTCCAGCGACGTGATGGGCGTTGACTTCGTGGTCCCTGTGATAATGCGTGCTGCACGATTTTGAGTGTTGCTTACTTTGGCGAATTGCTCACTTTGGCGAATTGCTCACTTTGACGAATTGCTTACTTTGGCGAATTGCTTAAAAAAGGGTTTAAAAGACGAAGGATTGACTTCATTGCACCGGGTTTTGCCCCATACGGCTCGGTCCCACACCGCAGAACTGGCACGCCACCTGCCGAGAGTATTGCACAAAGCACGAACTCCGTAGCTCCAGTAACAATCCTAGGGGTCTCTGGAAAAACTGCACTCGTGAACAGAATGGCGCTGTCCGGACTCGAACCTACGAGCTTCGACTCACATTGTGGCGAATTGCTCACAAGGCGAATTGCTAGTTTGATGCGTTGCCCCAAACTGCAATGTCGTTTTCCAGAACTGGTCGTATTCTTCCAAAGTAGAGTTTATTGAGGATTTTGCTGTTTGCTGCCCATGTGCAACCTGCGAGTTTTCTCATCATACCAGTCCTCTGTCGTTCTTTTACATTAGTTTTTTTTCTATCTGGGAGTATAATGTGAGTCTTCGGTTTAGTGTGACTCCTAGATACGTTAGGCTCTTTCCTTCTTGAAGATCGTGCCATTTATTCTAAGCTTTACCTTGTGGGTCTGGTTGTTCAGTGAGAACACTGTGTACGTGGTTTTTCAAGCGTTAATGCTCAAGCACCACTTTTCTGTCCAAAGTTCCCAGTTTGGTAAGCATGTCTTGCAATCGTTTTGTTGCTATGGGTATTGGCACCTCCCTCGTCCAGATTGCCAGATCATCGGCGTACATTGCTGAGTGTACTCGCAAGGGTATGCATGTAGCTATATCGTTGACAAAGATTAGGAAGAGAGTTGGTGAAAGCACTTCCCTGGGGACTCCTTCCTCTAGCTTGGTTTTCATGCTTGTTTGTCCCTGAACTTGAACCCTTGCTGTTCTGTTGTCTAGGTATCTGTCTAACCATTTGTACATTCGTCCCTTTATTCCGAGGCTCAGGAGTTTGAGTTTTAGTCCTTCTTTCAAGACACTGTCGAACGGTTTCCCCAATGTCTACCAAAATTGCCAAGGTGTGCTTTTTCTCTTGGAAACCATCCTCGATTTCCTAAGCGATTTAGGTTACCTGATCTTCGGTAGCTCGGTACCTCCTAAAGCTACTCTGTTGTGACATGAACAGGCCCTTGCTCTCTAAGTGCCATGATAACCTTCTGTTCACCATGAGCTTGCTCGTACAGCTTAGGAGGTTTATTGGTCTGTAACTCGCCAGATGGAGTCTATCTTTGCCTGTCTTTAGGATGGGTACCATGATCGCTTCTTTCTACTCTCCTGTACTTTGCCTGTCTTTCACGAAATGTTTAGGACTGTCAATAGCACTGTCTTTGCCCTATAGATTGCTAAGCATCTCATTTGTGACACCATCTTTTTCCGGCGATTTCCTTAGTTTTAGGTCCTTTAATGCCTCTTCCATCTCGTTTCTGGTGAATGTGTCCATTAAGTGGCTGTCGGCTTTTGGGGGCTCGCCTTGGAGGACTCACTTTTCTTTTGGTTTCCTTTCTTTTTTCGTTTGGGATGTTGACTCTGCTGACGTTGGCATATCTTTCCATTAGGACGTTTGATGCCTCCCTTCCCGAGCACATCTCGTTATTGTGCTCCAAAACTATTGGAAATCGGCTGGTTTTTTTCATCACTCTAAACTTTCGCAAGTTTCCAAAGTTTGTGGCCGTCCCTATCAAGGTTCAGGGATTCGGTCTTTTCTACCCAACTCTGTCAAGTAAAATGACTATGAGACTGTCATGATACGCAATTCGACTCGGGCACCCACCTTAGGACTCCGAGTTTCGCCCCATGTGGGCCCCCGTCTCTACTCTGGATGCACCCTTCATCCCTTCGTGTTCATTTGTACGGCCCCTCCCATCGACCGGGAAGCTGGTAATTGTAGTACGACCGCTGACTTGTTACACTTCGTGCTTATGAACTCTTGCCTCGCAGGTGGCTATTTTGGTGCCGTCATTTACTCCGGGGGAGTTAGTATTCGTTCACAGACGACTCGTACACTTCTGTTTTCTTACGTGTCAGCAACTATTTGGGCAACTTTTCATCGGGCATCGGGCAGGAGATGTGTGCATTTTGTTCAGGGATTTTGGACCTACATTGCTTTTCGGTGCTTGCACTACTACCACTAGCTGTAGCGCTCAATCGATCCCTACCCGCTTAGTCAGACAGGAACCGTTGTCTGTTACCAGGGTCACAACCTGGAGGTGGGGTAGGATCTTGATTAGTGGCAGCTCACTAATCCTGGTGCGGCGTTGTCCCTATGCGCCTTTGACCCCACTGGACATTCAACGAGTCAATCCGCTCTCAACACGAAACTGGACATTCAACATGTCATTCCGCTATCAACACGAAACTGAACATTCAACTTGTCAATACACGCTCAACCACAAAGCAGGACATTCAACTTGTCAATTCTTTCTCAACCACAAAGTAGAATACTCAACGTGTTAGTTCGCTCTCAACCACACAGTAGAATATTCAACGTGTCAGTTCGCTCTCAATCACACAGTAGAATACTCAACGTGTTATTTCACTCTCAACCACGAAGCAGGATATTCAGGGTGTCAATCTGTTCTCAAACCTGGACTCTGACATCAAAAGATAGAAGAAAACTAGTCACGACAGATATGAAGTGTCTACGCAGAATGATAGCAGTAATAAGAAGAGATCGGCTTAGAAATGAAATCAGAAAAAAGTAGGTGCAACATCAGTACTGACCTTCATCAAGAAACAACAAATTAAATGGTTCTGCCACATAACCAGATTACCAACAGACAGTGTATCTCAAAGAACAATGTTACTCCGATACAGAGGTTACAAAGCAAAAACGCCGTCCAGGTAAAAAGTGGATCTCTGTGATAACAGATGCGAAGAAAGATACTGTTTATGCAGCGCACACAAAAGTCCGTTCTATAAATCTCTTCTTATATTGAAGGTATGAGGCACATCAGGATTGGAGAAAAGAAAGAAAGACAAGGCACATTGAGGGGCTCGCTCCAGGTGTTACCTTTTTCAACCTGACGCTGAAAGGCAAAACAGGATTAGAGAATAGAATCAAATAGAAACTTCTCCGTTCGAAAAGATTCTCTCAATGCGTTAAGAATGTCTTTTGATCCATTGCAGCTGCCTCTGATATCGTAGTCGGTAAAAGAACAGAGAAGATCTAGCTCTAATGCAAGTCTACATGCAGTTTCAAATAGTTAGTTATATCTTCTTCTTCTTTGAGTGCTTCATATCGACCCCGTGTTAAGGGGATTCTGGTCTTGAAACTTTTTTCGTTGCTTTGGTATTAATATAGAATTTGTATAACAATTTTGAAAGATTATGACTTAGAATAATTAAAAAATTAGAAAAAAAGTCAACGCGTTGCCATGGAAACAATACAAAATGGCCGCCAAGCACATTATTTCAAATCCCTAAGGCTCTGAAGTTAATGAATTCTGTTTTCACTCTAAGGTGAGCAATTGTAATATCTACAAAATTACACATCCTTTTTAGGATATATTAAATATTACATTTTTATGAATTTTTGTGTAAACACACCCCCAAAAAACAGCTTTTTTTGACCAAATTTTGAGGGAATTTTTACCAAAAATTTATAAAAATTTGATATTTAATATATCATAAAAAGATGTGTAATATTTTAGATATTACAATTGCGCACCTTAGAGTGAAAACAGAATTCATTTACATTCATTAGATTCAGAGCCTTAGGATTTGAAATTTTGTTTTGGCGCATTTTGTATTGTTTCCATGGCAACACTTTGACATTTTTTTTTTTACTAATTTTTTCTACTATTCTAAGTCATACTCTTTCAAAATGCTTATACAAATTTTATATTAATATGAAAACAACGAAAATAGATTCTTGATTTTCAAGACCAGAATCCCCCTAACCACTCTGTGTGATCTGTATGTAATCTGAGCGTAAGAGCAATTGTACGTTGTGCTAGTTATGCGCCTACAAGTAGACCAGCACATCCGAATTCTGCGATGCTTTTTATTACAAGGGTAGCTTCCTTTGGTCCTACATCAGTCACTTCTAGACATGCCTTGTAGGTGGTAGTGTTACTATTCTTTGTTCCCCTTGCGTGCCCCAGCATCACGCGGGTGAGTTAGATCTATCGAGAAGTAAGAACAAATAGTTAATGTCATTATGTCTATACACGGTAAGAATATACAGGGTGTTCAAGATAATTGCAGCCCCATTGACAATTCGAAAGTTGCCAGGTACAGCATTGAGTTGTGTTTATTTACTATTTAAACCGGTTCTGACTAGCTCGTCCTACGTCACATTTGTTCATCGCCCCTTCCCGCACTACAATTACACACCGTCACACAACCTTGACCTACACTACGTCATAACTGAACCTTCCCATTTCCATACATATATGCCAGATTAGCTCCATTCACGGGCTGCTTTTAAGTTGAACACCCTGCATAATAACTTTTCATTTCCAAAACGACATCCACATAGCTCATATTTTATTATCTAACTTTGACAACCAGTTTTGCTTGCCAAGTCATATCATGAAATAATGAGCAGAATAGCACAGCCCGATGCAGTGTTCCAGAGAATGAGAAGCATTATATGCAACAAGTCTTTGTCAGTAGAGATCAGAACTAGATCCATTCAGTGCTACATAGAACCAATACTGACATACGGATGCGAGTCATGGACAATAAATAAACAGATAAAAAAATCACAGAGATGTGGTTTTACAGAAGAATGATGAGAATCCTATAGACGGCTAAAATGACGAATGTGGAGGTGAAAACGCAGATAAAACTGATCATCAATATAACAAAGAAACAGTCACCATGTTTCGGGCATGTGATGAGAAAGGGAGGCTTATAACACATTGTCATCATCATTAGGTATCGTGCCGGTTGGCGTAGGCGACCATTCCGCAGCTGGTGGGTACCCTACTCCTGCTGTCGAAACAAAGAAAAGACAAAAAGAAAGGCAAGATCCTTTCCACTCATTTTAGGCGCATGGAACGTGCGCACTCTGCTTGACAGAGACAAAACAGAAAGGCGCACCGCCCTGATTGGAAGAGAATTAGCCAGATATAACATTGGTATAGCTGCATTGATCGAGACTCTACTCGCTGGCGAGGGCTAATTGTGTGAGGTTGGTGCAGGCTATACATTCTACTGGAGTGGTAGACGTCCTGAAGAGAGACGGGAAGCTGGGGTGGGCTTCGCTATAAAGACATAACTTGTTTGAAAGCTGGCCGGGTCTCCCAAGGGTCTAAATGACCACCTAATGACCGTAAAGATTCCATTGCAGTATGGCAAGAGGCATGCTACTATCATTAGTGCATATGCACCTAATATGACCAACCCAGAAGATGTCAAAGATAAGTTCTACGAAGAACTTCACGCAGTCATTGCAACAGTCCCAGAAGCAGATAAGCTTATTATTCTTGGTGACTTTAACGCAAGGGTAGGCTCAGACAACATCTCCTGGAATGGTACGATTGGAAAGTATGGTGTTGTTCGCAGCAACAGTAATGGGCTCCTCCTGCTTCAGACCTGCACAGAGCACGATCTACTTGTCACAAATACAATTTTTCGTTTACCTACCCGCAATCGGACATCCTGGATTACACCCCGCTCTAGGCACTGGCATCTTATTGACTATGTAATTGTTAGAAAAAGAGATAGGCAGGATGTACGTGTCACAAAGTCTATGTGTGGTGCCGAATGCTGGACCGACCATCGTCTTATTGTGTCTAACCTAAATATGCATATCAAACCCGCCAGGCGTCCCCAGGGAAGACAACTCACAAAAGATTAGATGTCATCAAACTCAAGAATGTTAACATCAGGCAAAAGCTGGTGGACAAACTAGAAGACTGTCTCCAGTCAATTCTGCTAGACAATCAAAATGTTGATACAAACTGGACAACCCTAAGAGAATCTATATATGACACTGCTACAGAGATCCTGGGCACCGAAACCAAGAAACATAACGATTGGTTCGACGAAAATTCTGTGGAAATAAAACAAATGATGGCTGAGAAATCCAACCTTTATAATGCTCTTCAAAATGATCCTAAATCGTCATCAAAGAAAACCGCATTTAACAACTTGCGCAGATCCATCCAATATAAACTACGCCAGATGCGTGACTCATGGCTGAGTAGAAAGGCAGAAGAGATTCAGAACTTTGCAGATAGACATGACCTGAAGAACTTTTATCAGGCACTTAAAGCGGTCTATGGTCCAACATGACCATCATCATTCCCTCCCCTTAGCTCAGATGGAACCACACGGCTGACAGATAGGGAAACAATTCTTCTTCGCTGGAGTGAGCATTTCAGCAGCATATTAAATCAACCATCATCTATAAATGACATAGCCATAAACCGCCTACCTCAAATCCCTATAAATGACGCATTAAATGAAACATCAACTTTAGGTGAGACAAGAAGAGCTATTTCTCAGATTTCTAGCGGCAAGGCTCCCAGTGCTGATTCAATTCCTGCAGAGATCTACAAATAAGGCGGTACAATTCTCATTGAGAAGCTCCATATTATCTTCCTAATGACCGTAAGGCTATATGGGTCGGTCACGTTGCTCTAATGCCTGATAAACGCATCCCAAAACAGTTGATGTATGGCGAATTTGAAGGGGGCAGACGTTTAGCTGGTGGACAGAAAAACGCTTTAAAGACACTCTTAAAGTGTTTCTGAAATGCTTCGATATAGACAATACGTGCTGGGAATCCTTGCGCAAGATCGCCAAATGTGGCACTATAACAATAAAAGAGGAACCCGAATAGCTGAGAATCATCGTATTATTGAGTCACAGAGAAAACGAGCAGCACGAAAAGACAGAGCACACAACACGCACATGTCTAACCTTGATCATGTATGCCCCATCTGTGGTCGGGGATTCTGTTCTAGGATTGGACTCTACAGTCACCTCCGCACACACCAGAGAGGTGCAACAGCACACGTCTGAGATTGTTGTCATCATCGCTTGCGATGGACGGCTATTATTATTATCTTCCAACAAATATGGCAGAGTGAAATCATCCCGCAAGAAATGAAAGATGCATCCATTATCCACCTATATAAACGAAAAGGAAACAGACATGAATGTAACAATCATCGATGCATATCCCTACTATCTATTGCAGGAAAGATATTTGCCAGAATCCTTTTGAACCACCTCACGGCTCAGCTTGACAGAGGACTCTTGCCCGAAAGCCAGTGTGGATTCCGTAAAGATCGTGGGACCACAGACATGGTATTTGCGGCAAGGCAACTGCAAGAAAAATGCCAAGAACAACATCGGGACCTATACACAGCGTTCATCGACTTGACCAAGACGATTGATACGGTCAGTAGAGAAGGTCTCTGGAAGATCATGGCTAAATATGGCTGTACTGGAAAAGTCATCAAGATTGTGCAGCAACTGCAAGGAGGGTGCACGCCAGAGTGCAGGACCAAGGCGAGCTATCAGAACCTTTTCCCATCCTGAATGGAGTCAAACAAGACTGTGTGATTGCACCTACTCTGTTTAGCATTATGTTTTCTGCCATGCTGACAGATGCATTTCAGAGATGGTAACATAGGTGTCGACATCAAGTATCGTACAGATGGAAAACTCTTCAACCCAAGGAGACTTCAAGCAAAACAAAAGTAAAGTCTGATACCATCAGAGATATCTTATTTGCTGACGACTGCGCCCTCACTGCCAACACTTAGACAGATCCCCAGACTAGCATGAACAGATTCTCACAAGCCTGCTCCAACTTTGGTCTTACCATCAATACCGAGAAATCTGAAGTCATGTACCAACCAGCTCCTGGAAAAGTATATGCCGAACCAAATATTACAACATGCGGCAGGAAACTGAAAGTAGTGGACAGATTTACTTATCTTGGAATATTCACAAAATAAATGAGACTGCAGTAAAACTATTTGATTGGCAAAACACGTAATCACAAAGTACTGCAGTTTTACAAATTACAAAATCAATGACAAAATACAGCAACGTTTCGATCAACTTATCTTGGAAGCACACTGTCCCAAAATGTCACCATAGGTGATGAAATAAATACCAGAATCTATAAAGCTAGCAGCACCTTTGGCAGACTACATAGAAATGTCTGGCACAGATGTGGTATTGGCCAAGTCACAAAACTGAAGGTATATCGAGCTGTCGTACTCCCAGTCCTTCTGAGAAATAATGAACATCAAATGGCAGGATATGATCCCAGATACAGAGGTCCTAAAAGAGCTGCTCTCCCCAGCATCTATACAATCTTGATGCAGTCCCAGACAAGATGGGCAGGACATGTGGCTCGAATGCCAGATTGCAGAATACCCAAACGACTCTTTTATGGTAAGCTGCATAGCGGTAAACGCTCACAGGGGGCCAGAAAAAGCGATTCAAAGATACACTCAAGAACTCGATGAAATCCTTTAGCATTGATGTCAACAACTGGGAGAATGTTGCTCAAGACAGATCAGCCTGGCGCACACTTCTTCGACACGGCTCCTCGGCCTGCGAGGCAGGTAGAACAGCACGGATGGAACAAAAACATCAAAATAAAAAGGCAGTAAAACTTCCCACAAGTGCAAATATACCTTGCCCACACTGTACAAGAACATTTCAAGCCCGTATCGAGCTCACTATAGTCTGTTCAACAACTCATGCCAACAGTCCAGTGCAAATTGTAGCAAAACCATCGATTCTACAGTAGCGAAACTTTGCACCCAATCTTAGAATTATACCGACGCACATGTCTGATAGAAGAAATTGCTATAGGAAACCTGGATTTTGTAATATAACGGTTTCCTTTGATGTGGCGGCATATTTGGCGAGTCTGATACATAATTTTAGTTCTTACAATAAACGCACCAATATGACATTTGATGTCAAGTCTCATTCAAATGCGTATCATCCGATCTCATACATGGGGCCAATGTTGATACTTGCAATGGTGTCATGAAATAAACAAGAAATGTAGATTTAGTTGTATTATTGTTTGTTTTTTTAATAATAATTTACATTACAGTTAAAGTTAGCTGCCATGTCATAATGCCATCACCCTTTCCCGTCCAGGCTTGGGATTGACAATGTCGGAGCTACTTGGAGACGTTCTCTTCAAATCGCTACTTCTTCGGTACAATGTGCGTGTGTTAACATATGTGGTAGAGGGGTATCACTACAATAAAATAGTTCTTTACTCTGGTTCTTGTATACTGTGGTACAGATGAAACATATGTGCCTGGGGTCAAAGGCGCATTGCGACAACGCCGCGCCAGGATTAGTGAGCTAGCACTAATCAAGATCCTACCCCACCTCCACTTGGTGACTCTGGTAACATACATTGGTTCTTGTCTGACTAAGTGGGTAGGGATCGAGGGAGAGCTACTCTGGCGTGGGGAGGGATGCAGACGTAGTCACGTTGGATGAGATCCGTCTGCAACACAGACGAGCGGAATATCAAAGTGACTTTTAATGCACGTCTCTCCCGGCCGATAGGAAAAGCTGAACGGATAACCATAAAGGGATGAGGGGTGCATCCAGAGAGGAGACCTGGGCCCGCGTGGAGCAAAACTTGGGCCCGAGATGAGTTGCATGGGGGTCCACATAATGTGAAACTCGGAGCCCTGAGGTGGGGGCCGGAGTTGAGCCCAGTGTCCGGACAGCCTAGAGGCTGGTAAATGTGAGCACGGTGAGAATTGATGGAAATGTTGGGGCAAGCACCAGGACAGAGCGAGCACGCATGCCGACGATGCACGGGTGGGCCCACCGGTGGGTAGACGTGCATGGCGCTGATGGTGAGGGAGCGTGGCAGGCGTAGGGGTGAGCGGACCAACAAAAGTTGAAGAAAAACTGGAAAGCCAAGCAGAGACTTGAATCCAGTGTGCGTTTCCGCTCGCAGCGAACTACTACTGCCTTGTAGTTAGATTGGTGACAATCAAAAGCTAGTGGAGCAAACCGTACACAAAACTGGACGGAAGGAAAACCAAGTAGTGCACAAAAAGACCGGCAACCTGGGCAGATGACGTTCAACAGCCCGATAGGGTAGGTCGTCTAAGGATCGCTACCTTAAAAGAAAATAGCAGCCTGCTGCCTTGCAGTTTGGCTGGGGACAGTAAAAGGTTGACGGAGAACGAATCAAGTGAACGCTAGTTGAAATCGGACACGTCGCCGCAGGACAAGCATAAGAGCTTCAAATGTTACTGAAGATTGTGAGGTACAACAAACGTTCGTGGCAAAGGATGTTTATATATCACAATAAGAATGATAAAAATGGTAGAAAAATAAATTTCCAGAGAGAGAGAGAGAGAAAGAGAGAGTGAGAGAGTGAGATTTGCCTCTTTGCGGAAATGCACGTATAGTATTAATGACACTTTTCGCATTGTAACTTCAAACTCATTAGACATGTTATATCAATGTCTGTTTTGAGAAGTCAACAATATGTCCTAATAGTCTCACACTAATTTCGGTTAACACCTTTAACTAAAAGGCAGTGTCGCATTTATGACATCATTTAATTACAATGATCAAGCCCGAGTTGATTTAAAGGACTTTGCGATACTGCACATGGTGTGGAAGTCCGCTGCCATCTCCACGAAAACAAAGCCCAGGATTTTCAGCTCAAATGTGAAGTCGGTGTTGCTGTATGGCTCGGAAACTTGGCGAGTCACTAGGGCAAATACAAATAAGATCCAGACCTTTGTCAACGGCTGTTTGCGGCGGATTCTCAGATTGAGATGGTATGCTAGAGTTACAAACACGGATCTGTGGATAAGAACAGGGCAGGAACCTATGATGACACAGGTCAAGAGGAGAAGATGTCGATGGATAGGCCATACCTTGCGAAAGACACAGTCGAGTGTCACTAGACAGGTGCTCGAGTGGAACCCGCAGGGAAAACGAAAAGAGGACGCCCTAAGCAGACTTGGAGACGAGGTCTTACTGAGGAGCTGAAGAGTGCTCAATTGACCTGGAGACCATAAAAAGAACAGCCAGAGACCGAGAAGAGTGGCGAACAACTGTTGAGGTCCTATGCTCCACGAGGAGCGGAGAGGAGTAATGATGAATTTCGGTATACACCTTTAACTAAAAGGCAGTGTCGCATTTATGACCTCATTTAATTACAATGATCAAGCCCGAGTTGATTTAGTGCGCGGAAAATGCAAGAATTGTTTAAAAAAACACGGATTTCGTCCTAAATGATGCTAATTTTGTCATTAATGTAATAAATGACTGTAAACATGAGTTTTCTTCAACCATGCCAATGAACGCGTTAAATATATAGCACAAAGAAGGAAACTTGTAGATGGTATGACTGTTTGAATGGCAAAAATATTTTGTAGCGTCGGGAACATGTGTAGTTCACATGCGTTTTCAAGTTATTTAATCAAATAGTTACAAAGATATAAATTTTTATCTGTGGGCATGACAAGTTGAACGGCCTATAGTCATCTACGCACACACAGACAAACATAACGCAACTACATTCCCTTGGATGAAAATGTGTGTGGTTTTCATCACCCGTGATTGACGAGCATCATATTGATGATAAGCTTTGTCTGCCTTGATCTCATTCAACACCCCAACATTAGTCATTTTAGCAGTCCATGGGATTCTCATCATTCTTCTGTAAAACCACATTTCTGTGGCCCTTAGAGATTTTTCGATCTGTGTGTTTATTGTCCTTGACTCGCATCGGTATGTCAGTATTGGTTCTATGTAGCACTGAATAACTCGCATTCTGATCGGAATTGACAAGGACTTGTTGCAGATAATGATTCTCATTTTCAGGAATGATGTTTTCGCTTGCCCTATTCTGCTCTTTATTTCTGATCAACATCTGCCATCTGATGTTACCAGGACTCCGAGGTATTTAAATTGCTGAACTTGTCTTAGCTCAGTCCCATTGACTGTGATGGTGCATTTTGGCAAAATCTGTTTTTTTGATATGATCATAACTTCTGTCTTCTTAATATTCAAACTGAGTCCTTTGTTGTTACTTTCTGTCACAAACTTATCAACTAATTTCTGTAGCTCCATTTCATTTCTTGCTATTAAGACAGTATCATCAGCACATTGTAACAAGCCGTAAAATCGAGGGGAGACAAGACAGAGGAAGACGGAGAAAGTTTTGGATAGCCTGACTTCATGGCACGGAAGAGCGTCAATACCCGAGATGATATCAATAACCAGGACAGAGATTTGTGGAGATCCGTGATCGCCTACGCAAGCCGTCATGGCGCCTGATGATGATGATGATGACGTCATATCAGGGTCCTGTTCAAGAAAATAAAGTTTTGTCTATCAAGTAAATTTTAAACAGACGTGGCAACAGGGTATAGGCTAGATGTACAAGTATAATAGAGAATAATTGACAGGGCCGCACACAACTGATTACTACCATCCATCTTTGATAAGAGGAGCAAATAAAATAGCCAATCGTTTAAAGATTACAAAGTGAGCGTGGCAATAATTACTTGTCATTAACACCACGTGACATACTTTTAGACACACCCCTTTTAATAAATAAAATTAAACAAACTATAAAATGCGTTGTCAAATTGTCTCTAGTCACCGATAATAAAGCTTTGAATAACATAATATCGCAGATATCCTTCAGGTGTGTATGTTTTCTCTGTTATAATTTGATATCCTTCAGGTGTGTATGTTTTCTCTGTTATAATTTGATATCCTTCAGGTGTGTATGTTTTCTCTGTTATAATTTGTCATTTCAAGACAGTCAATGCAATGAAAACCACAGGGGTGGTGGTGGGGGAGGGGAGGGGACGAACGGCAAACGGGCGTTAAGTAAAACTTCGATTAAAAGTCACTATCCGAACCAGGGCTGTCATATTTTTTCCCGATCCAGAAGCACTTGAGCTTTCCAGCTCTTCGGCTCCATGGACGTCGTAACCCTTCGGTTCGGTGCCACGACCACCGTAAATATGGAGAACCTGTGGCTTTTCTGCCAGTCCGCAGAAACGAACCACACTCACAGGGGGTTTGTCACCCATCGTCCAACGCGCTACGAACACGCTGAGCAGGCGGGCCGACAGTGACGGATAACCGAATAGACGGATAACAGAAATCTCGGATAACAGAAATACATTGTACATTAAGTAACGTTATTTTACTGCGGGCTTAGGACGAAAATGAAAATAAAATCCTTTAAAAGTGAATAATACATACATATTGCATTTAATTTGATAAAACGATCAATATAAACTTCAATATAAAAGTAGTCATGTACAGAGAAATGTATTGTAATAAAATAAACATACGTTACTTTAAAATAATCTCTCATCTCCTTCTGTGTCTTTGATGCTCGAACTTTCTGCGCGGCGATGTTCAGTATCTTACGCAGAAGTAGTATCTGTGTCGCATTTGTCTCCTCTTGCATCTCAAACCAGTTGATGCACTATTTTGATAATATTGTTTCTGCATCTGAGTGGAAGGGTCGTGCGGTATATTTTCTCAGTATGATGCAAGTCTTCGAATGCTGCCCTTAAATGTTTTTTTCTTTAAAATAATATTCAATCGTGATTTTAATTTCGCTGCTACGCCGCCCCCCACCCCACCCCTTCCCGCTTGATGGTGTCATCTAATGTGGCCGCCTTTCTGTATCAAAGTACGGCACCACCCTACTAAGTGGCTAGTTGTAATATTTGGTTAAGAACTAACACTTCATCGTCATCAATTTCTTCTTCTTCAATGGTAGTCAAACAGAAACAATTTCATTATCGTTCCAAATTTCAAAACCTATATCCATTTTGTCATATTCCAACCAATCTGTTACTTGTTCTGGCGTAATGTTTTCACTGTTTAGTCCTATATTGTTGTACTGTTTCATCAACACTTAACAGTCTCAGTTTAGTCCTATATTGTTGTACTGTTTCATCAACACTTAACAGTCTTAGTTTAGTCCTATATTGTTGTACTGTTTCATCAACACTTAACAGTCTAAGTTTAGTCCTATATTTTTGTACTGTTTCATCAACACTTAGCAGTCTCAGTTTAGTCCTATATTGTTGTACTGTTTCATCAACACTAGCAGTCTCAGTTTATTCCTATATTGTTGTACTGTTTCATCAACACTTAGCAGTCTCAGTTTAGTCCTATATTGTTGTACTGTTT